>OY992537.1:232288885-232663885 GCA_963921195.1 Pegoplata infirma
AAAAAAAAAGAATCGAAAAGAAAAATTAAATAAAAACCGAAAAATTAAATAACAACCGATAAATTCAATTTAGAAAAATATTAAAAAATTCTGGAATTTTCCGACAAACTCCAAAAATATATAAAAATTTAGCAAATTAAAAAAAAGATCAGAAAATTAATTAAAAAAAAATTGTAAAAAAAAAGAAAGTTCCAAAAAATTCAGATTTAGAAAAAAAATTTGAATAACTCAGGAAAATTCCGATTATTTGTCTAAAAAAGCGTTTTTCATCAGATCGTGAATAAAACGTAACATTATTATTTTTCAAAAAAAAAAATTTTTTCATTCAAATTTTTTCCTCAAATTTTTTTTTCATCAATTTTTTTTTGACAAATTTTTTTTTTCATCAAAAAAATTTTTACTTTCGAAAGGCAATCCTGAGGATGCTGAAACTTAACATATATATTTGCCGTTCCCCTGACCAAGTTGGTATTGAATTTCAGACAAATCGGACCAGTGCACAGTGCCACATTTGGCCAATCTAGGACGACAAAAATCCAATTTTATTTATATTGACTGGAAATTCTGTATAAATGTTCGTTTTGACTTCAAAAACAACATTATGAAAAATATGGGAGGCCAGTTAACGGCCACGCCCACTTTTTAAAAAATTTTAAATTTTGGTTGTAATTTCTTTAAACTTGGTATGTATACTCTCAAGGACTGTAGAAATAATATCACAAAAAAAGAGGGCGGTCAGACCACTGCCACGCCCACTTTTTAAAAATATGTTTAAAAAATATGTTTAAAAAATATGTTTAAAAACAAGTAAGAAAATTATAGTCGGTCAAGACCGACCATATAATACCCTACACCAAGGTTTCCCGGAAAATGGGTCCCATGGATCGATTAGATCTATATGTTGTAAAACCTTTAATAAGTGAAGAAAACACTCACAAATCAAATTTGAGTGAAATAGGCTTCTATTTGTTGACAATAAACCGCTTTAACTGAATATCGGGCGAAATTTTCACAAGGGGCCTGAGTCCAAAACTGGTCCGATGATTATCAGGTTTGATAAGGTTATTTAAGTACGCGTTTAACATACACAAACAAAATTTTAAATAAATATTTTCTATTTTCATGAAATTTGAGACATTTATGTGAAAATCGGGAAGGTGGTTTGTATGGGGGCTACAAGAAGAACTGGTCCGATTTGAAATTCGGAATGATGATATGTGAAGACAAAACATGTTTACCATCCAAATTTCAAAGCGATACCTTCTATAATACGGTTATTAGAGTCATTTGAGCCAAAACTAAAGAGGACCTTTGTATGGGGGCTAGGTCTAAATATGGACCGATTTTTTCCAATTTCAATAGGCTTCGTCCTTTGGCCAAGAGAGACTTAAGTTTCAAATTTCAAGTCAATTGATTAAAAATTGCGACCTGTATCGTGTTTACACCGTTTACATGGACAGACAGACAGACGGACGGACGGACGGACGGACAGACGGACGGACGGACGGACGGACATCGCTAAATCGACTCAAAAAGTGATTCTGAGTCGATCGGTATACTTAAAGGTGGGTCTAGGACCAATATTTCGGGTAGTTACAAACATCAGCACAAACTCATTATACCCTGTACCACAGTGTGGTGTAGGGTATAAATATGTAAAAACAAGGTTTAAATATCGCCTCACTGTAGTCGGCGTCGCAGACGGTCGCAAAAGTTAGCCGTTGAAATAAGAACTATGGATATTGGTAAATATATCTGAAAAAGTCCAGCGACCAATAGAGACCAAACACCAAAGTTCTATTCCATCAAAGAAAATAAATATATAATTTTTTTTTCAAAAATTTGTATTTTGTTAAAAATTTAATAAAAAATAGAAACATTTGTTAAAAATAAAAGAAAAGATATGACTTAAAGCATATAAATATTCTTTAAAATTACCAAAAAAGAGTGGATAAATATCTCTTTTTGTTCAAAAGTTACAACAGTTTAAACTCGACTTAATTTATGCGAAATTATGTACACTAGTTACAGGATTTTTCAAGATGCAAATTTATGCACCCACCTGTTAGTAACTAAGAGAATTATCGTTGTTATATGATTATTTCCGTGCTATTAGGAATGTTACAAACATATCATGAAAATCGGGGAACTTTTTTTTTTTGATTTTTGTCGTGCTAGATTGGCCAAATGTGGCACTGTGCAGTGGTTCAAAAGTTTTTAGCAAAACCGTAAATTTCAGATTAGTTTCTTAAATTCTCGTGTTGAAAACCCGTTAAACATGTTTTTAAAACATTGGTAAGTCACAAAAATATTTTACAACGTATTTTTGTCACTCAAAAATTTTTGTACACTAAACAACAAAAACACTCTCGAAAAAATTTTACACTCAAAAAAAATTTAGTAAACTTTTTTTTTCAAAAATTAATAAAAAAAAAGTTTTTTAACACGAAATAAAATATTTGTAATCAAAAATGTAATTTTTTCACGTTAGAAAATTTCATTCATAATTCGGTAATTTTTTTCACGTTAGAAAATTTCATTCATAGATTCGGCCAACTCGAATTTAACTTTTTTACTTGTTTTTTATTAATTTTTTTCTTCATCAAAAACTTTTTTTCGTTAAAAAAAATTTTTTAACCAAAATTTTCTTTTCATCAAAATTTTGTTTTTCATTAAAAACTTTTTTCCATCGAAAAAAAAATTTTTTTTCAACCAAAATTTTCTTTTCATCAAAACTTTTTTTCATCAAAATTTGGTATTTCATCAAAAAATGTTTCTTTTATTTTTTTTCTCACCAAACTACTTTTTTCTTTATTTTTTATTTTTTGTCTAGAATTCTGACATAAACATGTTCCATTTGTTTAACAAATGTACAAAATCATCAAAATTTTGTTTTTCATCAAAAAAATTGTCTCATCATTTTTTCTTATTTTTTTTTCACCATTTGGTGAAGTAGTTTTGAAACTACTTTTTTACCAAGTCTAATATTCTGACATAAAAATGTTTCAATTATTTAAATGTACAAAAAAACAAGTGAGAGTGTTAAATTGTTCTGTGCCGAATCATTTATACTCTCCAAAATGTAACTTTTTTTCATCAAAATTTTGTTTTTCATCAAAAAATGTTTCTTTTTATTTTTTCGTATTTTTTCACCAAAACTAATTTTTCAACAAGTCTAAAATCTGACATAATAATGTTCCATTTGTATGAAATCATTAAAATTTTGTTTTTCATCAAAAAAAAATTCTTTTAATTTTTTTCTCACCAAACTACTTTTTTCCAAGTCTAAAATTCTGACATAAAAATGTTCCATTTGTTTAACAAATGTACAAAAAACAAGTGAGAGTGTTAAATTATTCTGTGCCGAATCATTTATACTCTCCAAAATGTAAAAAAGAAAAAACATTTTTTGTACTTAAGTAATGCAATCATTTTTCAAATTTAGAGTTCTTTTGGTTTAGACTGCATCTTGCTTTCCACAGACAGATGGTCGGATGTCAATAGCTAGATTGTCTTAGAAATGGATCCATAGTATATAAACTTATCCAGTTGGAAAATGTGTCACTGAGGAAATTTCCACAGTGATTCCTTGAGGAAATGTCATCAGGTTCTGACAAATCATAGGTAATCCTTGATGACATGTCCTAACATTGTCAGCACTGAATGTTTGCTTTAAGAGTGTGGACAATTCCTCTAAGACGTCTTAAAGGAAATGTCTTCAGAATAGCAGTACATATATTAATTAAGAATTTTAAATCTGGCCAACTCTTCAATTTCCAAGAAAAAGCTGGTAATAGTTTCGATTTATTTCAAATAAAATCAAAATCTAACAAGTAGAATAAAAGTAATAAATAGACAAACAATTTTCAAAATAAAGTTTGGAACAAGTAGTTAGGTGTGGGACTAATAAACTGGAGGTTCCAGGTTCAAATCCAGTTGGGACTAAAAAATGCAAAAAGTTTTTTCTAAATATGAGAAAGGTAATTTATAAAGGAAAATGGATAAAAGTAAAAACTAAAGGAAATACCAACATTTTTTGTATTTTTGCATGACCTACGTCAGACATTTCCCCAAAGAAGTCTTAGGTGACATGTCCCCAGAAGGTCAGCCCTGACCACTGCTGACTTTGAGGGGGGACATTTTGAAAATTTGTATGAAACTGTCCTCAACCCAGTACATAGAGATGTCTTGTGGATGTCAGCAATGACTCTGACATGTCACCGCTCCGTCACCGAGGATGGCTCGGGGACGTTGCCAACTGGGTAATAAGGGTCTTCAACCTATATTTCAATTCGTTTTACAAGGATTGGCAATTAACATTATTTTTTCTAAAAAAAACTTTACTTTGGCAAGAACACCCAAATCTTCAGCAAAACATTATCATGATTTAATGTTTTGGGCAAGAGTACAAAGTTCGCAGAAATTTTTTTAATTAGTAAGGAAAAATTACCTCGAGCTTGAATAAACCTACTCAAAATATAAAATTACAAAAATTTAGCAAGAATTCAGGAAAGGTCCAAAAAAATTCAGAAAAAAAAGAAAATATTTAAATAATTCGGAAAAATTTGTTAAACTGTAAAAAAATTTGGATGACATCAGAAAAATTCGGAAAAAAATAAGAAAAATTTTAAAAAATCTGAAAAAAGAAAATTAAAAAAATGTAAAAATTAATGAAATCAAAGGAAATTTAAAATTAAGAACATTTAGAAAAAAAATCTGGATAATTCGTACAAAGATCAGAAAACTTTATGCAAGTTAGAAAATATTTGAGAAATAGAAAAAATCAGAAAAATTAGGAGAAAAATACAGAAAAATTTCTACAGTTTATAAAATTTTAAAAAGTAGTAGAAAAGATCATGCAGATTAAAAAAAAAAAAAATTAAAAATCCAAAAAAAAAAAAATCAGGTAAGGTTCAAAAAATTCAGGAAAAAATAAAGAATTTTAAATAAAAAAACTTTTTCTAGAAAAGTTTAGAAGTTTAAAAAAATTTGAAAATTTAGAACAAATCAGCAAAATTGGGGAAAAATATAAAAACTTTGAAAAATTAAGAAGAAATCAAAAAACAAATCAGGAAAACTCCGAAAGTTTATAAAAAATTGAGAAAAACATCAGTAAAGTTCATGCAAAGTAAAAAAAAATAGCAAAATAAGAAAAACTCTGAAAAATTCAGAAAAATGCCTGCGAATTTTGTACTCTTGCCCAAAACATTGAATCATGATAATGCTTTGCGGAAGATTTGGGTGTACTTGCCAAAGCAAAGTTTTTTTAGAAAAAATAATGTTATATTACTTTGCTATTCCATGCACAACGAATTGAAATATCAGTCGAGGACCCCATTAAAAAACCAAAAGAGCTGTACATTTCGTAAGTGAGTGCAACAATAAGTGCAAAAAAGTGTTTTTACATTTTGGAGAGTATAAAAGATTCGGCACCAAAGAATATAATACTCTCACTTGTTTTATGTACATTTGATAAACAAATGGAAAATTTTTATGCGAAAAGCTTAGACTTGGTGAAAAAGTAGTTTTGGTAAAAAAAAAATGATTTTTTTCACGAAAAACAAAATTATGTTAAAAAATAATTTATTGAACCCAAAATTTTTGGTGAAAAAAAAAAATTTATGAAAAAAAGTTTTTGATGAAAAGAAAAATTTTTTGATGTAAAAAAAATTGATGAAAAAAATAAGAAAAGAAAAATTTTTGGTGAGAAAAAAATTGATAATAAAAAATTTGATAAAAAAATTTGATGAAAAAAATTGATGAAAAAAATATGATAAAAAAAAAATTATGAAAAAAAAAATTTTATGAAAAAAAATTAACGAAAATGAAAATTTATGAAAAAAAAAATTAAGAAAAAAAAAGTTTTGAAAATAAAAATTGATGAAAAAAAAATTTATGAAAAAAAAAAAAATTGATAAAAAAAAAATGATAAAAAAAAAGTTTGATGAAAAAAAAATTTCTGAAAAAAAAAAATTTGATGAAAAAAAAGTTTGATGATAAAAAAAAAAATTTATGAAAAAAAAAAAAAAAATATGGAAAAAAAATTTGATGGAAAAAAAAATTTATAAAAAAAAATTTTTAAAAAAAAAAATCTAAAAAAAAAAATTATGAAAAAAATTAATGAAAAAAAAAATTGATGAAGAAAAAAAATTTGATGAAAAAAAAAAAAAAAATATGAAAAAAAAAATATATGAAAAAAAAAAATTGATAAAAAAAAAATTTTGATAAAAAAAAATTGATGAAAAAAAAAAAAAATTATGAAAAAAAAATTTGATGAAAAAAAATTTTTTTTTTTTTTGAAAAATAATTATGTTACTTTTTATTCGCCAGCTGGTGAAAAACGGTTTTATTCACCACGAGGTGAATTATTATCCAAGTTACAAACCCAAGTTATTAAAATTTTTAGTATTAAGAAAATGAAAATAGTAATTCTTGTTTCCTTTTTCGTTAATTGTTAGCTTATACCTATAGTCAAACTGAGGTGGCGTCCTGCAACTTTTTTTAAAATTAGACACCAGCCTAAAAACATTATCATGTTAAAACTACGAAAATTTGGGAAAAGAAATCTGAAAAATGTCCAAAAAAGATCAAGCAAATTCAAAACGTAAAAAAAAAATTTAGAAAATTATTCAAAAAAATTTAAAAAAATTGAGGAAAGTATTAAAAAAATTAAGAAAACTAATTTCTGTAAATTTAGAAGTATTTTTTAAGTAAACTCTAAAATATCTCTTTGTGTATTTAATAATAAAATAAACAATATATTTTTTTGTTTCAAAAAAAAAAAACTGAAGTGTTTGTATGCTATCGATTATTTTTTCCCAGTTTTATTTTTCAGTTTGTGAAACTTGATATTTTAAAACCCCTTCCATAACCCCTTTTTTAAAAAAACTCAGTTTTTATTTTTACAGAGAAAAAAAGAACTGTTCAACACTTTACCAATGTATGGTAAAGTGATTATGTTTTCTTTTTTTTTTAGTTTTGTTTAAATGCGAGTTACTCATGAATAACTATGTTGTATGTAGTACTTCAACAACTGGGATGATGATTATGATGATTAAAAGGTGAATGTTCGTTAGGTTACTCCATGTTGGCATGCATGTGCATGCCATTAACAGCGTAACATTTCCGTAATTACATTATGCACGTTTGTACAACACCAATACTCTTTGGTAAATATTTAACCCAATGGTTAAACAATGGCACAATGAACAAAAAAAAAACAGTTTTAAAGTTTTTAACAGAGAAACAGAAAAATCATATTTAAAAATTGTGTATTAAATAACTACAAATTATACAAATAAAACTACAAATAAAATAAATATGATCAAATTGATTTTTATCGTAATTGTTTAAATGTCAAAAGTACATATGACAATTTTAACATTTTTTTGTTGATTTAATTTTATGAAATTGAAAATAAAATAATCAAAAAAGTTTTTGTGGTCAAAAATAAACAAAGGTTTAAAAATATGAATTTTATGTAATATTTGATAAACTGAAAAAAAAAATCAAAATTTATTGCCTATCTTAAGGCACATAATTGCAACGAACGTCAGAGGATAAAAGTGCTGATTTTTAATTTGGAATTTATAAGCTTTTTTAAATCATAAGTATTATTAAAGCTATGTTTACACCATACCACTGACAATGAGTCCTATGATTTTTATGAAAAAGTAAAATATTTTATAGCATACTTTTAGGCATGTAGTAAATGTATGATTGTTATTTAAAAGCAACAAAAGACTGCATATTGCTAAATTTATAAACAAATGTGTATAACAATTTATTTAATTTTTAGTCGTTTTTTAAAAAAAAAATCATAAATGTCATTGTTTTGCTGGGATTTAATTATTGGATCATATATTTACAAAATGCCTAAATTTATGCTACAGTTTTTTTTTACTTTTTATAAAAGTCGTCGAAAATAAAACTGGGGTTTTAATTCAAAGTCCCTGACAGAAAACTTTCTTGGTGAAAAAAAAGTTAAAAATGCTTTCAGCAAAAAAATAATGGTGAAAAATTTTGTGAAAAAAAATGTTTAAGTCCCGAACACAAAAGTTTTTGTGTGTTTTTGTTTGCTTTTTGGAGTAATCATTTTATTAAAAACGTTTATTCTAGCTCGAGGTCATTATTTCCTCTATTAATTAAAACTATGATATTCTCATAGAATAATTTTCAAGCAAAAATTTTTCTGTTTTATTTATGTTTATAATTTTTGCAAGACTTGTCAATACGTTTTTTGGAATTTTTTAGATTCCATTGTCAAGATTATTTAGCAAATATAAAAACGCAATACTACAATTACACTGTGGAACAAATTCAGGTTTGCAAAAGTTAGGTCGATTCTGAGAGTAACGGGTGAAAATAGAGGCTAAATTAGAAGACCCGTATCGCGGCGTTTGTTTATGTTAGTTCGAACTTTTTTTTAATCGACCTTCGAACTTTGCAGTCAAATGCCAATTTTCAACATATTGTTTATATGGTTTTTTGGCTATAACTCGTCGACTACTTTATATTTTTCAATCTGTAAAAGCCAAATTATTGCTAGAGACCTGTCAAACAATTAAAATTTTTTAAAAAAATTGATTTAGAAAATTTTTGTGGTGCTTTTTGTAATTTGTAATTTTACAAGCAAATTTTTTGACGCGATTAAACTTACAAGGAATCCTTGTGACTTAACTAGATTTTTTTATACCTCCTTTTTAATGAGAATTCCTACACCATTTTTAATTGAAATTGAGAAAATTCCAACTGAAAATGAGAACTTCTATTTGAAATTGAGAAAATTCCATATGAAATTGAACATTTTCATTTGAAATTGATAAAATTCCATATGAAATTGAGAAATTCTATTTGAAATTTAGAAAATTTCAAATGAAAATGGAGCTTTCCATTTGAAATTGAGAAAATTTCAAATGAAATTGAGATTTTTCATTTGAAATTGAGAAAACTTCATTTTAAATTGAGACTTCCCATTTAAAATTGAGAAAATTTCATTTGCAATTGAGAAATTTTTTATGAAATTGAGAAAATTTCAAATGAAATTGAAAAAATTTTAAATGAAATTGAGAAAATTTCATATGAAATTGAGACTTTATATTTGAAATTGAGAAATCTACATATGAAATTGGGAAAAGTACAATTGAAATTGAGAAAACTTTTAAATGAAATTGAAAATTTCCATTTGAAATTGAGAATACTTGAAACGAAACTAACACTTTCCATTTAAAATTGAGAAAATTTCAAAAAAAATTGAGATATTTTCAAATTGGGAAAATTTCAAATGAAATTGAGAAAAATTCAAATGAAATTGAGAAAATTTCGAATGAAATTAAAACAATTTCAAATGAAATTGAGAAATTTTCAAATAAGAAATTTCAGAGAGTTTCCCAATTTCATTTGAAATTTTCTTAATTTCATTTGAAATTTTCTTAATTTCATTTAAAATTTTCTCAATTTCATATGAAATTTTCTCAATTTCAATTGGAAATATCTCAAATTCATTTGAAATTTTCTCACTTTCAACTGGAAAGTGTAAGTTTCGTTTAAAGTTTTCTCAATTACAAATGGAAATTCTCAATTTCAAATGAAAATTTTCTCAATTTCAATTGTAGAATTCCCAATTTCATATGTAAATATCTCAATTTCAAATGTAAAATCTCAATTTCATATGAAAATTTCTCAATATCATTTGAAACTTTTTCAATTTCATTTGAAATTTTCTCAATTTCATTTGAAATTTTCTTAATTTCAAATAAAAATTTTCAATTTCATATGAAATTTTCTCAATTTCAAATAGATATATATTCTCAATTTCATTTGGAATTTTTTCAATTTCAAATAAAAAATCTCAATTTCATTTGAAATTTTCCTAATTTCAAATGGAAAGTCTCAATTTCATTTGAAATATTCTCAATTTCAAATGGAAAATCTTAATTTCAAATGGAATTTTCCCAATTTCAAATATTAACTCTCAATTTCATTTAGAATTTTCACAATTTCATATAGAAAGCTCTCAATTTCAATTGGAAATGGTGTAGTAAAAACTACGACGTTTTTTGTAATTTACAATTTTTTTGTCGCAATAAAACTTACAGGGAACTCTTGTGAATTTACTAGATTTTTTTGTAACAAAAACCTTGAAAATTTTGAAAAATTTAAAAAAAAAAAAAAAAAATTGATCGAAAATTTTTTGTTAAAAAACAAGGAAAACTGTCAAATATTGCTAAAATGCAGGGTTGGCAACCGATACCCACCTAGAATAACGGTATTTGGCGATTGTACCGCAACCAATATAGATATGGACATTTTCAAAAGCAATTATGAAAGCTGATAAAATATCTAGTATTTTAAATGTGTCACTTCGTGTTTCTACCGGTTCGTTTTAGCTATACAGGCCAATACCGTTATAATACCGTTTCAAATGGTTTTATAAAGGTATTGACCTATATTTCGAAAACGAACCGGTAGAAACACGAAGTCAAACATTTAAAATACTAGAAATTTCATCAGCTTTCATAATTGCTTTTGAAAATGTCCATATCTTTATTGGTTGCGGTACAATAGCCAAATACCGTTATTCTAGGTGGGTATCGGTTGCCAACCCTGCTAAAATGGGATTACCAGACTTTTTCTAGTAATTTGACAATGTTTTTTTGTGTATCACTTAATTTGGACATTGTGGAGGATATTTATGGATTCGGTCAAATCGAATTTAACATTTCTACTTCCCGAGTAAAAAAGTTCCTATATAGTTGTATATAATTTTATAAACATCATATATGATTAAATAGAATTATATAGAATTTGATGCGAAAAATGAGTCGATAAAACTATATAAAATTTGATCAATGTTTCATATATTTTGATAAATTTTTTATATAATTTTATGCGAAATTTGGACCCCTATTTTTATATAATAATAGCAAAATTATATAATTAGATATAATTATATAAAAATATATTAAATTGTATAAAACTGTATAAAACTATATAAAGTTACATAAAATTATATATAATTATATATAATTAAAACAAAATTTTATGATTTATATAAAACTTGATATAATTTTATGTAACTTTATATAGTTTAATACAGTTTTATACAATTTTATATATTTTTATATAATTATATGTAATTATATAATTTTCCTATTATTATATAAAAATAGGGGCCCGAGTAAAAAAGTTCCTATATAATTATATATAGTTTTATATATACATATATTATTTTGTAAAACTATATGTATTTTTTGTTGCATCATATGTGATTTTATATATTTGCACTTCTAATTTGTTTTTTATATAAAATTATATAACAGAAAATATGGACTTTTATATAATAACATATGATTTAAAGTTCGTTTATATAATTACATATGAACTTTAAAATTCTGTCTTCTTTTTTATATAATCTGATAAAACAAAATATTTGAAGAAATTTTATATAAAACTTTATGCAACTGTTTTTAAATTATATGTTATCTTATATGATTAAAATTTAAAAAAAAATCTAAGTCCTTTACATATAATTTAATATAACTTTTGAAAATTTTTCTAAGTCGAGATGTTTTTTTTTTGAAAATTTTCAAAGTCCTAAAAATAATTTTAAAAATTTTTAAGTCCTGGAAACAATTTTTTTTTGTCAATTTTTTGCGTTTTGGGGGAAAACATTTTTTTCTTATATATAAATATATTTAATTATATATAATTGCATCAATTTTATACAAAAAAGGGTCCAATTTTCGCATATAACTATATAAAATTATATTAAAATTATATCAAATTTGATCAGATTTGATCAAATTTGATAAGTTTTTATATCGTTTTATCGACTCATTTTTCGCATTAAACTATATATGATTATATATGATGGCTTTATATAATTTTATATGAATATATATGAACTTTTTTACTCGGGGGTCCAAATTTCGCATAAAATTATATAAAAAATTTATCAAAATATATGAAACATTGATCAAATTTTATATACCCGAGTAAAAAAGATTATATATATTCATATAAAATTATATAAAGCCATCATATATAATCATATATAGTTTAATGCGAAAAATGAGTCGATAAAACGATATAAAAACTTATCAAATTTGATCAAATCTGATCAAATTTGATATAATTTTAATATAATTTTATATAGTTATATGCGAAAATTGGACCCTTTTTTGTATAAAATTGATGCAATTATATATAATTAAATATATTTATATATATGAAAAAAATGTTTTCCCCCAAAACGCAAAAAATTGACAAAAAAAATTTGTTTCCAGGACTTAAAAATTTTCAAAAATATTTTTAGGACTTTGAAAATTTTCAAAAAAAAAAAACATCTGGACTTAGAAAAATTTTCAAAAGTTATATTAAATTATATGTAAAGGACTTAGATTTTTTTTTAAATTTTACTCATATAAGATAACATATAATTTAAAAACAGTTGCATAAAGTTTTATATAAAATTTCTTCAAATATTTTGTTTTATCAAATTATATAAAAAAGAAGACAGAATTTTAAAGTTCATATGTAATTTTATAAACGAACTTTAAATCATATGTTATTATATAAAAGTCAATATTTTCTGTTATATAATTTTATATAAGAAACAAATTAGAAGTGCAAATATATAAAATCACATATGATGCAACAAAAAATACATATAGTTTTGCAAAATAATATATGTATATATAAAACTATATATGATCTTTTTTACTCGGGTAGTTTTATCGACTCATTTTTCGCATCAAATTCTATATAATTCTATTTAATCATATATGATGTTTATAAAATTATATACAACTATATACATAGGAACTTTTTTACTCGGGTTATTTTTTTTATTAAATTCCAAAGTTTTTATAAACCAATCCATTAGTGTTATTAATTTAATCAATATCAATCATACCACATGTTGTCTATTGAAATTTGACAAAATTGAATTTAAATTTTATATTTGTTATTTCTTTTTGATGTGAAGATATGCAGATAAAAATTGCAATAATGGACAAAGATATTCACCTGACAAATTGTTCGCTAAAACTGTTCAAAAGGGGAATTGTGGTGTTTATAAAAGTTTAACTAAAGGGTTTGTTTTTCTTAAATTTCTGACAATATCCGCTATTGTTAGAATTCACTGTATTTATGTTTTTTTCAATCCAACTAAAAAGTAATTATCGTTAAACCATTCATAAACTACCACAATCTTCTATAGGCTTAATCTTGTGAACTCATTCCCCTAGTAAATTCTATTTTAAACCACTTGCTTTTTTTATTTGAACTAAAAATAACTCATCAGTCATTTTAAAGCCTGCGTATAAAAAAGCGGTTTTGTTTTTTTTTACTGCCGCCAACATAGATCATGATTATTTTTTAAAATGCTGACTTTTGTAAAGAAACAAATAAAAAAAAGTGTGATATTAGGCGTTTCAATTACAAAATACCCTACACAAAGTACTTTCAAAAAAAAAAATCTTAAAAAAAACAAAAAAAAATATGAACATTTACTAGAAAATTAGTTAAAAAAATTACCTAAATGTATTGTGGCCCATTGTCGCAAACGAATTTGTTTAAAAGAGGAGTGCTTAGAGAAAAATTTGTTAAGAAAATTATTAGTACTACTTAAGCTATGTTTACCTCATACTACTGAGTATGAAAATTTTTTATAGCATAATTTTAGGCGTGTTGTAAATATGTGATTGTTATTTAAAAGCGACAATTTACTCTACATATTGCTTATTTTATATAAAAATATAAGAATTTATTTAATCTTAGGTATATTTATTAAAAAAAAATCGTAAATGTCATTGTTTTGTTGGGACTTAATTTTCGGATCATATATTTACAAAATGCCTAAAATTATGCTACAGCAAAATCTTACTTTTTTTATAAAAATCGTCGAAAATAAAACGACTCAGTGGTATGGTGTAAACACAGCTTTAAGGTGTGTTTACATTATACCACTGACAATGATTCGTTTTATTTTCGACAAAATGTTAGATGTTGTTGTAACATAATTTTAGGCATTTAGTAAATATCTGATTGTTATTTTAAAAGCGAACAAATTTCTTCATTTTGATAAGTTTAGAAGGTGATTATTTGAGCTTAAATTGGTGTGTTTAAA
Source organism: Pegoplata infirma (assembly GCA_963921195.1). Lineage (NCBI taxonomy): Eukaryota > Metazoa > Arthropoda > Insecta > Diptera > Anthomyiidae > Pegoplata > Pegoplata infirma. The sequence goes on from OY992537.1 coordinate 232,303,017, forward strand.
AAAAAAAAATCTTACCTATCATTGTGTGGCTCGCTTTTTACTCCAGGATCATATTTTTTAAAAATGCCTAAAAGTATGCAACAACAAAATCCAAGTTTTTCATAAAAATCATTGCAAATAAATCGACTCACAATCAGTGGTTTGATGTTAACTTTATATGTACTGAGGACTTTTGCCACGGTACCACTGAGACAAACGGTTTCGTATAAAAAACGAGTGCATACTTATAGGCTTCAAAAATATCCAAATTTGATATAACGTATTATATTCGATATTCTTTAAATGTTTATTATTTTTAAAAGTTGATTTTTTCGTGTATGTTACAAATATGCAAAAAAAAAAATGCTTTTAAAAACATGCAAAAAATGCGATTTTATCAAAATATGCAAAATATGGATAAAAAAATCAGTGCGATTTGTATGCCAACTTATTGATTCGTAAATATATTTCGTCTATTGTTTTTGGAAGGTTGACAAAAAATGCATTTTCGTGTATCTTTCATATTTCCTTGTGTTACTAATATAATGACAATATCATACATACTATTCTCCCTATAGGTGAGTGTATAACCGATAAGGGCAAACAACAAACGACAATGAGAAATGATAAATCATTTTATTGAACTAACAATGTGACAGACATTGAAATTTACTATTGACTAGTATTTCATAACATCTTTCTTAACTTTAAAATGACTTATTTGTCTTAGGGTGGATTACTCAATATTCAGTTAAGGCCAATTGTCGCAATAACACATTCCGTATTATTTTTAAAATTATTTGTAAGGAACTAAATTTTCTTAGTGCATGCACTAAGAAAATTATGTCATTAACTGTTTGTAGGTAATTTTAAAAAGTAATCAGTAAAGTTATTTTAAAAGAAAAATCACTTATTTTATAAAGGATTTAATTTTTTTACTATTTCTGTAGTTTAAAAAATATAATTTACTGTCTTAAAAACGAATTTTCTGTTACATTTATTTTCGGCAGTAAAAAATTTCTTCTACAGTTTTACTGTTTTTCAATACAAAATAAGTGAATATTCAGTAGTTTTTAATGTTTTGGTTAGTCATTAAATTAACATTTAAAATTGACTGTAATGTGTTTTTATTTTAAATGAAAAAACAGTGGAATGGTTTTTAAATAAAATTTCATTTGTTTTAAGTGAATATTCACTGGAATTTACCTACATAATTTTTTGAGTGTGCATTTAGGCGAAACAAAAAGTATATATTTAACTTTAAAAATCTTACGACTTTTTTAATTTTTTGACAATCAAAAGATAATTTTTTTCTTATACCACTGACATTGAGTCGTATGTTCATCGACATTTTTAGAAACTTTTCTAAAAATGTAGGAAATCATGTGTAAAATCATTTTTTTTTTTTAGCCTAAAAGTATGCACTCTTTTTTACACAAAGCATCGAAAACCTTTTGATTCAGTTTAACTGTGACAATTGGCCTTTCTCTGATATCTGTCTTTTTTTACCACAACCTTATGTCAAATTTTGTTTGAAAAAGTTAAAATTAACGAAGAGTTATTTTTTTAACGAAGCATTGAGTGATTCAGCCTTAAACACTGCTTTGGTAGACTTACATTTATGGTATGATAGAATGATGTGCCTTTTTTAACTGCAAACATTTGAAGTTCCTAGAATACAAGATAAATACAATTGTTGAAAACCAGCATAAGCTTATTTATGGTTTTATTGATATTGATACAAAAAAACAAATGAAGAGGGCTTAACTTAACAATTGTTAAGTCAGGGAGTTTAAAAATTTACAGATTTTATTTGTAATCTATTGTTGTGATTTAAATTGGTAAACAAATAAAAAAAAATATTAAATGGAATGTTTAAGTGATAACACAGGGTCAATTTTCACGGTACTACAGAATCAAATAGTTTTCGATGTTTTTATATAAAAGACGTGCCTACTTTTAGGAGCAAACAAAAAATTGACGTTAGGTATGATTTTCAATATTTTTAGAAATGTAAGATTTTGAGAATCAGAATTTTTAGATATGTTTCTAAAAAACTTAGATGTATAAGGAAACGAGTATCTTTTAAGCTATGTTTGCACCATACCACTGACAATGAGTCGTTTCATTTTCGACTACTTTTATAAAAAAGTAAGATTTTGCTGTAACATAATTTTAGGCATTTTGTAAATATACGATCCGAAAATTAAATCCCAGCAAAACAATAACATTTATGATTTTTTTTTAATAAATCGACTTAAGATTGAATAAATTGTTATATTTGTTTATAAATTTAGCAATATGTAAAGTTTTCTGTCGCTTTTAAATAACATTTATATATTTACTACATGCCTAAAATTATGCTATAAAAAATCTTGCTGTTTCATTAAAATCATACGACTCATTGTCAGTGGTATGGTGTAAATATAGCTTTAATGGGTAATATTTTTTTTTAACAGATTGTTTACACAAAAAAATAATTTAATTTATTACGTTCACAAAAATGGGAAATTTTTTTTAAGCAATTAAATATCCACTATTTAAATACAAATGTTTATAAAAAAGCTACAACAAATTTTTTGTTTATGGAATTTTTTTTAAAAGATTTTAAATAAAATTGTCAATAAATTATGTAAAAACGATTTTTGTTAAAATTTTAAAAGCAAAATTGTTAATAAATTTAATTTAAACAGAAAAGAACGCTAATCGGCTGTGGCGAATGAGAAATTCCCTCCATAATTTCCTGATTTTTTGTGATTTTAGTTTTTTTGAGTTGTTCTGCTTTTTCAATTTTTTCAAAGTTTTTTAACTTTTCTGCCAAATGAATACAACACGAATTAATGGTGAAAAGGGGTTATTCAACACAAAGAGGAGTAATTCCAATTCTTAATTTCTTCAAAAGTTTCATTTAAATGGCTAATTTTAATCTGACACACATTAAGTGTGTGGCAATCGAAGGAGTGCTGATGATGGAAGGGTGGCATCTTCCGAAAGCTGTCGACATCTCCACTTAGCCTGTGTTGTCACTTAATTTTTTTCAGATTTTCTCATTGTACAACAATTATTATTTCTCAGAAATAATTAATATGGACTTAAACCGAACTAAATAAAAAAATTCAGTTATAAAATATACAGTCCAACAATATATAAACACTTTAATATTATTTTCAGAATTTTTCTAATTTTTTCTGAATTATTCTGGCATTTTTCTTAATTGTTAAAATTTTCCTGATTTTTCTTTTATTTCCATGAATTTTTTTATTTTTTTTACACTATACTTATGTTAGTGATAGACTATATGTTACATACTGAATGACAAACTTATATTTACCTTCCATAACTAAGGTTTACACTCAAAAAAAAACCTTGCAAAATTACAAGAAAAGTTTGTTACTGTCGTTTTTTACTACCTCCAAGAATTCCTTGATATTTTACAAGCTTTTTACCAATAATTTTGTAATTTTACAAGCTTTTTCCAAAAAAAAATTATAAATTTAAAATTTTTTTGACGCGAAAAGACTTACAAAGAGGTTTTGTGATTTTACTAGATTTTTTGCTACCTCATATTTTACGAGAATTCCTAGTAAAAATTACGAACTTTTTTGTAATTTTACAAGATTTTTAGCAATAAAATTTTAAATTTACAACTTTTTTGGTGAAATAAAATTTACAAGAAATTCTCGTAAATTTACTAGATTTTTTTGTAAAAAATCTTGGAAATTTGTAAAATTACAAGAAAAACTGTAAAATTAAAAAAAAAAATCAAATTTCGATCGAAAATTCGTTGTTAAAAAAACAAGGAAAACTGTCAAATATTGGTAAAATGGGATTACGAGACTTTTTCTAGTAATTTGAAAAGGTTTTTTTTTTAACATGATAATGTTTTTTGGCTGGTGTCTAATTTAAAAAAAAGTTGCAGGACGCCACCTCAGTTTGACTATATAAGCAATTAACAATTAACGAAAAAGAAAACAAGAATTACTATTTTCATTTTCTTAAAACCAAAAATTTTAACAAGTTGGGTTTGTAACTTGGGTAATAATTCAGCTGGAGGGGAATAAACCCGTTTTTCACCAGCTGGTGAATAAAAAGTAACATAATTATTTTTCAACAAAAAAACAATTTTTTTTTCACCAAATTTTTTTTTTTTCATAAAATTTTTTTTTTTCCTCAAACTTTTTTTTCCATCAAATTTTTTTTTTTTTCATCATTTTTTTTATAAAATTTTTTTTTTCATCATTTTTTTCATAAAATTTTTTTTTCATTTATTTTTTTTTTTTTCATCAAATTTTTTTTTCATTAATTTTTTTTATCAAATTTCTTTCATTAAATTTTTTTTTTCATCAATTTTTTTTTCCATCAAATTTTTTTTCCATAAATTTTTTTTTTCATCAATTTTGTTTTTCATCAAACTTTTTTTCATCAAATTTTATTTTTCATCAATTTTTTTTTCATAATTTTTTTTTTCATCAAATTTTTTTCATCAAAAATTTTTGGTTCATTAAATTTTTATACCCTCCACTCTAGTGATAGAGGGTATATATAAGTTTGTCATTCTGCTTGTAACTCATCGAAATATCGGTCTGGGACCCCATAAAGTATATTGTCGAACTATATTCAATAAATGCCAACTCGAAAAAGCTTACTGTTCAGGAGAGCTAAAAAACTAGTTATTTCGCATATTATTGCAAAAATAAACAATGTACCTTCCACAAGATGGTTTAAATATTCTAAACAATTTTTACCTATGCAAAAATTTTCATATTTTGCACTTGTTTGCGTATTTTTCAGAGATGGCATTTATTACTATATCAAAAAACAAATATTTTTTTAGAGTTGGCATTTTTTGTCGGAAAATAAAAATACATTTTTTTTGGAAAAATTTTTAATTTTTTTTTTTTTTTTGGTGTTTGTTATCACGGTAATTGCAAAAACTGAACAAAAAATTAAAAATCTTTGCATATTTTTAAAAGTTACTAGCTCCGAAAGCCTTTTAATCTCAGGATGGTCAACTTTGGCATTTTGTAACTCACGCTGTATTGCAATAGGGTCACTCCAAACTAGCTATTTGGAAAGCTTATATCATTGACTTTATTTGCCCCATTCATAATGTTTTAATCTGATAAATAGTTTGAAAGTTACATAAATATAAGCAATTTTTTTTTTGCAAACACTATTTACCGATATTTTCAAAATGGCAATATCTCGAGAACCAGTCATTAGATATCAAAATCTTTACAAGATTCGTGTTTAGCATGGCAAATGCAATAAGATGTGTGGTATAATTTTTTTTTTTTAATTTTTTGAAAATTTTTGGAAATTTACAATGGGAGTTGGCATTTATTTCCACCAAAAAAATATGTACTTTGAGTTAGCAGAATAACAAAAATGGATGTAAAACGACAACAAATTATTTTTTTGCTGTGAAATTTTTATGGCAGATAGGTATTACATAGGGTAGCTATTTGCCATCGGAAACTCATTTCCGTCAAATTTGAGTTGGCATATTTTGAATATAGGTTCACGATATATATAATTGATCAGTGATCGATTTTAAGACATTCTAGCGATGTCCGTCTGTCTGTCTGTGGAAATGGTGATCACGGCCAAAATATTACACGGAGAGGACTGAAACGTAACACATTTATTGGAAGTTCTCCCGAGAAGTTTGGTATTGCATTTGAGCGATATCGGTTCAGTGGTTCAAAAGTTATGAACGAAAAAGTAAGGACACCTCAAAAATTTTGGTGCATTCAATATAACCTAAAAATACAAAATGATTTAATTCAGCTGCTGGTTGACATATGTGAACAGAATTGAATACCGAATGGTATTTAAACAAGTGCGAACATATTTTTTGAAAAAAAAAAAAAAATCGCGAATTTTTTTTTCCCAAAAATTTTTTTTTCGCGGAAATTTTTTTCAATTTTTTTTTCAAAAGTAATTTCCTTTTAAATGAAGTTTTTAATAATCTTTTTTAAATTGTGGAGGGTATCAATACATTCGGCAAGGCCGAATTTAACTTTTTTTACTTGTTTTAACATAATTTTGTTTTTCGTAAAAAAAAATCTTTTTTTTACCAAAACTACTTTTTCACCAAGTCTAAGCTTTCCGCATAAAAATTTTCCATTCGTTTATCAAATGTACATAAAACAAGTGAGAGTATTATATTCCTTGGTGCCGAATCTTTTATACTCTCCAAAATGTAAAAACACTTTTTTGCACTTATTTTTGCACTCACTTACGAAATGTACAGCTCTTTTGGTTTTTTAATGGGGTCCTCGACTGATATTTCAATTCGTTTTGCATGGAATAGCAAAGTAATATAACATTATTTGTTCTAAAAAAAACTTTGCTTTGGCAAGTACACCCAAATCTTCCACAAAGCATTATCATGATTCAATGTTTTGGGCAAGAGTACAAAATTCGCAGGCATTTTTTTCTGCATTATCCTGGCTTTTTTTCTTAATTGTGGAAATTATTCTGATTTTTTTTTTATACACTACACTAACAATTAGTGATAGATTATATGTTACATACGGAATGACAAACTTATATTTACCCTCCATACCTAAGATTTTCCAGTAAGAATATTAGAGTTGCCAGATGTTTTCTCGATGCCGACTTTGAGCCGCCGCCGATTTTTCCCGACAGCCGTAGCTACCATATAAAGGTTTCTGGTTGAAGTACGTCCCTTTAATATGAAAGGTATAAAAAGTGTTGCCTACTTTTTGGGGTTGTACTGAAAACTACTGTATTTCAGTAGATTTTCAGTTTACCCCTAAAATCATCGTTAGGAAATTTTCTGTTAATGTAACAGATTTTTTTTTTAATCGACAAAATTTTTCTTATTCAATTTCCTCAATTGTAGTTTTAAACTCCAAACAAAAATTTAAAATTTTGTTAAAGTTTTAACCCAAATCTAAATACAAAATCAAATTTTAAATGCCACTCTCCACACACACACAAACTTAACCATTATGTACTTGTTTTAAATAAATACCACTTACATAAATTGTATTTTACTTTTGACTCTTTCTTGCCATTATTCAAATTTCAATAAGAAAAGAAAAACATACTTCCGGTTCAAAAACTTTGCTCTAACAATAAGAACTTTTTTTTGCATGTTTTATCTTGAATTTTATGTTATGATCTCTTCAACAGAACACCATCAGAAAGAAAAAAACAAGACAACATAACAAGTAGTTAAATTCGACTTGGCCGAATCTATAAATACCCTACACAATGCCATTTTTTAATGATAGCAAATTTTCTAACGTGAAAATGAACAATTTTGATTAGAAATATTTTATTTTGGGTAAAAAACTTTTTGGCCATTTTTGTAAAAAAAAAAATTCTAATTTTTTTTTTGGGTGTAAAATATTTTTTGAGTGTAAAATTTTTTTTATTGTGAAAATATTTTTGAGTGACAAAAATACTTTGTAAAGTAATTTTGTGGCTTACCAATGTTTTTAAAGTTTCTTAAAGCTCTTTTTTTTAACACGTGAATTTAAGGTGAAACCAACCTGAAATTCACGGTTTTGCTAGTAACTTTTGAACCACTCTAACGATTTAGCTGAAATTCAATACGAAACAGACCAGGGAAACAAAAAATATATATGCCAAGTTTTAGCCTAATCAGAATTGTCTTTCAAAAGTTAGTGCGTTTTTATACCCTACACCACTCTGTGGTTCAGGGTATAATGAATTTGTGCTGATGTTTGTAACTACCCGAAATATATATACCTTCAAGTATACCGATCGACTCAGAATTAGCGATGTCCGTCCGTCTGTCCATCTATCGGTTTAAGCACGATACAGGTCGCAGTTTTCAATCAGTTGACTTGGAATTTGAAACTTAAAACCAAGGACGAAGCTTATTGAAATTGGAAAAAATCGGTTCATGTTAAGACCTAGCCGCCATACAAACGCCCCCATTGAATTTCGCCTCTAATAACCGTATTATAATATATATTGTTTTGAAATTTAATGGACAATAAAATTTTGTATGCACAAACCATCATACCAAATTTCAAAGGAATCGGGTCAGTCCTTCTGGTAGTCCCTATACAAATCCCCCTCCTATATTCATATAATTTCCTAAAAATTAAAATATTTGATTAAAATTTCATTTGTAGGTGTTAAACGTGTAACCTAACCAAATCGGAATACATTTGGACTTAGCCCCCATATAAAAATTTCGACCGATATTTAGTTAAATCGGTCTACTTATTTGCAAAAAAATAAACCAATTCCACTAAAATTTGATATGTGTGTGTTTTCTACACTAAATAGATTTCTAACAATTGATAGGTACAATCGGTCCATGTTTTGACTAGGGACCCATTTTCCGGAAAACACACTATAACTTTCTTACTTGTTTATCTCGTAAATTCGCGAAAACCCCCTCGCTGAAATTCACTCTTTTGCTTATAAGTTTTGAACCACTGGACCGATTTCGCTGAATTGCAATACCAACCTGACCAGGTAAATAACGAATATACTTATATGCCAAACTGCAGAAGCATCTGTAAAGTCTTTCAAAAGTTTGCGTATTTTCAACAGACAGACGGATATCGCTAGATCGTCTTAAAATCAATCGAGAATCATGAATATACATATTTTATGGGGTGGGTGCTAGACCAATATTTCGAGGTGTTACAAACGGAATGACAAACTTATACATTAAACCCTCTATCACTAAAGTGGAGGGTATAAAAAGTGAATGGTAATACAACAAATAAAATTGTCATAAAAAACACACACTCACATACAAATTTATTAATACGACTGACTTTGTTCTTTTTTTTTTTTTTTTGAAAAATTTAAAAATTTCTGTTTTCCAATTCGAGTGTAATGGGTGAATTCACTGTTGTTTGCCGAAATGGTAACTGAACTGAATTGCTTATATTGTAATACACTTAGGTATTCAGAAGATTGGTTGATTGCGAATTGAAGTCATATGTTAACAAGCTTAAAGCGTGTTTAAGAGCAAATATTTTTACAAATTTTGTATGTATGTGTGTGTGTTTTTAAAATATATTTCAACGAGTATGTGTAAAGTTTTTAAAACAATTGCTAAAAAAGTTGAATTGAGAAACGAAGTTTGTGGCATAAATTATATTGATAATAAAACTGCAAGGTTTTCATTTCAATAAATTCATTGAAACAAAATTTAAAAAAGTTATACTTTTACATTATTCTTTATACTTTTTCTTAAATTTAAAATGTAAAATTTTATTGTTTAACTACTACACCATTTCCAATTTTAATTTCAGAAATACAATTGGAAATTTCTGAAAGATAAATGGAAATTTCTGAAATATAAATGGAAAATTCCGAAATATAAATGGAAAATTGTGAAACATAAATGGAAAGTTTTGAAATATAAATGGAAATTTCTGAAATGTAAATCAAAGTTTTTTAAATACAATTGGAATTTTTTGAATGAATGAATTATGAATTATAGTTGGAAATTTTTGAAATATAAATGGAAATATCTGAAATATAATTGGAAATTTTTAAATAACGTTCCCTTTGAATTTGGCTTAAAAAAAAGAGGATACTTCTAAATTTTGTATTCACAAATCACCGTTCTTAATCTTAAAGGAATCGGACCAGTTCTTCTTGTAGTTCCCATATAAACCATCCTCCCGATATTTACATAAATTTCTCAAAACTCATAAAATTAGGATATATTCTTACAAAAAATTATTGGCTAAAAAATTTCAATCAAATCTATTGATCAACAAAATTTAAATGAGTCAATCAATGTTTTGATTTTAATATGATAATGTTTTTAGGCTGGTGTCTAATTTTAAAATATTTGCAGGACGCCACCTCAGTTTGACTATATAAGCTAACAATTAACGAAAAAGAAAACAGGAATTACTATTTTCATTTTCTTAAAACCAAAATTTTTAATAACATGGGTTTGTAACTTGGATAATAATTCACCTCGTGGTGAATAACCCCGTTTTTCACCAGCTGGTGAATAAAAAGTAACATAATTATTTTCAACAAAAAAAATTTTTTTTTTCATAAAAATTTTTTTTTTTTTTTCATCAAATTTTTTTTTAATATTTTTTTTTTTTTCATCAATTTTTTTTTTCATAATTTTTTTTTTTTGCATCAAACTTTTTTTTATCATTATCAAATTTTTTTTTTATCAAATTTTTTTTTTCATAAATTTTTTCATTAAATTCTTTGTCATCAAATTTTTTTTTTTCATCAAATTTTTTTTTTCATCAATTTTTTTGTTTTTTTATAATTTTTTTTTTGTCATCAATTTTTTCTTTTCATAAAATTTTTTTTTTCATCAAAATTTTTTTTCATAAATTTTTTTTTATCATATTTTTTCACAATTTTTTTTTATCAAACTTTTTTTTTTATCAAATTTTTTATTATCTATTTTTTTCTCACCAAATAAATTTTTTTTCATATTTTTTTTTACATCAAAAAAATTTTCTTACACAAAACATTTTTTTTACCAAAACTACTTTTTCACCAAGTCTAAGCTATTCGCATAAAAATTTTCCATTTGTTTATCAAATGTACATAAAACAAGTGAGAGTGTTATATTCTTTGGTGCCGAATCTTTTATACTCTTTTGGTTTTTTAATGGGGTCCTCGACTGATATTTCAATTCGATTTGCATGGATTAACAAAGTAATATAACATTATTTTTTCTAAAAAAAAAAACTTTGCTTTGGCAAGTACACCCATATTTTCCGCAAAACATTATCATGATTTAATGTTTTAGGCAAGAGTACAAAATTCGCAGGCATTTTTGTTATTTTCTTTAACTGTCGAATTACAAATTTCCAACATACCAGACTTCTTTTCGCTTTAATTTATTTGAATAGATTAATTCAAAAATATACAAAATAATTGGGTTTTACTCTTTTTTATTGTTGGCCACATTTTGGAAAGCAAAAAAGTTGAATTTTTTGATAATTTTGTCGTAAGCTTATACTTCATTCGTTAAATCAATCACTATAAATAAAAAATTGATCAAATTTTTTATCAAAATCAAAAAAATGTTTGATTAAAAAAATTTTCAATCAATCACCTACAATTTGATGATTGGTATAACAATTTTCTTAATTGGAGGAATTTCAATCAAAAAATTTATTGAATCCGCGTTTTTGTTGATTGAAATTCGTTTCAAATTTTTTCTGTGTTTGATTAAGTGTTTGGAAAAAGTTGTTTACTCGTAAAACGCAAGGCGAATATTTTTTTCGGAATGAAACTACTTTCATACAATTCAATTCTACTTTGATTTTTAAAAGTTCGTTTTGTGTTTTACGAGCAAACAACTTTTTTCAAATGCGAACGGAATTGAGTCTGTGACATGCCCCATGTTCTCAATTTTCTTAAATTCTTTCTAGCATTTTTTTATTTTCTCTGAGTTTTGTGTGTTTTTTCAAAATTCTCTAAAATATTATTCTTATACCCTCCAACTACAGCATGGGGCATAATCACTTTGTTATTTCGGATGTAACGCATCGAAATATCGGTCGGGGATCCCATAAAATATATATTATTGATCCGTGATCGAATATAAGATATTACAGAAATGCCCGTCTGTCCGTAAGTCTGTGGAAAGCACGATGCAGTCCAAAATAAAAACTCCTAAGCTCCTGAAGTTTTTCACAAATATATCTCATGGGCATACACCGGTTAAGTTGGTATATGGTCAAAATCTGCCAAGGGGTAAAAGGTTACCCCTCAAAAACATAAACCAACCTCTAAAAATCGCTATTTTTAACATGTTTTTTTTGTCAATAAGAAGTTAAAAGTTATGCGCGCTTGGAACCAGGGGGATAAGGAAAACGCCATTTTTTCGGAACACCCCTTTATATGGGCGTGGACATATCGCGAAAGAAAATGTGTCCCCCAACATTTTTTTTAATTTTTTCGAGAAAATGTAGATAAAATATTGGTGGTCGGTCATATATTCGACATCTTTAGGGGCACGCTTGGGTTTCTTGGTGGTAAAAGAAACCGAATTTCCACAGATGGGCGAACGTTACATCACTAAAAAAAACTTGTCAATTTACTAGAAAAAGTCTCGTACTCCCATTTGACCAATATTTAACTGTTTTTATACCCTCCACTTAGTGATAGAGGGTATATATAAGTTTGTCATTCCATTTGTAACTCATCGAAATATCGGTCTGGGACCCCATAAAATATATATATTCATGATACCCGATCGATTTTAAGACATTCTAGCGATGTCCGTCTGTCCGTCTGTCTGTCTGTCTGTCTGTCTGTCTGTCTGTCTGTCTGTCTGTCTGTCTGTCTGTCTGTCTGTCTGTCTGTCTGTCTGTCTGTCTGTCTGTCTGTCTGTCTGTCTGTCTGTCTGTCTGTCTGTCTGTCTGTCTGTCTGTCTGTCTGTCTGTCTGTCTGTCTGTCTGTCTGTCTGTCTGTCTGTCTGTCTGTCTGTCTGTCTGTCTGTCTGTCTGTCTGTCTGTCTGTCTGTCTGTCTGTCTGTCTGTCTGTCTGTCTGTCTGTCTGTCTGTCTGTCTGTCTGTCTGTCTGTCTGTCTGTCTGTCTGTCTGTCTGTCTGTCTGTCTGTCTGTCTGTCTGTCTGTCTGTCTGTCTGTCTGTCTGTCTGTCTGTCTGTCTGTCTGTCTGTCTGTCTGTCTGTCTGTCTGTCTGTCTGTCTGTCTGTCTGTCTGTCTGTCTGTCTGTCTGTCTGTCTGTCTGTCTGTCTGTCTGTCTGTCTGTCTGTCTGTCTGTCTGTCTGTCTGTCTGTCTGTCTGTCTGTCTGTCTGGCTGTGGAAAATGCTATCACGGACAAAATATTGCACAGAGATGACTGAAACTTAACATATTTATTGGAAGTTCTCCCGAGAAGTTTGGTATTGCATTTGAGCAATATCGGTTCAGCGGTTCAAATGTTATGAACGAAAATTTAAGCACACCTCAAAAATTTCAGTACATTCAACATAACCTAAAAATAAAAAAATGCTTTAATTCGGCTTCTGGTTGACATATGTGAACATAATTGAACACCAAATGGTATTTAAACAAGTACGAACATATTTTTTGACAAAAAAAAAAAATCGCGGATTTTTTTTTTGCCAAAATTTTTTTTCGCGGAAATTTTTTTTCAAAAATTTTTTTTTTTCAAAACTAATTTCCTTTTAAATAAAGTTTTTGGCAATAATCTTTTTGAAATTGTGGAGGGTATCACTACATTCGGCAAGGCCGAATTTAACTTTTTTACTTGTTTTTTTTTTGTTTTTTTAACAAAAAATTTTGTGTTTTGGTCGTTCGAAATTTTATTTTTTTTTAAATTTGACAATTTAAATTTTAACTAAAAATTTTAATATAACCAAATAAGCTAACGATATAACAAAAAAATCAAATTCAATTTTTTTAATGCACGTGAGATTTTCTTCAGTCACCTCTGCGAGTATAGATTTTCTTATACATGTATTCCCTTGCATCCGGCTCTGCATTTATATGTATTTCACAAGTTTGCTTTTGATAAAAGTGTTCTTAAGTGTTGAACAACAACAGATTTGAACAAAGGCGTCTTATTGTCTGAGCAGACAAATTAGGGTATACTCGTATGTATTACTAAACCAATAGGAAATATCAAGTTGAACTCAAAATAACTTATAGAAATTTTTAAAATTTTTGTTCAACAAAAATTTTTTAAAAATAAAATTTTCAATTCAAAATTGTGTAAACGAATAAAAAGTTTTACTAATCTAACTTTTTTACTGCAAAAACAAAATAAATAATTGCGCAAGTTTTGGTTATTGCATAAACTACCTAAGTTTTTTCGTAAAAACTTAGGTAATTTATGAAAAATACTTTGATTCTTGTAATTCAAATCAAAATTAAGGGAAAATTTAGGATATCAAAATTGCCGTATTACTTAAACAATATTTGATTCTGCATAGCATACATTAAGGCAACTTTTTCTATAGCATACATTTAGGAATCATTTATAAATTTTCCAACCGGGCTGTGTTTTATGGGGGCAACAACTAATATAAGTAATAAAACAATATTTGCAGACATTTTAACACATTTTTTTTAAATGATGGGAAAAATAAGGAAATTTTTGTATTTTTGTATAATGTTAAAAAAATATTAGTGTCTAATGCGAGACAATTATTGTTTGTTTAAGTTTAATAACAAGACAACGTCATTACATGTATAAATTAAAAATAAATATATTTATAAAACAAAAAATGTAGAACAAAAGAATACTTTTTGGAAAAACACATTAAAAATTCGTTAAAGAAAAAGTGTTGGAAAAAAAATTTCTTAAATTTTTATTTATGCATATTTAAGAAACTGTAGCTCAGGGGTTAAAAATTTAAAATTTTGGGGATTGTTTTTTCATGAACTATGAATTATTCACTCAAAAAAGTATGTCGGTAAAATCAACTACAAAAGACAGTTGTTTTGACTACATTTTGTTGTTGAAAAGGCGTCCACTACATATTATGGTAAAAACAACTGAACATGTTGTTGTTTTTAACTATTGATTTTCAACTACAAAATGTAGTAAAAACTACTACAAAACTGTTTAATACAGTTGTTTTTACAACAATTGCCTGAAATTTTATTTAAAAAATTTCTTAAACGTTTAAATGATTGATATTTATTTATTTAAAAAGCAAAACAATTCAGTTGGTTGTATAGAATTTCGACATGATGACAATTTTTTGGTGTATTTATCTGGAATTATAGAAGAAAAAATATATATTAATAAAATGTTAAACAAAATAAATTGATTGTATTTACCTTTGTTTTTTTAATAGTTTGTTTCAAATTTCCACCGCTTCTGATCAAAATTTGTCTGGAATAAAAAAAAAAAAGAAATGCTTTGGTAGAATTGATTTATAAAAAAAAATAATTAATTTGCAATGTTTCAAAAGGTATGTACCTGTTCTGTTGTGTATACAAAGAAAAGAAAGATGGCACGCAGGCAACCAAGCCGACAAGAAATTTTTTGTTTTTTTCCGATTGGTTTTTACGAACGCTTATGTGAGCGCTATATTATACACACTTGCTATCTCATTTATCCACTTCTTTTCTTTCGCTCAAGAATATTTTTCCAAAAACATATTTTTTGTTATAATTAAATTTAATAAATTGTAATTTAATTTATTTAGATATTTTTTATTTGGTATAAAAATAATTCCTTCCGCATCCCGCACGACCAACTCGTTCGACACATTCGTTTGGAGTAAAAATTTCTAGAAAAAAACGAGTTTTTAGAGAAAAAACTAACAACAACTACATAAATCAACTATTGCTACAGTGTAGTATATTTTTTGTAGTTATTTTTTGAAACTACTACAAAAAAAAGTTGTTTGAGATTTTTTCATACAAAAACGACCGAAATTGTAGTTAAAAACAACAGTTACTACTTACTACATAAACGACCGTCACGTAGTAAGTAACTGCAATAATTTTCTGAGTGTTGTTTATACCCTCCACTCTAGTGATAAAGGGTATATATAAGTTTGTAACACCTCGAAATATTGGTCTAAGACCCCATAAAGTATATATATTCATGATCCTCGATCGATTTTAAGACGATCTAGCGATGTCCGTCCGTCTGTCTGTTGAAAACACGCTAACTTTTGAAAGACTTTACGGAGGTCCCTAATGTTTGGCATATATGTTGGTCATTTATCTGGTCAGGTTGGTATTGCAATCCAGCGAAATCGGTCCAGTGGTTCAAAAGTTATGAGCAAAAGACTGAATTTCGGCAAGGGTTTTTCATGAATTTACTAGATAAAAAACACGGTAACATTCGAACGACAATTCTGAGAGTACTGAAGTGTGACATATATATTTGTAGTTTCTCTATCCCGATTCGTTTCAAATCTCAGCCAAATCGGTCAAGTGGTTCAAAAGTTATAAGCAAAACCCTGAATTTCAGATTGGTTTCACCTAAAATTCACGTTTTGAAAAACCCGAGTTTTAAAAAAACAAGCTTTAAAAACAATTATAAGCCACAAAATTACTTTACAGAGTATTTTTGTCACTCAGAAATATTTTTACACTAAAAAAAAAATACACTCAAAAAAAATTTTACACTCAAAAAAAAATTAGTAAATTATTTTTTTTTTTCTTTACAAAAATTACAAAAAAAAATATTTCTTATCAAAATTGTTAATTTTTTTACATTAAAAAATTTACTAACCTTTAAAAATGGCATTGTGGAGCGTATTCATAGATTGGGCCAAGTCGAATTTAACTTTTATACTTGTTAAAAACTATGTTTATAGGTTTACTTTGGTAAATCTGAATACAATCAGACCATTTTTGGTCTTAGACCCGATATTTACTTAAATCTGTCTGTTGTTGTATTGTATTTATATATAAATATTAAATTTTCTAATTTCAATTTCTGTTTTTCTTTTCTATTTCCAGATTTTCCTTGAAATTAAATAAAATTAACATGCATTTCCGAAGTCAGCTGTTTTATAAACTTACTTTGGGCACATTTTTAATGTTATGGGCTCATACCACAGCAGATGTTTTACGAGATGATAGTAAGTAAAATTTTTTAAAGTTATTTACAGAAGTGAATATAGCTGTGTTTTTCAATAACTTGGATTTACCATAAAAACAGGAGGACTGTGCAATATTGAAAAAAAAATCACAAGAACTTTACTATGTAGGTTCGATTCTTCTACCAAAAGGTAGTTCAACCCTAAACTCGGATTGTCCAGTATGGCGATCAATTCCCTTTGATGGGCCTTTAAAAATTCTGAAAAGCAGTGGGACCCACAAAATACCAGTTTTTGCCCAACAGCTTAATCAGACTTTGTGCTACCGCTTAATTACATTTAGAAAAAATGTGGCTAATAGTCCGTTAAACAAATTCTATTAGCATTTTGTGCCAAAAAAATTTATTCTTGGACTTTTTTTGGAAAATATTAAGAAAAAAAATGTTTTTTTTTTTCATTTTTCCAGTATATCTAACAGGATTTTGACTTTTCCATAACAATATACGGCCCAATTGTAACCACAGTAAAGCTGAACATTTCTTGGGAACTTTTCAACACAATCTGAACATGTTTAGACACTCTAAATTGCTCATGAAGACCACTCTGTACCTTAAAATTGGTCGTTTTTGACCAAAAAAATCCACAAAAAAATCCACAAAAAGCCCCACGACTGTCCCGCAGTGGCCACTAGATGAATAAAATGTATGACTGGGAATTATGTCTGTTTTTTATTGGGATTATGTCCAAATAATTTTCGGTCATAGTCCACACTACCATTATGGGGATTATGACCGAAATAAATTTGGTCATAATCCCCATAATGGAAATTGGGATTATGTCCGTGGGGATTATGTCATGTCACCCCTATCGCTCTAAGTGCCCCAATGGTGCCCCTAGAGCAGTCAAAATTGACCTCAAAATTGCTCATGAAGACCACTCTGTACCATAAAATTAATCGTTTTTGACTAAAAAATCCATTAAAAGCCCCACAACTGTTCCGCAGTCGCTTCTAGATGGATAAAATGGAAGACTGACCCAATTAATTTTTACCCCTAAAATTGTTTTAAACACACTTAAGCACTGGATTCACTTCTTAAGGGGGCTCCTATACAAAGATTACATTTTTATAAAACTGCCCTATCGCTCTTACTGTCCCGATGAATCAAATGTATGAATGATCCTCAAAATTTTTTTAACCCCAACCCCATTGCAACTTTTTACTTTTTATTAATTTGTTTTATGAAATCAGCTCCTACCGCTCCCATGGTGCCTCCCATAGTAGTCAAAAGCAAGACCGAAACCCTCGCTCCACTCCTTTAGGGGGGCATTCAAACAAAATGACAATTTTATTAAAATTTGCTACCAGTACTCTAACTGTCCCAAGGTTACCACTAGAGGAGTTAAATGTATGACCGACCCCCAATATTTTTTGAGCCCCAAAGTTTTTACAGAATATACCTACCCTCTATCTTTATCAAGAATATTGGGGGTCGGTCATGCAAATGCCTGCTCTAGGGGCACTTTCAGGGCAGTTAGAGCGGTGGGAGCAAATTTTACAAAATTTTTTTTTTGTGTGGGAGCCCCCTTAGGGAGTGGAGTTAGGGTATAGGTACGTTCGGAAAAAATTTTGAGAGTAAAAATAAATAGGTATCGATCTTGCTTTTGACCATGGGAGCGGTAAGAGCTGATTTCATAAAACAAATTAATAAAAAATTGCACTGGGATCAGGCGATCCCCGTGAAAAAATAGATGGTAGGTATGTTTTGAGAAGATGTTGAGGTTTAAAAAATATTGAGGGTCGGTCATACATTTTTCTTCTCTAGGGTCACCATCGGGACAGTAAGAGCGATAGGAGCAGTTTTATTAAAATATAATTTTTGTATGAAAGGCCCTTAGGAAGCGAAAAAATGTTAGGGGGCGAAAATTAATGGGAGTCGATCTTACATTTATTTCACATCTAATGGTGACACCATATTTTGTGGGACCTACTGATTGTGAGAATCTTTGAAAGCCCATAAATAGGAATTGGTCACCAAACTGGACAATCCGAGTATAGGGTTTTACTGCCTTTTGGAAGTAGAATTGAACCTATATAGTCAAACTCTTATGGTTTTTCGAAAAGTCTTTATTTGTGGCACAGTGTTATTTAGACAACTACGAATCATACTGTTTTGTGACATTTAAACATATTTTTATAGCATACCTTAGGGGGGATGGGAATAATTGGGCACAGGATTTGTAAGACATACTTTAAAAAGAATATTAACAAAAGGTGTAAAAATATAGCAAATATCTAGAAAATTAGGCAAGGAATATACATATAAGATTCGGCACAGCCGATTGATTTAAAAAAACAAGAGTGTTAAATTCGGCTGTGCCGAATCTTTTATACCCTACTACACGCTTAAAATTAAAAAAAATCGCAGGGCGTTTTTTTGTGGAGTTGGTGGGGGAAATCTGTACCCCCGCTTTATATGTTTACAAATTATTTGTTATTGGTATTTACGCTTAAATAATATATTTTTATCGTTATTTTTAATTAATTTCTATAACCACTGCATCGTTATTTCTACAGACGGACATCGCTAGAATGTCTTAGATTCTATCATGGATCAATATTATATATACTTTGTGGGGTCCCCGACCGATATTTCGATATGTTACACACGGAATGACAAAGTGAGTATACCCCCATACTTGGTTGGAGGGTATAAAAAGAGTTGATTAATTTTTGAAGCATATCTTCAGGCAAATAGTGACAAAACATATGACGCAATGCAGCATGTTGGCTAGTTTCTGCTGCTTTTTTAAAGCATACCTTAAGGCGAACAATGACAAATATATGACAGAAATAAAACACAGCAATTGTCATCTTTTACTAAATCAAAGAAAACTACTAAAATTATAAATTTTCCTTTATTTTGGTTCCCTAAACTAATACAAACCTTTAATTTCTTTCTCATTTACCATAGATTCTCTTAACTCCTTGTACAACAATCTCTTACAACGTGAATATGCTGGTCCAGTAGTATTTCCCAATCATCAAGTTGAACGTAAAGCCCAAAGATCCCCTTCTTTAAGATTACGTTTTGGCCGTCGCAGTGATCCTGATCTATTACCGCAAGCTGTTGAAAAACGTTGGTTTGGTGATGTCAATCAGAAACCCATACGATCACCTTCATTACGTTTACGTTTTGGGCGACGCAGTGATCCGTCAATGCCTATGCATAGTCCTTTTGATATGTTAATGAATGATGCCCAACAAGCTCAAGAAAATAATGATGATTATAATGATTTATATGGTGGGTATTACGATCGTGTTGTTAGGAAACCTCAACGTTTAAGGTTCGGTCGTAGTTTACCGTTTCAATCGTTAGCCCAAACAAATGATAATAATTTAGAGAGTATCGATAATGGCAATGATGATGTTAATGATGTGGCTTTATCTAATTCCGAAGATGATTTTTATAATTCTTTAATGCATTCACAAAAGTTGCGAAATTTGTTGATGTCTCTGAAACAATATGGTGGTAATCAAGAGAATGAGGGTCTATCGACTTCGTCTTCATCTTTGGAAGATGATATGGATGAATTTGAGAGAGCTATACGCAAACCAGGACCATTACGTTTACGTTGGGGTCGTAGCACAGGTGGCAGAAGTTCTCAGTTGAATAATGAAGAGAAACCAAAAAATGTTTTAGAACAAAAGGTGAGTAGAATTTATAACGGATAATTTTTACTTTTAGTCTCCTCACAACAAAGCACAATCTTTGGTTTTGGTAATTGATAGCAGATTTTCGACATTCATAATTTTTATTGTCCCAAGCACATTGGTATTGCATTTCAGTAAAATCGGAACATTTTTTACCAAACAATTTTTTACATTCTACATAACCTAAAAATATAAAGTTCCTAAATTCGCCTGCTAGTGAACATGTGCCAACGAAATTTGATGCAGAATGTTCTTTAAACATTTTTAAAGTAGAAAATTTTGTTACCAATATTTTTTTTACTAAAATTTTTGTTAATAAATTTTTTTTAAAACATTTTTTTTTTTGATCAAACAATTTTTAAGGTGTTTTTTTATCATTAACATTAATTTTCAACAATATCGGATCAGAGGTAAAGAGCGAAACCGTGTATTTGAGATGCGTTTTATATCAAATTCACTTGTTGGAAAACACGATGACTTTCCGAAGCCAGCCATTGGTAGGCCTCAAAAATACTCTACAGTGTTTTTATACCCTCCACTCTAGTGATAGATGGTATATATATATGGGGGTTTTCGTGTCAACTGACACAACTTTTGAAACCGATATCTTCCGATCGGGATGAAATTTGCACCAAGGTTAGTCCTATTGGATAGTAGTTCACAATTTTTCAACGAGATCGGTCAAGAACTCTCTGAGTTAGAGGGGGTCGAAATTTGACATTTTGGCCAAAGAGGTGTTTATTCTCATCCATGTAACTTCTTACCTATTGTTTTTAGCAAAATGTGTCCCAAAGAGTTTAGATAGCTATTTCTTCAGTCTTTCGAAAAAAAATATAAAAAAAATAAAAAAAAAATTTTTGATTTTTTTTCTTAAAAATCCAAAACTTTTTTGACTTTTGCCTCAAATTGGGCCATTTTTTTTTTTTTTTTTTTGATTCAAAAGAAAGCTTAGGTGATTTTCTTTAAGAGCTGTGGGGTCGCTTAGTGATATGCGAGTGGGATATCTATGAAAAATTTTTTTTTTTTAACTTTGGAACACAAAAAACCGTTCTTCAATTTGCACTATTAGGCGTGGGATAGCTAACCAGTTTTCGATTTCGATCCGCGATACCCTCTAATTTTTTTAGGTTCGAAAAAGAAAGCACGAGCCAAAAAATGGGGGCGGTACAAATTTCATCCCGATCGGAAGACATCGGTTCCAAAAGTTGTGTCAGTTGACACGAAAACCCCCATATATATATATAAGTTTGTCATTCCGTTTGTAACACCTCGAAATATTGGTCTAGGACCCCATAAAGTATATATATTCATGATCCTCGATCGATTTTAAGACGATCTAGCTATATCCGTCTGTCTGTCTGTTGAAAACACGCTAACTTTTGAAAAACTTTACGGAGGCTCCTGGCATATGTATTGGGCATTTACCTGTACCCGATTTCTGTAACTATGCGAGAAGTTTCCGCATCGAAAAAAATAAATGAACATTATAGTCACCTTATACTTAACAGAGTGATTTAAAAACATAGCTTTGCATTTTTTTGTATTCGATGTTTTTTACATTAGCAACATTGTAGTCACCCTGTTAAAAACTAAATGACTACAATATTGTTTTATTTTTATCGAAAAGTTTTTGCATAGTTACAGAAACTGGGAACTGGTCAGGTTGGTATTGTAAGCCAGCGAAATCTGTCCAGTGGTTCAAAAGTCATGAGCAAAAGACTGAATTTCGGCAAGGATTTTTAGTGAATTTATAAGATAAAAAACAAACTAACTTTCGAAAGACAATTCTGCGGACGGCATATATATATATTTTTCGTTCCCCTAGCCTGGTTCGTATTGAATTTCAGCCAAATCGGTCCAGTGGCTCAAAAGTTATTAGCAAAACCGTGAATTACAGATTAGTTTCACCTTAAATTCACGTGTTGAAAACCCGTTAAACATGTTTTAGAAACATTGGTAAGTCAAAAAAATATTTTACAACATATTTTTGTCACTCAAAAATATTTTTACGCTAAAAAAAATACAATCGAAAAAAATTTTACACTCAAAAAAAATTGAATTCAAAAATTACTAAAAAAAAAGTTGTTTAACCCTTCGTTGCATGGCATTGCATATATGCAATGTTGACTTCGCGCGTATCTAGCAACTCCGCTATTCCCCATTTAACGTTATTTTTGTTTTTGTTGATCTATTTTATGTAAAAACAATCAAGTTTTTCGAAAATTTGCGTAATTTGTAAAACATTTGTTAAAACAAGAATAAAAGCCAAAAAAAAGTTTTCTTTACGGAAATAAGGTCATGTAATGAAGGGTTAACACAAAATAAAATATTTCTAATCAAAAATGTTATTTTTTTCACTTAAGAAAATTTACTATCACTTAAAAAGGGAATTGTGGAGGGTATTTTTAGATTCGGTCAAGTCGAATTTAGCTTTTCTACTTGTTATTTTTATTCCCTACACCACACTGTGGTACAGGGTATAATGAGTTTGTGCTGATGTTTGTAACTATCAGAAATATTGGTCCTAGACCCACTTTTAAGTATACCGATCGACTTAGAATCACTTTTTGAGTCGATTTAGCGATGTCCGTCCGTCCGTCTGTCCGTCCGTCTGTCTGTCCATGTAAACGGTGTAAGCACGATACAGGTCGCAATTTTTAATCAATTGACTTGAAATTTGAAACTTTTGGCCCAAGGACAAAGCCTATTGAAATTGGAAAAAATCTGTCCATAAATAGACCTAGCCCCAATACAAAGGTCCTCTTTAGTTTTGACTTATGTAAATGACTCTATCAACCGTATTATAATAGGTATATTTGGCAGGTAAACGTGTTTTGTCTCCACAAATCACCATTCCGAATTTTAAAGGAATCGGACCAGTTGTAGCCCCCATACAAACCTCCTTCCCGATTTTCACATAAATCTCTCAAATTTCATGAAAACAGAAAATATTTAATTAAAATTTTGTTGGTGTATGTTAAACGCGTACTTTAATAACATTATAAAACCTGATTATCATCGGACCAGTTAAGGACTTCGGCCCCATATACAAATTTCGCCCGATATTCAGTTAAAGCGGTTTATTGCCAACAGATAGAAGCCTTTTTCACTGAAATTTGATTTGTGATTGTTTTTACACTTATTTAAGATTTGACAAAATATAGATCTAATCGGTACATGGGACCCATTTTCCTGGTAACTCTGGTGTAGGATATGATATGGTCGGTTTTGACTGACTATAATTTTCTTACTTGTTTTATTCTGGTTCGATTTCGATACTTTTTGCTCTAATTTTAATGTAAACTCCTTGTTTCAGTGATAAGTTATTTAAGTTCAATTCTTGATATGTTTCTAATGAATAGAAATGTGACATTTTCTTTTGAAAGGTGGTCCCTTTTACAAGATCCAGTACCGATCCTTGGACCGTTTACAGAACTGCAATTTTGTATATTAAATTTCTAATTTATTTTTCTATTTTTCTCTCTCTCTCTCTCTCTCTTTTCAGAAAAAGGTAACAGAAATTTCCAATGATGTTGATAAATCTGTTAATCACCAGAACAAAGACTAAATTCTGAAATCAATGTATGGATTTTGAATGTATCGTAATGACTTCAATTAGCAAGCAGAGCAAAAATAAAATTATATATGTATAAATTAGAATTTTTTTGGAAACATATATTCATTCTTATAAAAAAAAACACAAAATAATACCAAAAAAAAATTATATATTAATCATAAAATCAAAAATATTTACAAAAACATAAAATATAAAAAACAAATTATAAAAAAAATACTAAAACTGAAGTCCATAAACTTTAACAAAAATTTAAAACAAAAATCGAAATATTTTCTTTTTTTTTAATTTATGATAGAAAAATATTTTGATGTTTTTAAACACCCAAAAAGCAGTAAAATATGACGATTTTTTAGATAAATTTTTGAGTATAAGAAATTGAAAAATTTTGCTGTTTTACAGGGACAAAATTTTATTTTTTATTTAAAAAAAAAATTATTAAGTTCAAAATAATAAAATGTAAATAAATATACAAAAACTTAGTATTTATTAAAAATATAAAAAAAAAAATATTTCAAAATTAAACAGAAATTTGGCCCCCTTAAAAAATTTTTAAAAATGTTTATAAAAAAAAATATACCAACCGACCTCTGTCCTAATTTTAATCTATATTCCCCCTATTTGTGTTATTTTTAAAGCTGCTCATATTAAAAAAAATTAAATAAAAATCCTTATCTAAAAAAATTTTTTAGTATTAATAACCAAAAATATTCTAACATTAATATACAAAATTTCTTTAAAATTTTGAAAAAAAAAAATATTTTTTTTTAATTTACACCATCATTGAAGTAAAAAATTAAAAAAAAAATCAAAAAAATATTTGTATGTTCTATTTTATGGTATCAATTTGTCTGTTATTAAAATCAGATTATAAAACAAAATTTATGTTAATTTATAAAAAAAATATTAAAAATTGGAAAAATATTTTTAAATTATTAATTATATAAATGATATAATGGATATTTAAACAAAAAAATCTAAAAATTAAACAAACCAGCTAAAAACCTATTTTATTTATTATAAAAAAAAATTATATATTTATTATAAATGTAAATAGAAAAAGAAAAATTATTACAGAAAAAAAAATATTAAATAAAAAAATTATTAACTCTTATATGTATAAAAAAAAACAACATCAACAAAAATTATATTGAATGAATTGATTATTATTATTACATATAAAAACAAAAAAACATGGAGAATTTAAAAATTTAATTTTGAAAAACTCAAATAAAAACTAACTTAAAAAACCACAAAAAAAAATCGGAGTTTTTAATGCATTTTTCAATGCGAAAAGGATAAACCGGGGATTTTTTTTTTAAATTTAATATTTTCAGATTTTTTGATTTTTTTTTATTCTTCCAGAATTTTTATATCATTTTCTGATTTTGAAAGTAATGAAAATCGACCTTACCTTAATGAAAATTGACTTACACTCAGAAAATTATGTAAGTTTCTATATTTTACAGTAGTAAGTTGTTTTCAACTACAAAGTCAGTTGTTTTTGTATGAAAAATATCAAACACCTATTTCTGTTAGTTATTTTAAGTAGTTTTTTTGAATAACTAACAAAAAAGTACTGTGATGTAGTAACAGTTATTTAAAGTAGTTAATTTTATTTTTTTATCTCTGAAAAATTTTCGAAGTTTTTTTCCAAAGAATAAAAATAAATTTTCGTTTTTTTTTTTAATTTTTACAACTTTTTTAGAAAAAAAAAAAAACTTTGATAAAATTTGGTCTTCAAATTTTTTTTTGAAAAATTTTTTGAAAAAAAAATTATTTATTGATTATTTTATTTTTACTACATTTTAGTTGTTTTGACTACAAATGTAAGTAGTTTTTACTACATAAGTCAGTTGTTTTTTGTCAGTTAAAATAACTAACATTGTTAGTTGATTTAACTGAAAAAGTAGTTTACCCCAAAACAACTTGCAAAGTAGTTATTTTAACTGACATTTTCAGTTGATTTTACTAACATAATTTTTTGAGTGTACGTTTTTAACGGAAGAAAGGTTTAATTTGATCAATGAAACTGGTGTCATTAAAGTTCTTTGTAATGAAAACTTACATGGAAATAGTAAAAATATTCGTAGAACTTGTTTAATGAACTTCTTCATTAAATGAATAAAAGTATTCATTGATTACATGTGGAATAGCTGTAGGTAAGTGAAAGAAAATTGAAACCTTAAATTAAAATTAATGAAAATGAATTTTTATTTAGTTCGGTTTGAGTCCATATTAATTATTTCTGAGAAATAATAATTGTTGTACAATGAGAAAATCTGAAAAAAATCAAGTGACAACACAGGCTAAGTGGAGATGTCGACAGCTTTCGGAAGATGCCACCCTTCCATCATCAGCACTCCATCGATTGCCACACACTTAATGTGTGTCAGATTAAAATTAGCCATTTAAATGAAACTTTTGAAGAAATTAAGAATTGGAATTACTCCTCTTTGTGTTGAATAATCCGTATTCACCATTAATTCGTGTTGTATTCATTTGGCAGAAACTTAATCCATCTTAACTTTTTAACAGAGTTGTAAATAAAAATTCAGTTATAAAATATACAGTCCAACAATATATAAACACAATTAATTAATTAATGAAAATGTTCATTAACAAAAATTTTTGACGTTACACGTGACTCAAATTTTATTTGATTTACGTGATTGATGCACTCAAAAAATTATGTTAGTAAAATCAACTGAAAATGTAAGTTAAAATAACTACTTTGTAAGTTGTTTTAGTGTCAACTACTTTTTTAGTTAAATCAACTAACAATGTTAGTTATTTTAACTGACAAAAAACAACTGACTTATGTAAGCTGGATTTTTTTGCTAACGTGTATAAATTATCCCATACAAATTTGACGTTTTTCAACTATATACGGCAAATTTATGTCAAATTTGTATGGGATAATTTATATACGTTAGCAAAAAAATCCACCTGTAGTAAAAACTACTTACATTTGTAGTCAAAACAACTTACATGTAGTAAAAATAATCAATATATGTGACGCGCAAAATAGAAAGGGACCCTAGGGTAAAAACCAGTTTTGTTTAGGAGAGCCATTTTAAAGATTTAAATACGTGTATCTTTGGTGTACTTCACTTTCATAAAACGCGCATATCTCTGGGAGGGAACACTTTTGAGGCATGGGATCGGTCTCATTCGATGCTCAGATGTTGTCCACATCAAAAAAAAAAAAGTGAAAATTGATTTTTTTTTACCCTTAGGTTCTTTTCTCTATGCGCTGTCACATATAATTTTTTTTTTTAATTTTTCAGAAAAAAAATTTAAGACCAAATTTTTCCCAATTTTTTTGTGAAAAATAAAAAAAAACAAAATTTATTTTTATTTTTTTGAAAAAAAACTTTGAACATTTTTCAGAGACAAAAAAAATAAAAATAACTACTTTAAATAACTATTACTACATTACAGTACTTTTTTGTTATATATATATATCGCTCATTTACTTGTATAGTGTCATAACTCAAAAAATGCGATTTTTGAGTTAATAATACAGCATTTTTCGTTATATCATGCTTTATATTGTGTCAAAAATTCGTATTTATATATTTAAAATTCATCATTTGAGAAGAAACTACGTAATTATTACATTTTCTATGTACCGGCCATTTTCAATGAACAACCAGTTTCAATTGTAAACTTTAAACGCGTTTTCTGCAAAATGAAACATTTTGAGTTATGACACTATACAAGTAAATGAGCGATATGTCCTTTATTTATTTAAATATCAATAGGAATACATTTCTGACTACTAAAAATACTTAAATAAAGTTCAGTGTGAACATAGGGCGTCAGAAATAGGTGTTTGATATTTTTCACACAAAAACAACTGACTTTGTAGTTGAAAAAACTAACTACTGTAAAATATGCAAACAACTAACATGTAGTAACTTACAGAATTTTCTGAGTGTGGTAGAAAAAATACACTTTCATATTTTTTAATGGTTATCACCAGGGAAACCAAAAATATGCAGTATCATGTTTTTTCCTGTGCATTTTATTGATAAATGGGCAAGGTATTTATCCGTTTCAGAAGTTTTTAAGAAATTTGACATCGATTTGTTAGAGCATATTTTTGCATATTTTAGCCTTAAGAGCATATTTTTGCATATTTTAGGTTTAAGAGCATAATTTAACATAAGAGCATATTTTTAGAGCATAGTTTCAATTTTTAGAGCATTTTTCCACTTTTTAGAGCATATTTTTACATTTTTAGAGCATTTTTTTTTCAATTTTTAGAGCATTATTTTCCAATATTTTTTATGACAACATGTCTGTTTGTTAACCTTACTACAATCTACTCATTTTTACTACTTTTACTACAGCTGGAAAATTTCAATACAAAAAGTAAACAAAAATTTCCAGTTGTAGTAAAAATAGTAAGAAATTTGGGTAAACAAACAGACCTAATATTTATTTTTAAAATTTTTATCCAACAAGGATGTTTTTTTTACAATTACGGAATTGTGACGATTGATTCCTCTTTGGCCTGGTCTTGCATCCTATCGGTATATGAAACTATGTTTTCTTTAGATTCAGCAACTTGGTAGAAAATATTAAGGCAAATTTTTTTGTAGAACATATTTAACCCTCTAACTATCGCACATAACGGTATTTGGAGGGTCTATTCTCTAACAAATTGTAAAAAACAACGCAAAAAAGGGGACATAATTTTTTTTAAGAGCATATTTTTATTGTTTTTAGAGCATATTTTTCGTTTTTAAGGGCATTTTTTAAGCGCATAAAACGTGTTTTTTAGAGCATATTTTTGGTTTCCCTGGTTATCACTTACAATTAGTTTTCTCACACAAAATTCTACTCTAACCTGAAATTGTAATACATTCGCGAATTAATATAAAACAGCGCGGAGTTAAGTTAATATTAGGCCTCTGTTCTGTCTTTCACAACTTTTCAATTCACATGAAAATTTCCAAATCACCTGAAATCAAGATTAGTGTTTTCTTGATCACATTTTCATTAAAAGTTGAAATCGAATAATTAAAATTTAAAAAATTATAAGGAAAAAAAGTACTTTCACCAATTTTTATTTATGTGAAACAAAACGAAAAAAAAATTCGGATGTGAAATCGGGAACACCAAAAAAATTCGGAAATTTTCAGTTTTTATGTGAATTGCTTTTTTTGGAACAGCGGCCTAAGATTAAAATTAAGATTAATAATATTAAAAATAGAATTTGATTTCGCCGTAAACGTAAACTTCTCTTTGAAGAAATTATTAATGTGTAGATCAAACAAAATTTGAACACAAAACGGGTAATTAATTGTCCACAACATATTCAACAACATTGACAATAATATCCGAGGTTCGATTCTCGTTGGGTATACATGTAAATAAAAAATTCTTATGTATATAAGAAAACATTTAACATCCTACTGAAGATAACGCTTAACTGGAAGCGTTTGAAACCGGTATAGGAATACCAGAAATGTCTATAATTTTTGAAAATTGAACCCATATAACAAATAGAATTAGAGCCCGCTCTCGATCTGTACTAACAAAAAACCATAGGCTAATTTACATTTTATTTTAAATTTCGTTTAAAAAGTCTGAAAAAATCACAAAAACAAGTTAGAAAAATGCACTCACATTTTATGTTTTTAGGCTGGTATCTAATTTTAAAAGCCATGCAGGACCACTTCAGTTTGACTATAAGCTAACGACTAAAAAGAATGAAAATTAGAATTACTGTTGTCATTTTCTTAAAATCAAAAAGGTTTGTTTGTAACTTAGATTTTAACTTGAATGGTGAACAAACAACTTTTTCATCAGTTCGTAAATAAAACGTAACATAATTATTTTTCAAAAAAAAATGTTTTTGGTTTTTCATCAATTTTTTTTTTATCAAATTTTTTTTTTCTTTAAAACTTTTTTCGATCAGCTTGGTTTTTCATCAAAATTTTTTTTATAAAATTTTTTATTCATCAATTTTTTTTTATCAAAAAAAATTTTTTTTTCTCAAAAAAATTTTTTTTCCTCAAAAAAAATTTTTCATCAATTTTTTTTTTATAAAAAAATTTTATTTGTTATGAAATAATTTTTTCCAAAATTTTTTTTTTTTCACCAAGTCTAAGATTTTGACATAAAAATATTCCATTTGTTTTACAAATGTACAAAAAAACAAGTGAGAGTGTTAAATTCTTCTGTGCTGAAACTTGTAAACTCTTTTTTAATGTACTTCTTTAGATACCATTCGGTATCAAATTCTGTTAATATGTGTCAACCAGCTGCCGAATTAAAACATTTTGTTTTTTTAGGTTATGTGGAATGTACCAAAATTTTAAAATTTTCTTACATTTGCGTTCAAAACTTTTAAACCGCTAAACCGATATCGCTCAAATTCAATTTTAAACTTTTCGGGACAAAAACAAGTTAATATGTTAAGTTTCAGTCATGTCTGTTTAATATTTTGGATATGATCGCCATTTCAACAGACAGATAGAAAGACAGACAGACGGACATCGCTAGAATATCTTTGAATCGATCACTAAACAACAGGTACAAAAAACTATGTTATAAGCGCCTAAAATATGTGCAAAATCTGACCAAAATATATGCGTTTATATCAAAATTTTCATTATTGGTAAAATATGCACTAACGAATCGATGCCATTTTTTAGCAAATTTTTTAGTTCACAAAGAAATTTGGTTTATACTTCATGGGGTCCTAGACCAATATTTTTATGTGTTACATACGAAATAACAAACTTTTTCTCACTATTATAAGTGGAGGGTATAAAAAATTCTATAATAAATCCTAAAGCTTTGCATTATATAAATTTTAAATTAAAACGTTTCTTTTATTTCGGAAGTAGAAGATAAAAATCCATACAAAAATTATTGAGTGAAAAGTCATGTAATAAACTCTATTCCATTTACATAACATTACGAAAATGTTGTTTAAAAAAAGCTTAAATTTTTTTTTGTTGTTTTACAGGTATAACATACATATGCAGGGCGACTATGACTGTCATATTTGTCAGTGAATATTAGACATGTGCACGAATATATTCCTTTCTTAGCTTACTTTAAAAAAATGTTTCAACAAGTCCCGAATCGAGCACAATATTTTTATTTGAACATTAGCGATTTGTAATTTAAATTCCCTTCGCTTCTTGTAGTATAGGGTTTTTATATTTGCTAAATAGTCTTGACAATGGAATCTGACAAATTCCCAAACACGTTGTCTTGCAAAAATTACGAACATAAATAAATTTAAAACAGAAAAATAATATTCTTGAAAATTATTCTATGAGGATATCAAAGTTTTAATTAGTAAATGAAATAATGACCTCGAGCTAGAACAAACATACTCAAAATAAATATAAAAAATGAAAATAAAAATTTGTTTGTCAAAAATAAAAAAAAATTTCAAAAATACTTTTTTTTTAAATTTCGAAAAAAATTGGTATAATTTTTTTTGTGAAGAACTTTAAATTTCGTAAAAAAAAATACTTGACTTATTCGCTAAAAATAACTTGATTTATTCGCTTAAAAAATAATAATAATTTTTTTTTTGTCAAAAATAAAAAATAAAAAATATTTTTTTTTTAAATTTCGAAAAAAATGGTATAAAATTTTTTTTGGTGAAAAAGTTTAAATTTCGTGAAAAAAATTACTTGATTTATTCTCTTTAAAGTACAGCATTCTAAATTTTTAGTATATCTCTAAACGACTTTTAAATGCATTCGTGCACATGTCTGGCGAATACTAACAAAAAAATCAAACACATACTCACGCAAAAAGAAAAACAAGCTTCACATTTATAACAAAACAAACAACCATCAGGTTAAATATGGTACATTAAAACAATAACAACAACACAATATTGCAGTAACAAAAACATATAATGACCGAAAAAAATACACACACATACATTGAAACAATAACAAGTAACAGGTAGCAAAAAAGTAAACATAATTTTTACATCTGGTAGATCTTAACGAGGCCATTATAAAGTTAATTATAAGCGACAACAAAAAAAAAGCTTTTGTTGGGTTATTTTTAATAAAAAGTTAAAGCAAACACATACGCTCTCAGACACACATTTAAAATACCTACTAACACAAACAAACAACTACATACATTAACACAAAGTAAACACATATAGAATACTTTAAACTAGAGCATACACGCGCAAACACCTGAAACACTTTTATGTTTAGAAAAACAAATATAATTATTGTACAATAGGTTAGATCAAAAGGACTTTTGGGGCCCATTGTGAGATTTAGATAAAAAATATTTCGAGAATTTTTTAAGGTTTTTTTTTAACGCACCATTGCACAGTAGGTAATTTGAACCGAAATCTTGGCCAAAAATCATTTTTCGAACTAACAATAATAATGTTTTTGTTAATTACGTTCGGTTTAGAAAATATTAAAGCAAATAACTGCATATTTGGTTTTTCCAAAAAACAAATATAAACTGATTGACGGGCAGTCGAATTCGGCATTTTCAAGCAACGTGCACAGTGCAATATAAAACGCCTAATTTTGATATAAATTCAAACGATTTTTTCAGCTATTAAACATAAAGAAGGATATCGTGTATAATATGGAGAAGAGAGGGGATATTAAGTAATAAAAAAATAGCAAAATATTTTGGTAGACGTTATTGCTTTTTTAACAAAACGTGTAATTATAACTTAACCTTAAATAAATGACCTTTTCAATGAATATAAACTTCGCATAAGCTTTTAATAATGTTAGCCGTGGTGTGCCGTGTTTTTGATTGATGAAAAATTTAAAGAAAATAATTCTGAATTCATTTTTTTTTATTTTCCGTTGCACTTTTTTGCACTTTTTGAGATATCAATTTTCTTTCAGACAGCCTCATCTTGCCATATCTTGAACTTTCTAACGTTTGGATTGGGGAAAGAACTAAGAGAAAAAGCCCTGTTGCTGTTTATAATTTTGTTGTCAGTAAAATTGATTAAAATAATGTTTTAAACCAATATTTGGCTTCGTTGAAGGAAATAGTACGAACTTTTTTTGAAAATTTTTCGTTAAGGTGGTACAAGGCCCACTCAAAAAATAACAGCTTTTTTCAGCAAAATCAAACAAAATGGTTTATGTGCCATTTTGTTAGCCTTCTTGCGTATTTTCTTCGTGCCGAGTTTCAAAAAAATTAGCCTATTCGGTTTCGAGATATTCAGTATTTTCCCTTTTTTTCGTATGGTGGCAACCCTAAAAATTTCCACGATTACCAAATTCATAAAATCCAGCTGTGCGTGTTCACAAAAAACTCTTAAAATTAAAATTTCAGCCATATCGGTCTAAATCATTGGCTGTAATTATTTTTGGCCTAAAAATTGGCTTAAATTACCCAGTGTGCATTGGACCGATAGAAGCTGATTAAATAAAACAAATTTACAAAAAATAAAAAAAATTGTATGGGGACCAAATTAACAATTAGAGATAGAGGGTAGGTGTGTTCAGAGAAAATGTTTGGAATTAAAAAAAATATTGTGGGTCGGTTATACATTTTGTTGCTCTAAGGGCACTATTAGGGCAGTTAGAGCGGTTGGAGCAAATTTTAAAAAATTTCGTTTTGTGTGGGAGCCCCCTTAGAAATTGGAGATAGGGTATTAGTTTGTTCCAAAGAAATGTTAAGACGTAAAAATTAATGGGGGTCGGTCTTATAAATGACCCCTCTATGACGCACCATTGGAGCATTAGAAATGATTTTAAGATTGAAAAATTACAACAATTTTTTTTTTAAAAATTTTAAAAAATAGTAATAATCGTTATCCCACGATCCTCCTGGGAAAAAAATTTGTAGAATCGATAGAAGTTTTACACAAAAAAATTTTAAAAAAATCGAAGAATACAAACATTTTCAAAAATGAGATTTAAATTTAAAAACTTAAAAATCGCATACTAGAGCGCTTTTAAGAATTTTTGGGATTTTTTTTAAAAGTACGTAAAACACAAAAATTTAAAAAAAAAAAATTGCAATTTGGATCATTATTAAAGAAGTTATGAGTAAAAGAAGTTTGAGTAAAGTAGTGTTTGGGAACTCCCGGACTTTTCAATTTCCCGGGAAACGGGAAAAAAATAAAAATTTCCCGGGAATCCCGGGAAATTTTCATTATTAATATAAATCATAAAAAACATTAAAATTTGACCAACTTTTTATTAAAAACTGTTTTATTACAGGTAAACAAGTAATTAAAAATACAAAATCAAAAAATAATAGTTAAAAATCCTGAAATACAATAAAACAAAACAAATAAAATATTACAACTGTTTCCCCACAAAAAAAAATACAAAAAATAGCTAAAAATCGCAAAAAACTTTAAACTGCGTTATTCGAGCAAAAACTAATATAGTTGGCAGCACTTTTAATATTTGTTCTGGAAATGTAAATTCTAGGTTCAAAATTTTTATATTTTTTTGACAGTCTTAGCAAAATTGTCATTAACCGACGTATATTTTTTGACTTTTTAAGTTTTTTCATGATATTGTCATACTTTTTACACTTGGTCAGTTTTCCTATGAATATATATTTGCACTGTTCTTCCAAGTAGAAAAACTATAAAAAAATAGCAAATGTAATTGCACTTGTATGTAAAAAAAATGTTAAAAATTAAATTAAAATAAACGTTTTTATGTAAAATGTTTATTTTATAAAATTCCCGGATTTCCCGGGAAAAATTTAAAAAATTCCCGGGAATTCCCGTCAGTCTTTTCCCGGGAATTCCCGGGAAATCCGACCCGGGAATTCCCGGACCCCAAACACTAGAGTAAAGGAACAAACTACCAATTTTTAAAAATTCGATATCTTTTGAACGGGTCACCAAAAAAAACTGAAAATTTTACACGAAAGAGTTTTCAAAGGGTACTAAAAACTGTAAACAAATTGGGAAAATCTAAAAAAAAAAAATTCAAAGTGTCCGATTTGACATGGAATGCCCCATATATATTTATGATCGATTCTAAGACATTCTAGCAATGTCCGCCCGTCTGTAGTTAACACGACGCAGTCCAAAATGACCTAGACTCCCGAAATTTGGCACGAATATGTCTTATGTTCCTAGGCAGGTTAAATTCGTAAATGAGCAAAATCGGACCAGGGGGCAAAAAGTTTCCCCTTGAAGAACTACACCAACCTCTGAAAAATACCATTTTTTCCATGATTTTTTGTAGATTTGTTTAACAAATGCAACATTTTTATGCTACAAGAAGTTCAAAATCCTGTATTTGGACCCAGAGTATAACAAAATGTCGTTTTTTCTGTCCACCCCCTTTTGTGGGCGTGGATTACAAAAATTGTTTAAATAATGATAAACTTGTATTTTTTTAGTGCAAAAAGCATAAGAATGAACTTTTAAACATATATTTCGAGAGGGCATTTGTCTCCCCGAATTACCACTACCGACCCCCCCCCCCCCCCCAAAAAAATAGAAAACCCCCCTGCAACTTTTTTTGCATGTTAGAGGATATAAAAGATTAGGCACAGCCGAATTTAACACTCTTACTTGTTTTTTAATTTTTTTATCAAAAAAAATTCCATTTTTATCAAATTTTTGTTTATAAATTTTTTTATCAAAATTTTTTTTTATAAAAAACTTTATTTATTAAAAAAATTGTATTTATCAAAAAATTTTATTTTTATGAAATTTTTTTTTTCATAAAATGTTTTTTTCAATTTTTTTTTCTTCATCAAACACATTTTATCAAAATTTTTTTTAAAATTTTTTTTTTCAAAAAAAATTGTTTCATCAAAAATTTTAACAACAAATTTTGTTTTGTTTTTTCATCGAAAAAATTCAAAAATTTTTTTATAATTTTTTTTTTAATTTTTATCAAAAAAATCTATCCCCCACCCCAAAAAAAAAACGACCCTGCAATTTTTTTTTTATTTTTTTTTTGCATGTTGGAGGGTAAAAAAGATTCGGCAAAGTTCAAAACAGTTATATTTTTATCAATTTTTTTCCATCAAAATTTTTTTTTATAAATTTTTTTTATATCAAAAAATGTTTTAATTAAAAAGTTTTATTTTTATCAAATTTTTTTTTTTTTAAATTTTTTTTTTTATTAACTTTTTTTATCAAATTTTCTTTTTTTATCAAACACATTTCATCAAATTTCTTTTTCGCCGATTTTTTTTTTTTGTCCAAAAAAATTTTTTCATCAAACATTTTAACAAAAATTTTTGTTTTGTTTTTCATCGAAAAAATTCAAAATTTTTTTATAAATTTTATTTTTATCAAAAAAAAATATTTTTATGAAAATTTTTTTTCATTAAATTTTTTTTCACCGATTTTTTTTAACTAATTTTTTTTTCTTTATCAAAAACTTATTTCGTCAACATTTTTTTCATCAAAAAATTTTGTTTTCATAAAAAATGTTGTTTTCATAAAAAAATTTTGTTTTCATAAAAAAATTTTGTTTTCATAAAAAAATTTTGTTTTCATCAAAAAAATTTATTTTATCACAATTTTTTTTTTCATAATTCTTTTTTAACAAAAACTCTTGTTTTTTATATATTTTTTTTTTTCTTTATCAAAAACTTTTCATTAAATTTTTTTCACCGATTTTTTTTTTATTTTAATTTTTTGTCAAAAAATCTTTGTTTCCTTATCAAAAACTTTTTTCATCAAAAATTTTAACAAAAATTTTTGTTTTGTTTTTTCATCGAAAAAATTATTTTTTTCAAATTTTTTTTCATAAATTTTATTTCGTTATCAAATTTTATATTCACAAAATTTTTTATTTTACCTAAAATTTTTTTTCTATATCAAAAACTTTTTTTATCAAAATTTTTTTCGTCAAAAAATTTCGTTTTTTCATCAAAAAATTTTGTTTTCATCAAAAAATTTTGTTTTCATCAAAAAAATTTATTTTATCACAATTTTTTTCATAATTTTTTTTTAACAAAAATTTTGGTTTTTTTTTAATTTTTTTTTTATCAATTTTATTTTCATCAACAAAATTCTTTTTTTATAATTTTTTTTTTCATCAAATTTTTTTTTTTCTTTATCAAAAACTTTTTTTCATCAATTATTTTTTTCAACAACATTTTTTACCAAACAATTTTTTTTTATTAAAAAAAATAGTTTTTTTCCTCAACATTTTTTTTCTATAAAAAATTTTGTTTTCATAAAAAAAAATTATTTATCAAAAACTTTTTTTTCTTCAAAAAATTTTTTTAACAAAAATTTTTGTTTTTTTTTTTTAATTTTTTTTAATATCTTTTTGTCTTTAATCTTTTTTTTGTCTTTTTTTATCAAGAAAAATGGTG
Source organism: Pegoplata infirma (assembly GCA_963921195.1). Classification (NCBI taxonomy): domain Eukaryota; kingdom Metazoa; phylum Arthropoda; class Insecta; order Diptera; family Anthomyiidae; genus Pegoplata; species Pegoplata infirma. The sequence goes on from OY992537.1 coordinate 232,340,077, forward strand.
CAGTTTTAATTCTAACCAAGTAATGTTAAAAACTCTCAAAAAAAAATTTAAACTCGAAAAAAAATTTGCATTCAAAAAATTTTTTTGTATTTTTTTTTTGGAGGGTATTCATAGATTCGGCCTAGTCGAATTTAACTTTACTACTTGTTTAATTTCAAGCCAAATACATTTTCGTGTCGGTCAATATCGGGGTCCTCGACCGATATTGACCGATTCCAACACATTTTACAGCTACGTTTCTGGTATGGGTAGGCCACTTTTCCCGGGTAGTTAGTTGTTTTAACAGAAAATGTAGTTGACCCCAAAACAACTTACATAGTAGTTGTTTTAACTGTAATATTTAGTTACTTTTTTTTACATAATTTTTTAAGTGCGGGTTATTGGCGCATTACAAATTTAAAATTGTAAAAACAATTAAGAAAGGGCCCCTTTAAAATTTAACCCCACCACATCTATGATTCGTCGCTCCCACTCTTGAATCAGTTTAAGTATGTTTGTGTTGATAACTGTTTTTATTTAAAAATTCCATAAAAGTTCTATACTAAAAAAAAAGTTGTTGGGAATTATGGCAAGTAAATCAGGTGTTAATGCAGTTATTTGTGCAATAATTGTGGTTTTTAATGTTGTTTTTTTCTTAACACTGGTATTTAAATTTAAATGCTGACGATAAAAATCCAAAGTTAATTTTATTGTTCAAAATCAAAGTTTCAACATTAGGTGCTTGAACAAGTAAATTAACAACAAAAAAATCATTTACATTTAAATCTTTCCTTAAACGAGTGAGTATGGATTTCAAGTGACAAACAAACTTTTATCATTTAATTACTTTATAAACTCTTTATAAAACTCATTACCTAATCTATTTGCATATGTACTATGTAAATTTGTTGTTAACAAATTTTAGTATTCCGTGTAAAAATGTTTGTTTATTGCCAAATTTAAACATAATTTTATAAGACATTTATGTAGGTATGGTTAGATTGGATTTTATGTGAAAACCAGGTAGAAAATATTACATTAGGAAAAAAATATTAAAATCAAGCAGAAACAACTTTCAAATAAATATGAAACAGTGATGAAATAGAACAAATTTTTTTTTCCAAAAAAATTTAATAAAAATATGTCTTATACATATTCATTAACTTGAATGCGCTTTTTCACGAATATCAAAAAAAATAAAATCGGTTGAACAGTTTTCGAGATATCGCTATTTGAAATTTGCAAAAAATTACGGTTTGTTCCTACGTTCAATAATTTTTTTTTTTTTAAAATCTCAAAATTTCTTTTCATTTGCCCTTGCATCTGATCATTTAAACCCGTGGTAACCTTCAATCAGAGTTTTGCTTTTTTTTTAGAAAATATTCCCGAAAAACTCTAAACTTTGATCGAAGGGGACCAAGGGTTAAAATGTTCTGATTTGGCATAAATTAAGTTCATTTTGTCTTAAGCTCTATAGAAAAAAATTTTGATATTTAAAAAAAATATATCTTGAACGTAGGAAAAAACCGCCATTTTTAGAAAATATTTTGACAAATTGCAACTGGGGATATCCTGAAAACCGCTCGACCGATTTCAGAAATTTTTGGATTTTCATATTCATTATGCCCAAATTAATAAAAATAATGGATTGCAAGATATTTTTTTTTTTAATTAAAAAAAAATCCAAAATATTGGTGGAAATTTTTCCAAAAATCTAAAACTTTGATCAAAGTGTGCCACGCGTTGAAATGATCAGATTTGACTCAAATCAAGTTTAAATGAAAAACTGTCTTAAGCTCTATGAAAGGGTTAAGAAAAAGATTCCTGAACGTAGGAAAAAAAAGTAATTTTTTGCATATTTCAAATACCGATATTTCGAAAACGGTTTCACCGATTTTAAAATTTTTTGACATTCGTGTTCTGCTTATCAGCGCCACGGGTTAATTTAATCCGATTGGCCTCAAATTTGTACCACATAAATTTTAGGACTAGGAGAATAAAAACTTGCCCGGACGTTCAAAATCGAAAAAACACTTTTTTGACAAACAAAAAAATTCCAGAATGCCAAAAATGTACATATATTAGGGTGGCATGAATAATGACTCTTTTCGAATTTCGTCAATGATCGGGCAAATTACACTGTGCAACAAATTTTGGGTCTTAGCTTAAAGCCTCAATGGCTTCAACGCCATATGAAGGTAGACCATCAAATAGACAAAATCACAAAAAAATGCCAGTCTAATGTACATATATTAGGGTGGCATGAATAATGATTTTTTTTTAGAATTTCGTCGATTGCCGGGCAAATTACACTGTGCAACAAATTTTGGGTCATCGCTTTAAGCCTCAATGGCTTTAACGCCACATGAAAGTAGACCATAAAATAGACAAAATTTGCAAAATCAGTTCGGATTTTTTTTTATGGCCCACTGAAGAAAAAAAGTAAAAACAAGTAAGAGTGCTAAATTCGGCTGTGCCGAATCTTTTATACACTCCAACACATTAAAAAATTAAAAATGTCAGGGGCGTCTTTTTTTTTGGGGGGGGGGGTCGATGAAGTCAGTGGGGGACACCACTCCCCCTGATATATATATATATATATATATATGTCCTTTATTTAATTAAATATTAATAGAAATAGAAATACATATAAGTATAAATGTTTACAAATAAATTGTTTATGATATTTACGCTTAAATAATAAATTTGTATCGTTATTTTTAATTAATTTCTATAACCACGATCCCAAAGGGGGCGGCCTGAAAAAAATCGAATTTCCAACCCCCTTGGTCCAAGCGCAGGTCTATGAACATAATATGGCATACAAATGTTACATTTGTTGAGCAAAAATTAAAAAAAGTCGTAAAAATATCAGGGGTCGTATTAGTTCTTCAAGGGGAAACTTTTTTCCCCCTGGTCCGATTTTGCCCATCTTCGTACTTAACCTTACCAGTAACATAAGATATTCTTGCCTACTTTTAGGAGTCTAGCTCTTTTGGTTTGGACTGCATCGTTATTTCTACAGACGGACGGACGGACATCGCTAGAATGTCTTAGATTGTATCATGGATCAATATTATATATACTTTGTGGGGTCCCCGACCGATATTTCGATGTGTTACACACGGAATGACAAAGCTAGTATACCCCCATACTGTGGTTAGAGGGTATAAGAACTCTGATAAATCACATCTGAACTTCAAAATATGGTTTGATGTCTTCAGTGAAGTTGTATGGCGTTCTTTTCTTAGAACATATTAACCCTCTGTCACTTTATGGGGTCATTTTAGTCATTTTTCAAAAACTAAACACAGAAGTCTAATAAAACGTCCATTTAAAGTGTTTAAATGTTTTACAAATATTTTCCTCAGGCAAAAAAAATTATATTGAAAAAAAAAATTGAACACTTGTCAGTAAATTTAGCCAAAATTTGTGCTAAACTAAAATGGCTACTGCAGGAGTTTTCCAAAAAAATGCTGGCAAAATGTTTTACATTGTGTAGGGTATTAGAGTTGTCAAAACCGATTTCCGAAGTATTCGAAAAATCGATTTTTTCCTATTTTTCCGGTTTTTTAAAACCGGTTTTTTAAAAAGGCCGGTTTTCGAAGTATTCGAGAAACCGATTTTTTGGTCTCGAATAATCGACTTTTTCATATATTTATTTTTTTTCGTTATTTTGCATTCAATGAAATTTTTTAGTAAACATCTCTAAGTTGAGAAATCGGATTCCCCCAAATCATTTGAAATGTATCCTTTTTTTGCCTTACTAACGAGCATATTTTTTTCTACTCACAATCACGTGAGTAAATTTATGACAACTCCCACTAACGTTCATTCACACTCACGTTCATTCACACTCACGTTCACTCACACTTCACTAAAAATTAAGATTTTAAAAATGTAAGAACATTTTTAGCAAAATTTAAATTTTAGCCAAATTCTAGAATTCTTTTTGTCTTTTTCGGGATTTTAAATTTTTTTTGCTTTTTTTGGGACGAAAGAAATATGAAGAACAAATAAATCACGCAAACTCACGCAAAAAAATCGTCTCATGCATACTCACTCACGCAAAAATCTTGCTCACACACACTCACTCACGCAATTTTTTTCCTCTAACACCCACTTACAATCACGTGAGTTACTTAAATTTCAATCACGCGTGAATTACGTGAATCATGTGCCAATCTCTATTCTGAAGTATGTACAAATAGCTTGTTTTGCTTTCCTTTTTTATTGTTTTGTTTTACTTTTTTATCAAATAAATAATTAAAAAACAAAAACCGAAAAACCGATTATTCGAAACCGGTTTTTAGTTACAAAACCGAAAAACCAATTTTTTTAAAAGGCGGTTTTTCGAAGTATTCGAAAATCGGTTTTTGAAATTGACGAATATTTGACAACTCTAGTAGGGTATTAATATATTCGGAAAAGCTGAATTAAATTTTCTAATTTTCAGGACCTTAAAAATATATATTTTTTTTCAGTTAAGTAATAGAATTAACCCACATCTTTTTTTGAGCGCGTTCAAATGCATTCGTATGTGTAAATGTAAAGCTTATAAGACAATTTACTTACTTTTACACTTATGTTTTCCCAACTTAAATACGTACATACTTGTTTACACATAAAAGTATTTATGTAAAATATAAAAAGTTTTTCTTAGAAAGCTGTTAAGTATGCAATATTTTTTTTTTGAATTGAATAAATGTAAATGTGTTGAAAAGTACTTTAAAAATACAAATGTGCGTATTTAAAATCTTTATTTGCATGCATAAAAGAGTTTGTTTGTTGAAAAATTTTAAAGTCATTGAAATGAAAATTGAAAAATCACTTAAAAATTACAAATTATATAAGTTTAAGGTCCGGGGTACAGTGGAGGAGAATTAAAAACAAAACTTTTTATTGAATGAAAAATTTTTTAAGCGGCAAAAGAACTGTGTAAAATATTTTTATTGCTTTTTAATATATGTATTTCGAAACTAATTTCAAATTTAATGCCGCCATAGATTTTGATCAAAAGCTTTTGTCCGTTTCGCTCTACCTTTTTAAATTTTGAGATACGGGAATTAGGGCCCTAATAGGGTCTTGAGAATCATAAAAACGGTATATCTTGAAAACTATTGCTCGGCATGGGCTAAAATAATACTGTTAATTTAACCCAATTAAAGTTTTGAACTTTTGAAATTTTAAAAAATAAAACAAAAATATTCCTTGCGATACATTATTTTTACACTCAAAATATTATGTTAGTAAAATCAACTGAAAATGTCAGTTAAAATAACTACTTTGTGAGTTGTTTTGGGGTCAACTACTTTTTCAGTTAAATCAACTAACAATGTTAGTTATTTTAACTGACAAAAAACAACTGACTTATGTAGTAAAAACTACTTACATTTGTAGTCAAAACAACTAAAATGTAGTAAAAATAAAATTATTAATAAACATATTTTTTTTTTTAATTTTTCAGAAAAAAATTTGAAGACCAAATTTTTTCAAAGTTTTTTTTAAAAAAAAACAAGTAGAAAAGTTAAATTCGACTTGGCCGAATCTATGAATACCCTCCACAATGCCCTTTTTAAGTTATAGTAAATTTTCTAGAGTGAAAAAATAACATTTTTGATTAGAAATATTTTATTTTGTTTAAAAAACTTTTTTTTTTAACTAATTTTTGAAAAAAAAAAAAAAAGAATTTAATAAATTTTTTTTGGAGTGTAAAATTTTTTTTTAGTGTAAAATTTTTTTCGAGTGTATTTTTTTTTTTTTTTTAGTGTAAAAATATTTTTGAGTGACAAAAATGCGTTGTAAAATATTTTTGTGACTTACCAATTTTTTTAAAACCTGTTTAACGGGGTTTCAACACGTGAATTTAAGGTGAGGCGAATCTGAAATTTACGGTTTTGCTAATAACTTTTGAACCACTGGACCGATGTGGCTTAAATTTAAAACGAACCGGACCAGAGGAACGGCAAATATATATGCCACACTTCAGCACCTTCAGAATTTCCGTTCGAAAGTTACCGTGTGTTTTATCTTGTAAATTCCAGAAAAACCCTTGCCGAAATTCACTCATTTGCTTATAACTTTTGAACCACTAGACCGATTTTGCTAGGTTGCAATACCAACCTGACCAGGTAAATGCCCAACATATATGTCAAACTTCAGGAGCCTCCGTAAAGTCTTTCAAAAGTTAGCGTGTTTTCAACAGACAGACAGACAGACAGACAGACGGACGGACGGAGGGACGGACGGACATCGCTAGATCGTCTTAAAATCGATCGAGGATCATGAATATATATACTTTATGGGGTCCTAGACCAATATTTCGAGGTGTTACAAACGGAATGACAAACTTATATATACCCTCTATCACTAGAGTGGAGGGTATAAAAAAAGTTGTGAAAAATAAAAAAAAACAAAATTTATTTTTATTTTTTGCAAAATTTTTCAGAGATACAAAAAAATAAAATTACCTACTTTAAATAACTGTTACTACAGCACAGTACTTTTTTGTTAGTTGTGCAAAAAAACTATTTAAAATAACTAACAGAAATAGTTGTTTGATATTTTTCATGCAAAAACGACTGACTTTGTAGTTGAAAACAACTAACTACTGTAAAATATACAAACAACTCACATGTAGTAACTTACATAATTTTCTGAGTGTATTAATTTTGATGCAATGAGCAAAAATATAAAAAAAAAATTAAAATCGGTCGAACGATTTTTGAAATGTCGCTATTTGTAAAAAATGGAATCTCAAAATTTCTTTCCCTTGACCCTTTTATAGATCTTGAGACAATTCTTCATTTGAACTGAAATTGAGAAAAATCCAATAATTTTAACCCGTGGAGCATTTCGATGAGTCTTAGAAATTTCTTAAATCGGTTCCGAGATATCACCACTTAAAATTTGTCAAACAAAAAATTAAAAATGACGATTTTTCCTACGTTTAAGAAATTAAAAAAAAAAAAAACTTTTTATAGCGCCGTTCGATCAAAGTTTAGAGTTGCTGGTGAAAATTTTCTAAAAAAAAATCCAAGGGATCCACAGGTTAAAATGACTGGGTTTGACTCAAATTAATTTTAAATGATGGTTTTTCTTAAGCTCTTTGAAAAGGGGCGAAAAATTTTTTGAATTTTTTTTTTTAATATTGAACGTAAAAAAACGATATTTTACAAATTTCAAACTGCGATATCCCGAAAACCATTCGAATGATTTTATTTTTTATACCCTCTAACCACAGTATGGGGGTATACTCACTTTGTCATTCCGTGTGTAACGCATCGAAATATCGGTCTAGGATCCCATAAAGTATATATATTATTGATCAGTGATCGATTCTAAGACATTCTAGCGATGTCCGTCCGTCCGTCTGTAGAGAACACGATACAGTCCAAAATAAAAGAGCTAGACTTTCGAAGTTTGGCACGAATATGTCTTATATTCCTAGACAGGTTAAGTTCGGAAATGGGCAAAATCATACGAAGGGGAAAAAAGTTCCCCCTTGGAGAACTAAACCAACCCCTGAAAAACGGTATTTTTTTGCAGGGCTTTTTGTACTTTTTTAAGCAAATGCAACATTTTTATGTCAGACGAAGCTCAAAACCCTGCATTTGGACCCAGCGGATAAAAAAAATAAAAAAAAAAGTTTGCCCGCCCTTTCTGTGGGCGTGGATAAAAAAAATATATTTTAATAATGATTATTTGGATTAAGTAATTGGAAGAATCATAATCGGGGCGTTTATGAAACCAATGCGGATTGGTTTGACAACACTTTTTCACGGAAATCAGCTGTGTGTGTTTATGAATCCAATCCAATTCCAATCAAAAAGAAAATGAGAAAATTTCCGTTCGAAAACGAAAATGTGCGTTCATGAATTCCATTCAGTTGGATTGACAGTTGGAAAATTTTCGTCATCGTTTGGCTTCGGGGATTTGTAAGAAAAGTTGAAAATAATTAATTTAAAAAAAAATTAAAAACAAAAGTTAAATGAAAAAATGTGAGTAAAATGTTCTTTTTTGTTTTCGACTTTTTTTTGAAATATATTTTTCCTCTTTTTATTTATAAGGGGAAGGTACAAAATTAATGATCAAAATGCAGTTAGTTCTTCATGAGTTTGTGGAAATAAATCCCAAAATATCGAAGGGATTTGTGTTTTAAGGCCCTTAATATAAACAAAAGTAATTCACATTAAAAAATGTGAAAATAAAATTTCCAGATTTTTTTGTGTTCTAGATTTAACTTCTGTAAAAGTAAAACGAATGCACTTTTTTTCTATAATTTTAAAATTTTAGTTATTCGATTTTAACTTTGAGTGAAAACGTAAACAACAGAACACCAAATTGGATTTCATGTGATTCGGAAAATGTGAATTGAAAAGTTATGAAAGGCAGAACAGAGGCGTTTGTAAAGTGTGTACGATACTTGCTTTTTTACAAACTTTTTCAAAGGCAGAAAGCCTTCAATAAAATTCTTGAAAAAAGTATCATACACACTTTAGCTTATTAACGAAAAAAAATCTTTAGTCGGACACGTATTTCGATTCCAAAATTGGGCGCAAAAAATAATAAGAGTCCAAATGGGCAAAAAGTTACCGATGTTTAAAAAAAAAATCATAAAAAAGGAACAAATGAGCTAAAACTTTATACAAAATATGACCCAAAAATATGCATTTATAGCCTTTTTTAAAAGCAAATTCTTTGATGTGCAAAGACATTTATCCTGAGCCAATTAAATATGAGAAGGCACTGGTATTTTTTTGTACAAAATGCCAGATCCTAAGTATATATTAGACTTAAGGAAAACAAAAGATGGATTTGCATAAAATCCCTTCCTTAATGGATCAATAATCAAAAAAAAATTAATTCAAAACAAATGCTTGACAGTTTATTTGTTAACAAATTATTTTTTTTTTACAAACTGCATTATTATAACAACTCTGACTCTGACTTTCTAACAGAGTTACTATAAAATACGACTCTGTATTTGCAAAAACAGAGTCGTATTTTGTAAATACTTGTGTCTCCGCTAAGTTCGAACGAAATAGATTTTTTTTTCGAACAAAGCAATTCGTCACGGTTTCATGAACGCTTCGAAAATTGGAAACGGATTTGAATTTCGTTTCCAATCCAATTTCGTTGGGGATTCATGAACGGCCTGAATAAATCCATTTGATAACATCTAACGCAAGGAGAAGGTGTCCCCCAATGTTTCCCACCAAACCCCAAACAAGTGAGAGTAAAAAAATCCAGGGGCGTTTTCTTTTTTTTTTGGGGGGGGGGAGGGGGGGTATTTGTAATTGGGGGGGGGGGCAAATTTCTTCTCGAGTATGTGTTTAAAAAATAAGATGCTTTTTGCACAAAAGAAATGCAAGTTTATCATGATTAAAAAAAATGTTTTATTCCACGTCCATTGGGGGGGGGGGGTTGGACCGAAAAGTTGGTCCAAGTGCAGGACTTTTCTTGTAGCATAAAAATGTTACATTTGTTAAACAAAAACACAAAAAATCACGAAAAAAATGTTATTTTTCAAATGGTCCGATTTTGCTCATTTACGAACTTAACCTGCCTATTAACATAAGACACATTTGTGCTAAATTTCGGGAGTCTAGCTCTTTTATTTTGGACTGCATCGTGTTAACTACAGACGGACGGACATCGCTAGAATGTCTTAGAATCGATCACTGATCATAAATATATATACTTTATGGGGTCCTTGACCAATATTTTGATGCGTTACACACGGAATGACAAAGTGAGTATACCCCCATACAGTAAATGGAGGGTATAAAAATGGGGTTTTCAGAGGTTTATTTCGTTTTTCAACGGGGAACTTTTACCCCCCTGATTCACGTCAAACTTAAGGAGCCTAGTTTTTTTTAGTTGGGATTGAATCCTGACCTCCACAGATTCAATCAAGAACCAAAAATCCTTTATGGGGTCCTTGGCCGATATTTTGATGAGTTACACGCGCAATGACAAAAAGAGTATAGTATGGTTAGAGGGTATACAAAAAAAACAAAGAGAAAGTGTGGAGTGTATTTTTTGATTCGGCACATCTTAATATCATACTTACTTGTTTTCTTATCAAAGTCATCAGAAAAATTATGTCCATTAAGCTATAAATAAAACATTCACAATTTATTTGTTAAATTTTCTAATTATTTTCTGTTTTTTATTGATAATAAACAAAAATTAAAAATAAGAAATACACAATAAGAATTTTATGTATATTAAAATTCTTAAAAGACCGGATTTCAAAGTCATACATACTTATAAGTACTAAGACCCAGTCTTTAAATACTGCAAAAAAATGTGTACAGAATTGAAATAAAACGAAAATTTTACGAAAAGATAAAAATCTTCTATACAATCCTAATCTCAAAGGAGCAAGTTATAAAATAAACTACAAACGATATTATACTTTGATGTCCAAAAAGAAAAAAAAAACTAAAAGTTAAAAAATCCTTTTTAAGCGATTTGTTTATACATACATAATGAGTAAGGAAAGAAAAGGAAAAGAAAAATTTTTGGTTTTGTTAAGGAATTTTAATAAAAAAATAAAATTAAACGAACTCTGGGGAAATTAAAAATAGGAGATTTCTAATTAAAAAAAAAAATAAATATCATTATACAAAAAGCCATGAAACATAAACCAAAATATGAAGTCAATATTAGGAAAAATAAAATTCAAATTTAATTAACACAGTTTTTAAAGAAACTAAAAATTAAAAACCCTAATTAAAGAATTTCCATTTTGATTTAAAAAAAATCTGTTTTAATGGAGAAATTTAGATTTTAAATATACTTGAATTTTGAAATCATAATTTACAATTTTAAAATCAAATTTTATGACTAAAACTCAATTTTAACAATTTTATAATTTAACAACTTTAAAATGAAATTGTTTAATTTTTAAAATCATATTGCAAAAATTTAAAAATTAAAATTTCTGAATCAAAAAACAAACGAAGAAATTATGTTATTTTTTTTTTTCTCTAAAATCTTATTTTCTTACAAACTTATGTTTAGGCTGCATAAACTTACATCTAAAATAAACTTGGAAATACTATAACTTCAAATATATAATATGCATTTTAAAAATTCCAAACAATATATATTTATATTTAAAAGTATTTATTTAAAAAAAAAAAAAATAATTTTAAATAAAACTATCCCGCCACTTTACGTATTTTGAAATCTTTAAGATCTGTTTGAGGTATTAAACGCAAATTATGTTCATTGGCTAAATGTAAAACAGAATAAAATGCTATAGAGGTGGATAAAGCCTCAGTCATATTGTTAGAAAGTAATTCCGGCAGATGATCATAAATGTCATGGAAACTCGCCACACCATCATCATATTCTTCATCTTTAGGTATTGGATGTTGGGGTATTTCTGTGTCAATTATCGGTTGTCTGAGCTGTTTTGTTAACAGTACTGTGCAACTACGTTTAAGATTTTTCATATCAATAACTTTAGCTCTTTTAGCAAATGGTACTATAATTTTGGTAACTTGTGTAGGAGCTCCATCGAAGTCGGTTGCAATTTCTAATATGGTGTCATTAGCATTGGGACCATCTCCTTCCGTTAAGGCGTTATTATCTGGCAGAGGACCATCTACATCCATGTCATTATTCGGATTAACGTCACCCGTAGGCAATCCACTATGATCCATTTCATCTCCCCCAAAATGATCATCAGCCACCATATTGTCTATATTATTTGTCAATGTATCTTCATCTGCACCATCTCTTATCGATACGCCCTGCACTTCGCTATCCTTGATATGTAAAGATAATCCCGGAGCCAAAGTATAATAGAAAAATCGCTCCGTATCCAATTGTAAATCAACCGGCAGTTTTAATTTGCGTTGATCCCATTTCTTTTGTATATTCGCTTTACGACTTTTATATTTGTCATCATAATTTAAAAATAGTTCATCATGAAATTCACCAAATTTCAATTGTTTAGATTTATTACGATCTAAAGCTCTTTTATTACGTTTCGACTTTTGATTCATTGGCCGAGCACCATCCGTTGGTTGTGCCGCCAAGGTAGGGCGAGCTCTTTTGAACTTCCAATGTGAGGGACCAGCCCAAAATTGAGAGATTTTATCAAGGGGACGATAAGAATATTCAAGTTTTGAACTTGCGTCTACAGGACGTAAATCTTCAATAATTACGGGAGCTTTACGAAGACCACGGCAATTATTAATGGCAGTACGTTCCTCTAAAAAAATACAACAATAAAATTTTATTTTTTTAGAGATGTTATCTATGGTTTTAATCAAAAACATTTTAATTATTCACATTTGACATTTTTTCTATAGAAAAATTTAAGTCAGAATCTGACAATTTTTTTACAGAAGAATTTAGGCCAGAATCTGACAACTTTTCTCTTGAAAAATTTAGATCAGAATCTGACAAATTTTCTAAATATGTAGTCCGGTATGTAAGTCAGATTCTGACAACTTGTTTATATAAAAAGTTAGTCAGCTTCTGATACCTTTTCTATTCAAGATGTGAGTCAGCTTCTGATAACTTTTCTATAGAAGAAGTTATTCAGAAGTTGGACAACTTTTCTATAGAAAAAGTTAGTCAGATTCTGACAACTTTTCTTCAAAAAAAATTAATCAAATTCTGACAACTTTTTTATAGAAAAAGTTAAGAGTCAGATTCTGACAACTTTTCTATAGAAAAATTTAGTCATAGGCCTATGTTCTGTCTTTCACAACTTTTCAATTCACATGAAAATTTCCGAATCACATGAAATCAAGTTTAGTGTTGTGTTGATTACGTTTTCATTCGGAGTTGAAATCGAATAATTAAAATTTAAAAAATTATAAGGAAAAAATGTGCTTTCGTTTTACTTTCACCAAATTTTATTTATGTGAAACAAAACGAAAAAGAAATTCGGATGTGAAATCTAGAACACCAAAAAAATTCGGAAATTTTCATTTTCACGTTTTTATGTGAATTACTTTTTTTGGAACAGCGGCCATATTCTGACATTTCTATAGAAAAGTTAGTCAGATTCTGACATATTTTTTTTTTAGCGAATAGTCAGTCAGATTCGGAAAACTTTTTTAACGGAAAAGTTAGTTAGATTCTGATGACATTTCTATCGAAAAAGTTAAGTCAGATTCTGACAACTTTTCTATCGAAAAAAATATTTGGCAAATTTTCAATAGCAAAAGTGGCTAAAAACCATATAAATTGTTGTTAATAAATGGCCTCTGTTCTGTCTTTCACAACTTTTCAATTCACATGAAAATTTCCGAATCACATGAAATCAAGTTTAGTGTTTTGTTGATCAAGTTTTCATTCAAAGTTAAAATCGAATAATTTAAACTTAAAAAATTATAACAAAAAAAGTGCATTCGTTTTACTTTCACCAAATTTTGTTTATGTGAAACAAAACGAAAAAGAAATTCGGATGTGAAATCTAGAACACCAAAAAAATTCGGAAATTTTCATTTTCACATTTTTTCTGTTAATTACTTTTTTTGGAACAGCGGCCAATGTTTGTTTTTTCAATAGCAATCTTCATAATATTATAATTTTTAAAATAGTTACAACGATTTGCAATAAAAAAATATTTCTTACCTATAGTCAAGTCATCCAAATCTTCAAAGTTAACATCCATTATTGGTATATGTTGACTCAACATTGGCATGGGTTCACATTCAGCATTTATATCAAATGCCATCCCCATTTCATTGGCATTGGCGAAAGGAGCTAAATCATCACTCCCACCACCCATATCGTCACAACCCGGAGGACCATCATCATCATTACTTAGCATCGAACGTTGGTCATCTTTATCGTCATTTAAAGCTTCCGGAGTATCAGAAATAACATAGCCACCATGTAAGGGTCTCAGTTTAATATCTTCGGGACGTTTCATTTTAAATAAACGATCACAAGGTGCTAATTCTGCTGGATTTTCTGTATTTAAGTTAACCTCTTCAGTATAATCACAGACTGGTAACGGTTGAGGATCCCAAATAAGAAATGTGGTTCTTAAACGTAGCTCAGAATCAGTGGTTAAGAGAATGTTGTTCATTAAACGATTTGATGAATTAATAGAGCCCACAATAGAATTTAGCTTGCCAAAGACAGGATCTTGTAGAGGTACAGTATCCAAGCGAGCATTGAGGGTGTCTTTATTTTTAGTGACTGTGGAAATATTTTTACGTTGTTTTTTGGGTTTAGGTTTGGGTGCCTGTTTTTCTTTTTCTGCACCCTCCAAACCAGCAGCACTAGCATTGGGATCATTGCTGCCATCTCCTCCTGTGGCCACATCATTTTCTTCATCATCCTCCTCCTGTTGTTGTCTTTCTTTGAATTGTTGAGCATTAAGGCCAGCGGACATACGTAAAACATCTGAATGTATAGAATCTACCCTTAAACCGTAAACCTTGGAAGAAGCCTCTAAAGAAGAGCCAGCCACCTACGAAGAAAAATATTCTTACATTCTCTATTAAATTTAACAAAAAAAAAATTAATTACCTTAAAATTGTTTAAAGACTTATGATGTCTGTCCAATAATGTTGATAATGTGTCAATCAATGACAAAGACCAAGCATTATCTTTACTTAATTTATTGCCATTATAGATTTCCAAGCATTTCTTTAGTGTCTCGTTTTCTTCCAAACATGAAGATTCCCCTGCATTACTATTCGATATTAGAGTTCTTCTTCTTGCTTGCCGTCTTTCCTCCTCATCATCATTGATGGTGACATTTTGTTGTCCTTCGCGAAACACTCCCACCTCTGACCGCCTTAAAGGAGAATCTGTATGTGCTGGAGTCATATTCTCCTAAAATAAGTCACAAAAAACCCAGAATTAATGATTTTATCATTAGAAATAGCATCTTTAAATTTTACACATTAAGCGCGTCATTTTGATTTTGTACGATTTTCACCAATTTCTATAATTTCTTTACTGACCTTTAATTGCGTGTTTTTTTGAAGTTCAATTGTAATTTTCTTTTAATATCACTTAAAATATAACTGTTTTTCCACTAAAATTTGGTTTTTCTTCCTTTTTTCCACTAATTATTTATTAAATTTTTACACCTTTCTCTTATTGCTTTATTTTTTGTTGCTTTGTTTTATATTTTTTTTCCAAAAAGATGCGATTGTATTTGTGTTGTATGAAATTTCAGTTGTTTTCAAATAGAAAAAAAAATCAACGCCGTTGTTTGTCAGGACTGTATTTACAATGGTAGTATGGAAAACAAAATGGTAGTAGTTTCCTACATGGTTGAAAAAAAAACGTAGAAATGGTGATGCCAGATGTTTTACATGTAAATTTTTTTGTAAGTTCTATATACACGCAAAAAAAAACTTGTGTCGGAGTGAGCAAAAATCTGGCATAATTTTACCAAAAAATATGCTAAAACTACAACCGACGAAGTAGCACAGACTAATACAGACTCGACATAAGTGACAGGTGTCAAAAAAGTAGTTCTGAACCATATGGTTAATATTTTCAAATTATTCTACGAATTAGGTTAGAAAGAGAAAACTGATATAACGCGCCATAAGAAAAATGGATGCCAGATCGGTTTTTGTTGTTTCACTCACTCCTAAGTCGTAGAAAGTGTTGCCATGTTAGCGTAAAACGGACTAAAAACCGCTGTGTTTTCTCCCAAAATCGCTTAGTTTTTCCCCATTTTTTCTTGTAAAACTCTACTGTCGAGTCTGTATTTAGTCTGTGGAAGTAGTTTTCGTAATTTAGCCAAAACACTTATGTAAAAAATTTTGAAGAAAATGCTAATGCTATTTAAACAAAAACTTGGTAAAATATACCAAAAGAATAATGGTGAAATATACCAAAATTATTTGAAAAGCCGACTAAAAATAATGCTAAAAATTACCACATTTATGCTAAAATAAATTTTCAATAAATTTTTGTAAAAATTTGTATATTTGTTGAATTTAAAATTTTCACAGAATAAATCCATATTAATATAATAAATGTTGTGTAGGATTTAATTTACCACCGACCAACTGACCCTTTTTGTACAATTTTCTCGAGTGACTGCTGCCTACGCTTCTTCTTGAAGTTAAGGATCCGCTATAGCTTCACGAATTTATTTAAAAGCATCCTGTAAAAATTGAAAATTATTACAAAACATAAATTTTTAATTTAAAAAATTGGTTAACCCCATTGGTCTCTTGGTAAGGAGGAACACTTACTTTGTCATTCCATTTGTAACTCATCAAAACAGGTATGGACTCCCTTGGCTTTGGGTTTTTAGGTTTTAATTTTATAACTAAAGGCAGGATTGGTGTCCACGCTCTTTATTGTAGTCAAGGATTCTCCATAGCTTCAAAAATTTTATTAGCAGTACCCTGTAAAAATATAAAATTATTACCAAACACTAAATTTTAACTAAAAATCTATTAAACCTTATTGGTGTCTTCGGAATGCGGGTATACTCACTTTATCATTCCATTTGTTATTCATCGAAACATACGTCTGAGACTCCATTGGTTTTTCTTATTGAATGGTGTTTTAAGTGATGAAAGCAAAATTAACTTTAACATTCTTTTATCTTACATTTATTTATCTTTTAGAAAACTAATTATTTATTTTTATTTATGTATTAATTTATTTTTATTTTATATATCAATTTCCTTTTTACGTTTTATAACACAAAAAAATAAACGAACAACGCAAGCACACAAAAATACAAAATGAAAATGGCGGTCTGTATTTGTTTTGTTTTTTGTTGTTTTCTTTCGATAAATTTTTGTGCAGGTAATTTGCGTTATTGAGCAAGCTACTTGGTTATTTTACATAAAAAATGAATTATGTTACTTTAACATCGACAAGCATAATATTAGCAAAAATTTGTTAAAAATTTTTTTTTGGTATGAAAAAAGTTTTACCAAGTAGGATTGCTCAATCTTACACAGATTTTTTTTTTGCGTGTAGAAAAAGTTTCAAACTCTGAGACATTTTTTCAATAGAAAATTAATCAGACATGAAGCATATTTTCTAAAGAAAATGTATCCGAATCTAAGGCATATTTTCATTAGAAACTGTTTCAAAAACTGAGACATTTATTTTACAGAAAAATTTTCAGATTCTGAAATAAGTTTGCAATACAAAAATTTTATATTCTGAGGCATTTTTTGTATTTATAAATGTTAAATTTTTTATTATTTTTTTATCCTTTTTTCATTGTTTTTTCTAAAAAAAAAATCTCATGTCCTACAAATCTTATGTTTTAATTAAATTAACCGTAACCGCATTATTTTTTATACCATATCCGCACTCATTTAAACTAGTTCAGTTATGTCTTTTCCCCATACAATTTTAAACACTTTATCTGTCAATATAAAACGAAGTTCAATTTTGACGTTTAAATTGTATGGGGAGTTAAAAATGAATGCGAACACCGTTTTATGCGGTCACGGTTAAATAATGTGGTTAACAGCGGTTACAGTTACGATTAAAACCGCATTGCAAACAATAGTTTCGATCGTACTTTCGTTTCAATTTGTATGGAAAAATACGTATTTTTAAATAAGGTTTGGCACGAAACCTCGTTATACGAGGTGTCAATGCCGATGTGTATGCACTTTTAGGCAATTTTAATTGCGGCAATTTTTATGCTTCCTTTTTGAACTTGCAGTTAATGTTCACACACTGGCAATTCTGTTCGGCAATTCCAAAAAGAAATGTGAAAATAATCTACAGAATGAGAATTGCGTATAAAAAAACAAAACCAATTGCCAGTACGAGCAAGTTTTTTCCCCTTTCCATTCCTCTTACCTTTCTCTCCTATAAACTAAGAATTACGGCAATTGAAATTGCCCTATCTCAATTGGGACTTAAATTTAAATTCTAATCTATGTTGTATTAATAAATATTTTTGCATCAATTTTTTTTTATGAAAAAAATATTTTTGCAACAATTTTTTTTATGAAAAAAAAAAAAAAAATTTCATAAAAATATTTTTTTCAATTTTTTTTGCATATTTTTTTTTAATTTTCTTTTTTTTATCAATATTTTTTTGTCATTAAAAATTATTTTTTTTTCATCAAATTTTTTTTTAAAAAAAAAGTTTTTCATCAAATTTTTTTTCTTCATCAAAAACTTTTTTTCATCAAAAAAATTTTTTTTTTCAGCAAAAATATTGTTTTCATCAAAAAATTTTTTTTTGTCATAATTTTGCTTCTTATATTTTTTTCACCAGAAATACTTTTTTATTAAGTCTAAACTTTTTACAAAAAATGTTCCATTTGTTTAAGGGGTTATGACACTTGCTAGTTTTAGTATTGGATTAAGATTTGTCAGCAATGTAAACCATATTTGAAAACAGCAATACCGACTTCAATTTGACAGATGATTAATTCTATATAGTTAAACTCTTCATACACAGCGAATTTGTCAATTTCGTCAATATTAATCGAATACAAAAACTAGCAAGTCTCATAACCCCTTTAACTAATGTCCAAAAAACAAGTGAGAGAGATATTTTAATGCGTTTTGCATGGAATGGCAAACGAATGCAACATTATTTTTTCTAAAAAAAAACTTTGCTTTGGCAAGTATACAAAAAACTCCAGCAAAACATTATCATGATTTAATGTTTTGGGCACAGCACAGACTAGTATGCAAACAATGGTGCTAATTTCGTACTTTCCAATATGGTGGCGTGGTTATTAGTACAGAATAATCATCGCTGCCTAGTGTATGTGTGCCTGTACGTGTGAGCTTTTGTGTATGTATTTGTGGTGTTTGTTTACGTTTTGTATGAAACGTCAAAAGTTACACCGTGTGCTGTCACTAATACCTACACACATCAAATGCAAACCTGTGAACCTACTACTCATGTACTGTGGTTTTGGGCAAGAGTACAAAACTCGTAGATGTTTGTTTACGTCCACCAAAAATGGCGTTTTATAATCCTCTGAGTCAAAGTGTAGGACTTTAAACTTCTTTTGACATAAAAATTTTTCATTTGCTCAACAAAAGCGTAAAAATTTCGCTAAAGAGGTCTTCTGTTCACTGGTGAAAAACCGGTGAAATTTCCCGGTATTTGTTGCAGCAATACACAACAACACTATTCGCAACATTTTTTTTTTTTAAATCAGATTAATAGACAAAAATTACAAAAAAAATTGTAAATTAAAAATATTTTGTGTATGCTGATGCGAAAACCATAACCTAACATATGACTGTTAAATTTTCGCTGCAAATTAATTGATGTTTCGAAACATTTTTTTTTCTCCGGTGAACAACTTATGAATTAATTGATTTATTTAATTATAAAAAATTTTATTTAAAAAATAATGGTAAAGAGCTAAATTTTAATAAATCCCGAAAAATTATTTTAAAATTCCAAATTCCGGGACTTGCAAAAGTTAATTGCGTTTGGCAACCCTAATGATGACAGAGAAGTAAATTTAGTAACATTTTGGATGCGTCCATTTTGAAAGTACCCAAATATTCATGCATGTTATACCAAATTCGCATTCATTTGTTTAAACATGTTTAACCACTTAAACATGTTTAAATATAAACTTGTTAAGGTACATAAACATGTTTAAGTGCTTAAACTAGTTTAAAAATATGAATGTGAATGTGGCATTACATGCCTATATGGATTAAAAAACGCTAGATTTCTGAAAACCCGAGTTGACAACAATGTAATGCTATCATTTTTTTTAGATATGGCATCACTCTACACCCACACATATATTAAAGAGAAACGTCATCAAAAAAGAGAATTTACAAAAAAATAGCGAATGTAGAAGAATTTTTACAACAGTTGGAAGAATTGTTTATTTTTTTAAAAACAAATGGCATTATAATTTAAAATGCAATATAAACATATTTTAGCTCTAGTAAGTATTGATGGAAACTAAAATTATATCTAATATGCATATTTATAATTGTTAAACAACAGTTTTTAGCTGTTGCGGTAACCGTGCTACAACCAGCAGCCGGTAAACTAAGCAAAACAAATGCCATCATCGATGATATCAGTGAATATAAGGATTTTAAGAAACTGTTGCGCACCAAAACTAATGTGTTGGTACTGTATACTAGCAACACAAAACAATCCGCCGAACAAATACGTGTGTTTAAGGAAACTGCAGAAGCTGTTAAGGGTACAGGCACCATGGTTCTAATGGATTGTTCACAGAACGATAAAAAGAAATTGTGTAAAAAGTTAAAGGTAAATGCCAATCCGGTCGTGCTAAAACATTATAAGGATGGCGACTATCATAAAGACTATGATCGACAGATAGCCGTTCAGTCAATGATAAATTTTATGCGTGATCCTGCTGGTGATTTACCCTGGGATGAAGATCCTGCTGGAAAAGAAGTTATACATTTCACGGATTATTTGACATTTACCAAACATTTGAAAAAGGATCCCCGGCCCATGTTAATCATGTTTTATGTACCGTGGTGTGGTTTTTGTAAACGTCTTAAACCAGATTTTTCTAAAGCTGCCGCGGAAATTAAAAGCGATGGTTATCTTTTGGCTGCTATGGATGTAGAAAGACAGGAAAATGCTTTAGCCCGAAGAGCTTATAATATAACAGGTAAGGTGTAGTTAATTTAAGGTATTAAGGGGAGGGGGAAAACGGTCTTAACACATTTATTTGTTGTTGCCGCGAGCATTTTGGTATTGCTTTTCAGCGATATCTGTTCAAAAGTTATGAACAAAAACGTAAGGACACCTCGAAAATTTCGGAGCATTCCACATAACTTAAAAATACAAAATGCTTTAATTCGGCTGCTGGTTGACATAGATAAACAGCATTCGATACAGAGTGATATTAAAAAAAAAATCACTGAATTTTTTAAATAAAAAACTCTGTTATCTTCCCTAGGTTTTCCGACTATTATCTATTTTGAAAACGGTAAAATGAAACAAATTTATGAGGGTGAGAACAATAAAGATGCAATAGTTGCCTTTATGCGTGATCCTTCTTCATTGCCCATTAAGAAGCCAAAAGAAGCTGATTGGTCTGCTGATACAAATTCGGAAATCGTTCATCTTACAAAGCAGGGATTTGAACCGGCCTTAAAAGATGAAAAATCAGTATTAGTTATGTTTCATGCACCCTGGTGTGGTCATTGCAAACGTATGAAACCTGAATATGAAAAAGCTGCCGTGGAAATGAAACAAAATAATATACCAGGTATATTAGCTGCTTTAGATGCTACCAAAGAAAGTTCTATAGCAGAACAATATAAGGTTAAGGGCTATCCAACACTGAAATACTTTGTAAATGGACAATTTAAATTTGATGTCAATGTTAGAGATGCTGAAAAAATTATAGAATTTATGAAAGATCCTAAAGAACCACCACCGCCTCCACCACCAGAGAAACACTGGGATGAAGAAGAGGATACAGAAGTACTTTTCCTGAACGATCAAAATTTTTCCTCAACCTTAAAAAGGAAAAAACACGCTTTGGTCATGTTTTATGCTCCCTGTAAGTTAATAAATGACATTTTTTCCATTAACAAGTCTTACAATAATAATTTTTCTTAGGGTGTGGTCATTGCAAAAGTACAAAACCTGAATTTAATGCTGCTGCCAAAGCTTTAAAAGATGATCCTCGCATGATTCTTGCAGCTGTTGATTGTACTCGTGACGCGAATGTTTGTTCACAGCATGAAGTTCGTGGTTACCCCACTATTAAATATTTTTCATATCTTAAAACTAAAACCGATTACAATGGTGGTCGTAAACGTGAGGACTTTATAGCGTATTTGAAGAAAGCTAATGAAGCTTCTAAAAATGAGCAACGTGAAGAGTTGTGATTGTAGAATGGTCTTTGAATTTCTCTCCCACCAATAACAAAAACTTTATTTGTATTCTTATGTTGTATTATGAACAAACAAACAAAAACTGTGACTCTATTTTTTATAAAACAAACTTATATTTAATGATCTACTCTATTTTGTATAAACTTTTTTTTTTAAGTTTTTTGGATTGCATTTAGTTTACATATTTTTCATCTCTTTACAGTGAATCTCAAACTCAACTACAAGTGTATATTTTCTTAAGTATTGTTAAAGTTTTTTAAAATATTCTTCCTACTCTTTTGTATCATTCCAACTTATTAATGTATTGAAATTATGAAAAAAATTATAAAATTATTTTTGAAAATAATTTTTAATAAAATTTAATTAATAAATTGAATTTATTAAATTCATGTTTATTTTTAATTTTGCTTGATTTGAAACAAATATTTGAGGAATTCATATAAAAATTGATTTTGCTCTAGGACCTCTCTAAGCCATAAACTTAACAACTTTCGAGAAAAAAATCCAAAAAAAAAAATGGGTTTCCGGAAATTAGTAGCGATGATCCGTAATTTTTGATATTTTTGCTCTAGCACCTTTACATCATTTACAGATGTAATTCAAAAAAAAAAAAAAACAATTGTAATTCGAAAAAGATCAATTGAAATTCAAAAAATATCAATTGTAATTCGAAATAATAGATCAATTGTAATTCGAAAAAGATCAAATGTAATTCGAAGATTCCAATTGTAATTCGAAAAAGATCAATTGTAATTTTAAAAAGATCAATTGTAATTCGTATAAGATTAATTGCAATTCCAAAAAGAACAATTATAATTCGTATAAAAATATCAATTGCAATTCAATAAAGATCAATTGTAATTAAAAAAAAAAAAAATTATTGTAATTCCTAAATGATCAATTGCAATTTGAAAAAATCAATAGTAATTCGAAAATTATCAATTGTAATTCAAGATTTAAATTGTAATTCGAAAAAAATTTTCGAATTTTTTCCAAATATTTTTATGTATTGTTTATACCGGTATTGAAAAATTACCAATTCGAAATACAGATTTTATAATACCGCTCCGGTATTGGTAACCCTATAGCGAAGTCGTTTGGCCTGAATATAGGGAGTTTGTAATCCCTAAGTAGAAAATCTTAATTTAGCGAAGCCATTTGGGCTGAATCTATAAAGTTTTTAATCCGTAAGTACGGCCGTATGCCGCTATGCAGAAATGTGTTTTTAGCGAAGCGGAATCTACGAATATTGTCCAGCCGTAGGCCGCAAAGTTTATTAATCAAAGCCATTTGGGCGGAATATATGAAACTCATTAG
This sequence comes from Pegoplata infirma, assembly GCA_963921195.1. NCBI lineage: Eukaryota > Metazoa > Arthropoda > Insecta > Diptera > Anthomyiidae > Pegoplata > Pegoplata infirma. The sequence continues at coordinate 232,363,189 of OY992537.1, forward strand.
CAAAATAAATAAAAAATCTGGTTTAACTATGAACCTTTCTAACTTCGTTGCTAAATGAGCTACATGGTCGGGGCTGGGTGGTTTTCTTGGCTTTTTTAAATAAATGGATTTCTAATTTGCTTTAATTTTTTTAAGAAAAATTGATTTTATTAAATGTAGCAAAACTGAATTTACAGTTTTTCATTTTGAGGTCCTGTTTCTTTTTAAAAGATCTTCAAAGTTGTAGAGGATTATATTTTTGTAAACATTTTTTTTTAAATATTTGTAGTTGTCCTAATTTCCCCATATTAGAAAAAAAGGAGGTAAGTAATGTCCTTTCAAACTTTATACTTCCAGATCATTTAAAATGTTTAACCAAATACATATTTTAATAAAGTTATGAAAGGACATTATTCACATCCTTCCTTTGGATATGGCAAAAAAAAAAAAATTTGCAAAGATTCTCCCCTTTCACTTGCCATTAATAGTACAAATATTTTACAAAATGTAATCCTTTAAAACTTTGAAGTCCATTTAAAAGGAAACAGGATCACGAAATGAAAAACTGTAAATACAGTTTTGTTCCATTTTATCTCTACATTCAGACGTATATCGTCCGGTTAATGTTTAATATTGGCTGCCGGACGGTGTCATAAAGGAACGATTTAAGGGGGGTTATATCTTTAGAACTCTGATGAAATAACAATATTTGAACAGCTATAAACAAATATATAGAAGTGTGATTAAAATTTTCTTTCTTGTATTAGAAAGATACATTATTGTAGTATTTAAAAAAATATATATATGGAATTTTGCCCTACCAGGGTTTCTATGGTTTTCATTTCATTATAGGGTGTTTTTTAAAAAGGACAAATCGGCTGGCACGATAAAGCAAAAACGGGTGGACCGATTTGAGTTCTGTTAATGTATTTTAGAATTTATCAATTGTATTTCAGAAATTATCAATTTTATTTCAGAAATTTTCATTTGTTTCACGAAGGTTAGTTTCTGAAATACAATTGATAATTTCTGAAATACAATTGATAAATTCTGAAATAGAAAGGAAACAGGATCACGAAATGAAAAACTGTAAATGCAGATTTACTCTATACGTTTAACATTGGCTGTCGGACGGTGTTGTAAAAAAACGATTTTAACAAATATTTTAATTTTGGACCAACTGTTTAAAATATTAACTTTCAAATGCGATATATCGTTTTTTTAAGATATTTTTTTAAAATTAAAATCCGGGAAAGAGTCATAACGTTAAACCCAAAAACTAAAGCTTTTGCGTAGCTGACCTAAGGGGTTTGCAAACTCACAAAATTGTTTCTCTGGGAAGAAGGTATTAGGATGAGTTTATTACCAGTACAAAATTTGCTACTTTAAAATCGCATCCATCGTCTTGCGGGGAGGGGAGTCTGCTCTTACATAAAACTTGTAACTCGAAATAGTTCCCAGTATACGCAAATTGTTACTTTTAATTATTCACTTTTTCATAAGTCATCTTAAAAATGTTCTCATTTCATTTCCTTACTCACAATAAACATCTCGATTAAGCTGCCGATGTTTCAAAGGCCTTGCCCATAGTTAGTTGATCAATGCTTGTGGTACATACATATTTCTATTAAAATTCTTGATAAATGTTTTCCAATTGTTCAAACACCCTTCTACCACTCGCATTTTATTATTCCTAACAAAATTCACCTTTCAATTTTTGGTAATAAAATTTTAAAATCTGTTTTTTTTTTTTTTACTCCATACGAATTTAACACCCGTAAAGGATAGATTTTTATTTATAATTTTTTTTTTGTCACTTCACTTCCATATACTTTTGTTGGCTATTTTTTTTGTATGGGATGATATTTTTTAAAAATATCTAATTTAAAAAAAAAACACTTCACTTTGCTTGCGAGGCCCCTAGAAGCCACCTAAAATTACTCGACAATTTAAAATCGCTGTTTACCGCTTGCCACCAACACGGGGAGCAGCCTTCTGTTGGACCTTAGCGGCTTTTTGTTTTGGTGCAGCTTTAGCCTTAGCGGCGGTAGGTTGTGTGGCCTTCTTGGCAGCCTTAGTGGCACGCTTTTGTTCCTTAGCGACCTTAATGGCTTGTTCACGTTGGGCACGACGTACCTCGGGCTTCATGTTACGCTTAGCCATAATTTCGGCCAAGGAAGCACCAACAATAGCGCGTTGGAACTTTTGTGTTCTGCGGGTACGCTTTTTGGTGGCTTCTTCCTCAATACCCTTACGATGCTTGCGACGGTATAAGACGGTCCAGGTAACCTTACGGGGATTACGCTTCATCAAATAAGAGCGTTCGCATTTTTTATCCAAGAAAGTGAAACTCTAAAAATATGTTAGAAAAATACCCAATTAATTTATATTGCTTTTAAAATGCCGTTAAATCTATAATAACTTACCTTGCCATCAATTTTGACCATGGTCTTGCCATGACCAGGGTAGATTTTGTACCCACTGAATGAACACAAACCGATTCTGTAAAATAAAAACAAATTTTTCTTCCATTAGTTAAAATGTTAATAAAAAAATTTCACTTTCAGTTTTTAGATGTTTTAGCACAAAATTTATTTCTTTCATTTAATTTTCACTTTATTTTGGGATGTTTTAAATATTTATTAGTTTGTTTTTAAAATTTTCACATAAAAAATACGTACTTCATCTTGGCGTAGTTGTCAGTAGAAAGAAACGGAAACGGGTCAAAAAATAACAACTGTCAAAATTTGACAACAAATAGACACTAATGACAACGGTGACATCTAGTGTTCAGTAGTATATGCAGAGTTGTATTTTTGTAACTGACATCATAAAACAGGGTTGTAGATTTTGGTATGTTATTATATACAACTGCGTTTCATAATAAGAATAAACTTTGGCGTGTTATCTCGTGTGTAAAAATTTTGTCGTAAATAATTAATAAATTTTCGATTAATAAGGTATTATTTCAGTAAAAATTTACAATTAAAACATTCAATAAACTGTTCTTTTTATTTTGCACTTAAATTTTTACGAGCAGCGAAAGTTTTACTCCAGAAATTGTGCTAAATTTCTTTTTACACAATGGGACGCCAGCAGGGATGCGTCATTAAAAACTCAGCAGCTTCAAAAAATACTACAAAAAAGGTAATCAACAATATAATCGTGTGACACTAATTAAAGCTTTGTTTTTGCTCTATTATTTAACCACAATACGTCAACAGATTATTGTTGCTAATTTTTAATAAACACACACTTACATCCCCTCTAACTCTTATCCTTGAAAATAAAATGTAGGTTATGCCTCATGATGAATTTATGAACCGTATACGTAAATCTTTATATTTTGGTCATGATTTCTCTGAAGATGTACCAGAGGCTTTGGAAGTTTCAAAACCTTTGGCGGAATATGCATCTGAATTGTTTAGTGATACCCATAGAGGTCATACTTTGAATCGTTTAAGTAGCGTGGAAGCTTCCAGTGTACAAACTGCAACTCCAGCTGCTTTGATTATGGCTTTAATATATTTAGATCGTTTGAATCTTACCGATCCCGGTTATGTACGTCGTATAACACCTCAGGAATTGTTTATTGTTTCTATGGTAAGTATTTTGTATGTGTTATCTTTATCTATTAATTAACCTAAGGAAATATTGATTTATTTCTTTTTTTAATCTTATCACCTGTTGCTATTTACTAATGAAATGTTTTGATTTCATTTTATTTGTTTAGATGATTTCTACAAAATTTTATGCTGGTCATGATGAGGAAATTTATTTATCTGATTGGTCTGAAGATGGCAATATATCCGAGGATCGTTTAAAACAATTGGAATTAGAATTTTTATGCGCCATTGTAAGTATGCCTTAAAAAATAGTCAGAATTATTCTTGTCACTAGAACATATGGGAAATTTTGTTAACGGTAAACCGCTTGATAATTTATAATTGGAAAGACTTACATCATCCAGCAAAGAGTAAAAGGTGAAAAGGCAAGGATTTGTGCTTTGTTTTGAGCGCAGTACATAAGTAGTAGACTAACAGGGGTGCATTTGATGTGACTAACCCCCAGTTTCTGTATGACGAATGTACGACGAACGTCACCAATTTTTTTATTTTTTATTTATAAGTATATGGAACATAAATGTCTTACATTCCTTGACTAATGTATTAAAAAGAAATATAATACATATTTACAAAAGTATTAAAAAATCGAAATTGACGCACATTAACAACTGCCGGCCACAAAGAAGTATTAAATACCTCTTCGTAGAGTCCAGCAGTGATGCAAAGCTTAAAAGAAATTTTATTAAGTGTTTTCAAATCAGTATCAGTTTTGACAAGTTTGAAAGATTATAAACATTGAAACTCTTCTCAATGTTAAAATATTTCGCGACATACTCCATAATCTGATGAGCTATTACATTGGGCTTAAATGATGACAGGTTAACCCATTGTTTTCGGGCAATAACTTGCAAATCATTATAATTTTGGTACATTTCACATAACCTAAAAATACGAAATGCTTTAATTAAGCTGCTGGACATACTGCAACAGAATTTTTACCAAAACTTTTTTACGGAATTTTATTTTTTAACAAAATATATTTTTCGCGATGCGGCAAGTTCGAAGTTAACTTTTTTACTTGTTAACTGGTAATTTTGAAGTAACTCAAAAACTATAGCTCGGAGTGTTTTTTTTTTTTATAATTATAACATATTTTTTAAATTTCTATTTCTTATATTTTATTAGGATTGGAATATATACATATCGAACGAACAGTTTTTTGAAAAACTAACCTGTATTGAAAAGACTTTGGCTCGACGTGAGGGTTTACGTCGCGGTTGGCTTACATATAGTGAATTAATGCAAATGTTACCCTCATTCACTTTGGCCAAATTTTTGCTCAATAACATAACCATAATGGCTGTTAGTTATGCAGCCAGTGTTATGACCATAGCAGGAGCATTCTTTTTGGCTGCACAAATACCCGGAACCTCATTGCATCGTAGTCCTAATCCCACTCAATTAACATCTCACAATAATGATTTGCTGGCTTCGGATCAGGAAATGGATAGTAATGTCAAGGTTAATTCATCTACCGCATCATCATCTGCCTCAGTGGTCATTCAGCGACAGCACAATCAAACTAACTTAGCTTTAAATATTGAAGATGAGTTGCTCAAATTAGAAAGACAATATCGTGAGGAGGCATTACGTGATAGTTTATTACAAAAAAATAATGAAATTTCTACCGAATCACGTTTGACTTTACCGCAACAAATGCTAATGACAAAAATCAATGTTAATCAAAAATGTGCTAAAAATGGTCAACAATATCAACAACAGGGACAATGGTTTGCTCATAAGGAAGAATATAGTGATTATGGTAAAACATCATCTCAGCAACTCTATGATATTGATTTTTTTAACCAGCCTTTGATGATACAACAGCCACATTATGAAGATTACGATGAAAGGATATTTCAAGGCTTGAAACAAGTTGCCAATCACAAACAATATGATAATTCTACTATGGTCTCCTTACTTTGGCATTTTCTAGCCGATACTGTACAACATACAACATTTATGCGTTTACCATTTGTATGGTTAAAATTTATGTAAAAAAAACACTTAAGCAGTGAAATGTTAAGGAAAAACTAAAAATGACTAAGGATATATAACGAAAAATTTAAATTAACTCTATTCTTAATTAACAAAAAGAAACTACTCCATACACAGATGTAATTAAAAAAAAATCAATTTTAATTTGAAGATTCTACTTGTAATTCGAAGATTCAGTTTGAAATTCGAAGATTCCACATGTTATTCGAAGATTTTATTTGTTAATCGAATATTAAATATGTAATTCAAAAATTCCAATTGTAATTCAAGGATTCTAATATTAATTTGAAGAAGATCAATTGAAATGCAGTTGATATTTTTCGAGATTCAATTGGAATTTTCGAAATAGAATATTGAAATTACAAGTTAATCTTCGAATTACAAATGGAGAAGCCTGCAACGGAGTCCATTCCGTTTAGAAGTGGTTTCAAAATGTTCCTCTAAAAACGTAAAGGCCTATTCACACCTGAGGTGAAATTTCGTTCGAACGAGATTTCGATCATATGGACTGTATCATTTATTACACAACCATATGATCGAAATCTCGTTCGAACAAGATTTCACCTCAGGTGTGAATTGGGTATAAAACGAAATATTTTTTCGGAATGAAACCACATTATGTTATTTAATTTCACTTTGATTTTCGAAAGTGATTTCATTCCGAAAAATATATTCTTTTTGCGTGTTACGAGTAAACATTTAATTCCACTTCAAAACGGTATTGAGTCTGTGACATGCACAGTAATCTTCGAAATACAAATGGAATCTTCGAATTACAATTGATTTTTTTCAAATAACATCTGCAAATGATGTAGTAACTATTTCTTTTTCACAATCCTTTTTTTAGTTTGAGGAAAATTTAAAAACTCATTTTCGTTATATTTCCTATTAAAGCCAATTGCTGTTTTTACCTTTGAACGCAAATATTTGAATTTTTTTTTAATACATAATTTTGTATTTCTAATTTTTATTTAATACTTTGAATATTTAATGATAATTTTTTTAATATTTTAATTTTTAATATTTTATTTAAACCAAACTACTATATATTAACGTTAAAAAAACGTTTAAAAATTGCGAATAAAATTTGCAGCAAAAAAAAAAAGTATAAACATATTAATAAATACACATATATTTTTGAGCATATTCTTTGAAATTGTTTTTATTCTATTTTGAACTAAAGGCCTTCAGGAGTTTTATAAAACGGGTTCAAATTTGAAAGGATCAATACTTTTAAACAAAAACTTAACAAATCTTAAGAATGACCTTCCAAGGTTAAGTAAATTTTCAAATATCTCTGAAGTGAGCTTTAAAATGGAAAATTAAGAACAAATCAGAAACAACTCTCATTAACATGGTTAAGAATTCAGCAAAATTTTGAAAAAATCAGGAAGAAAAATTAGAAACAATCGGAAATAGAAAAAAATCATACAAGTTTTAAAAAGGCTAGCAAATTCAGAACAATTTTGTAAAATTGGGATTTCAGAAACAAAATTCATACAAATTTCTGGTAAATTCAGAAGTCATTAACAAATAGAATTAAACTAGTGATTGCAAAATTTAGCTGTGCCGAATACCTAATACAAGGGTTTGCAATGCGGTTTTAATCGTAACCGTAACCGCGGTTAACCGCACTATTTAACCGTAACCGCATTAAAAATCCTGCGGTTACGGTTAATTTTATTAACATAAGATTTGTAGGACAAAACATGTTTTTTTAGAAAAAACAATGAAAAAAAGGAACAAAGAATAATAAAAAAATTAAAATTTATAAGTAGATACAAAAAATGACTCAAAATATGAAACTTTTTCTATTGCAAAAATATATTTTAGAATATTAAATTTTTTTTGTAGAATAAATGTCTCAGATTCTAAGACTCATTCTTTAGAATATATGCCTCAGAGTCCTAAAAATTTTCTATTTAAAAAAAGTCTTAGAGTTCTGTAAAATAAATTCGTCAGATTCTGAGACATTTTCTAATAAAAATATGCGCCAGAGTCTAAAAATTTGTCTTTAGAAAATATGCCTCAGAGTCTGAATTATTTTCTATTCAAAAAATGTTTCAGAGTCTGAAACTTTTTCTATAAAAAAAATGTTCAGAATCTGAAACAATTTTTATTAAAAATATAATTTTTCTTTAGAAAGAATAATTTATAATCTAAAATTTTTTCTATAGAACGAATTTTTGTATTTCTACAAAAAAAATCTTAGAATCTAATACTTTTGCAACAGAAAAAATTTCTAAGCAACAGAACCTTTTTCTAATGAAAAATACGGATAGTTACGACTATTTAAAAACAATCCCTAGAATCCAATATTCTTTTTTAACAAAGATCTGAATATTTTTCAAATGTAAAACTTCTCAGAATCTGAAAATTGTTCAATCGAAAAAATCTACAGAAAAAATTATACAGAAGCTGATACCTTTTCAATTTAAGGGGCATGTCACAGACTCAATTCCGTTCGAATTTGAAAAAAGTGGTTTACTCGTAAAACGCAAAACGAATATTATTTTTTTCGGAATGAAATCACTTTCAATTGAATTGGATAAAAGTGGTTTCATTACAAAAAAAATATTTGCTTTACGTTTTACGAGTAAACCACTTTTTTTAATTCCGAACGGAATTGAGTCTGTGACATGCCCCTAAAAATAAAATAATTAATTTAATTTTGAATTAATATTTTTGTTTTTTAAATAGGGACGAACAACTTTTTTTTTTGTCCCTATTTAAACTTTCTCCAACCAAAACTCAATAGCTTTACCCTCCACTGTCTACATTATACATAAAATTAGTAATGTAAATAATTTAATTAAGTTTAAAAGAGTGCGGTTAATCGTTAACCGCGGTTAATCGCTTGAGTTTTAACCGTAACCGCGGTTAAGGAGAACTGCGGTTATTTGCAAACCCTACCTAATACCCTTCAACATGTTATGATATTAAAAAAAATATATATTGTCAGGGTCGTCTCAAGGGAAGGAGGGAGTGGAGGGTGTAGAAGGTGAAATCGGCGGTTTGGAAATGTGTCGTGATACACTTTTGACTTTGAGATAAAAAAAAATTGATAGGGTCAAACAGTTAACCCCTAGTTTCCTTCCCTCTTTTCTATATGCAAGTTTCAGGACTATCGGTGGGTGCCCTCTGAAAGAACTCCCATGTTAGTAGTAGAGGGTATATAAAAGATTGTCATTCCGTTTGTAACTAATGGAAATATCGGTCTGGGACCCAATATACATATATTCGATTCTAAGACAATCTAGCGATGTCCGTCTATCTGTCGATATGACCCAATGTTAGGTCGGTCCCCCAGTATGGTGGATGGCATTCATACATTCGGAAAGGCCAAATTTGTTTCCGAATGTATGAATTTGTTTCCGCTGAACCGAAATCGGTTCCAAGTTATTAACGAAAATGTAAGGACGCTTTAAACATTTTGCTACATTCAACATAACCTAAAAAGCAAAATTTTAAATTTGGCTGCTGATGGACACCTGCGAAAGAAATTTGATGTAAAATATTTTTTAAACACTTTTGAAGCAAAAAAAAATTGTTTAACCAATTGAACAGTTCATGCGAATAAAGACGAATAGACCATTTGTAGAATTTTATAGGGTACAATAAAAACGCAGGAAACGGTTTAAAAAAAATATTTTTGTCAACTTTTTGGTATTAGCTTAAAGATTTAAGTCACATCTACCTATATACAAAATTTTAGTAAGGTATTCGAAAGAGAACTTGCCAAAAATTGGACTTTAATTTTTTGCTTAAATGGAAAAAATGTATTGAAATTTGAATAAAAATGTGTTATTTTGCAGCAGATTTTTACTACATTTTCATGAAACTTGCAAAACTTGACGAACTATGGTTGGTATTTGTTTGTAACACTTTAAGGACTTCAAGGATACACTTTTTAAGGATTGCAAGGACATGCAAAAAACAATTTTTTTGTTATTTTTTTTTTTTAATATTCCTGCCATTTCATGCAGTAGTAATTCTTTATGACACTAAATACATTTTTAGGAATTATAATATTAACCCTTGACTGCATATTACGACGTAAAATAAAAGACATGAACAAATTTTTGTTTTTTATTCCTGGCATTGGATGCAGTATTAACACTAAATGTTTGTATGTGCTAAGATTGTTCTTTTTGTGTACAATTTCAAATTTTAGCTAATATCAATTTTTAACTCGCAGCTAAATAATTTTTATATAATATTTTGTTAAGGATGGATATTCGCCCTTTTTGCTTTCCACACTTTAAAGTCTTATAACTCAAGAACGGTAAAATTTTTTGCCAATATAATAAGTGTGGTTTGTTCCTCGTAATGTTCTTTTAACACATTGTTACCGAAAGTAAAATTTTTGTATGTTTTTGTCTTGTATTTAATAAAAATTGTGCGTTAGTTCACTCCCAATTTAAACAAAAATATAAAAATATACGAATTATTGCACTTTCAAAGTCATTTTTTTAGCCTTAAAAGACAAAATTTTCCCAAAATTTCTGCATAGGATTGTAGGGCTTTGCTAATAAAATGCATTTATGCAAAAAAACGTGTTTGCGAAAAAGTGGTCTATTCGTCCTTATTTGCATGAACTGTTCAATTGTTGTTCGGAAAATTTTTTTAAATTTTTTTTTTTTTTTTTGCTAATTTTTTTTGTACCAAATCTATTCCAATTCGATCGAGAAACATGATTGATCTTTATTGTGAAAATATGAAAAAATTATGAAAAGTATTTTTTATTACGCATAAAATATAGCCGAATATATAATTCTTACCTGTTTTTTCACGACGAAAAATTGCCAAATTACTATTTTTTTAATTTTTTAGTTAAATTAAAAACAAAAGCACATTATTTTGAGACCTAGTGCAAATAAATAATAAAAATAAATGTTTAAAAAAATAGGCCACCCAGTTTTATTTCCTAGTTATAAAAGCTATCAAATAATTAAGAACTTAAAATTTTTAAAATAAAATTTTAATTTTTCGAATCAAAATAAATTTAGTCATTAATTTATTTTCTCTAATTTTGTTTTATTATTAGCAATATATTTTTTTATTTTTTAATTAATTTTAGACACCAATTCTAATATTATTGTAAGCTAAAAAAAAACATTGACACTTATTTAATTGGAATAGAGCTTGGTTTCAATTTTCTACGCATGCTTTAAATTATGTATTTTTGTTTATATTTTTAAAAGATTTTGATTAATAGGCTCATTTTATAAAACGAAAAAGCACGTTTCGTTTAGAATTTTGTATGAAACATTTCATATATATTTTTAAAAAAATATAACATACAAAATTTTAAACGTAACGCAAAATATCCTAGCTGGCAAAAAAAAAAAACACCGCTGACATACTGCTGACTCTCCCTTTATTAAATTGGTGACATCTTCATACAATTTTTCCAAATGTCCCCAATGACATGTCAGCAGTGTCCACCAGTATCGGTGGCCACCAACAATTCTTTTAAAAAGCCGCTGACCAACTGCTGACATGTCATTGAGGATATTTTGAAAATTTTATGAAGATGTCAGAAATTGCAGTATGTCAGTGGTGATTTTTTTTGCCGACTGGAATATAAAATGGTGGCCTAATTTTCAAATTTATGTAAATTTTTTCTTAAATTATGTTAATGATTTTTTCTAAACTAATAAAGTAAATAGAATTAATTGGTGCTTTTTGTATCAGTTTTTTTTTTGTTTTGTTGTTCGCTACTGTATTCTAATGGCAACAATTATAATTTGTAATAATTTCTTAAATTTAAATTTTTTAATATTTTTTTTTTGTTTTAGTAAATAGCAAAAAGGTACGTTAGTTCTTTAACCATTTTTAGGTAATTTTAATTGGAAGATCATGAGTGTTAATTAAATAAATGAAAAAATATGTATAAAAAGTGCACTTGAGAGGCTGTGTGTAAATGGGGAAAATAAAATGAGAAAACAAAATGTGTATACATATGTTTTGTTTAATTCAGCTAGAATAATAAAATTATGCAGATTACCCAGCTAACAGAAATTATAATTCAGTAATTCAGTTAAAATAATTTGTAATTCAGCTATAGAATAAGAAATTTAACTTTTGTTTCAAAATTTTTATTTAGCAGCCTTGAATTAATATAAAAACATGCCAAATAAATTGAGAATAATTTTCAAATAAAACAATTTGTATATAATTTGTCATAAATAAACTCTACAAAATTCAGCTGCAGCTGAATTTACTGAACTTAATGAACCATTTTTGTCAGGCCATATTACTCGAGTTTCTAGCAACATTCATATTTATATCGCTTCAATTTCACAAAATTGTAAAAAATAAACCGTTAAAAAAATCTTGAAAAAAAAACAGGATACAATTTGCCAAATAATCTATATTTTTTATATTGGCAATTTTTGGTTTCTACCGTTTAATTTCCCAAAAAATATTTTGAATTCAGCAAACAGAACCAGCAAAATTACAAATATAAAAAATTTAGTTAAAATATCAATTTCAGCAGAATAATTTTGCAAAAGTGTGCTAATTTAAATGAAAAGTCGTAGCAATTTTTGCTTCAAAGTATTGTTTTTTATCTAAAAATATTTATGTTTTGATGATATACAATTCAGCTGTAGCTGAATTCACTGTAGGTAACTTCTTTTGTCAGATTAAAATATTCTTTTCTTTATTTTCAATAAACATTTTTTCCAATATTTCTTTTGCTGAATTTGTTAAAATAGAAATATTTCTGTATAGTAAGACGTTTAATAATAATTCTAAACAATTCACCCATGTCCGAATTCGTTGTAAATTTGTTAATATATAATTATTTATGTATTGTGAGACGTTGAATAATAATACTACAAATTTCATATCTTGCATTATAAGACGTTTAATAGTAATGTTACACAATTCAGCTGTAGCTGAATTCGCTGAAAGTAACTACTTTTGTCCAATTTAAATATACTTTTGCCAGATTTAATAGTTATTTTACATAATTACTAAGTAACTATTATTATTATTAGACGTTTAAAAGTAATGTTACACAATTCAGCTGTAGCTGAATTCGCTGAAAGTAACTACTTTTGTCAGATTTGAATATTATTCTTTATTTTTGTTTTTTTAATATTTCTTCCGCTGAATTTGTTAAAATAGTATTATTAATGTGTAGTGAGAAGTTTATTAATAATAATACAAAACAAATAAGCTGTAACTGAATCTGCAAAAAAAACGTTAAAACATAATTATTTATGTGTAGTGAGACGTTTAATAATAATACTATACATTTCACGTCTTTCATTATAAGACGTTTAAAAGTAATGATACACAATTCAGCTGTAGCTGAATTCGCTGAAAGTAACTACTTTTGTCAGATTTAATTATTTTACTTTATTTCGTTATTTTTTTTTAATATTCTTCTTTTAGAATTTATTTGTTTTTTATGTTTATTCCGCTGAATTTACTTTAATAAAAAAGTTTATGTGTAAAACTTTTTTTAAAATTATATTCCACAATTCAGCAGTAGCTGAATTTGCTGTAAATAATTAACCATTTTTGCCAGACTTTTTATATACACTTTTTTGTCTGATTAGTTAATAGTTTTATTTTATAAACAATTCAGCTGCTGCTGAATTCGCTGTAAATTTGATTAAATAAAATTATTTTTGTATAGTGAGACGTTTAATAATGATACTACACAATTCACGTCTTTCATTATAAGAAGTATAATAGTAATTTTATATAATTCAGCTGTAGCTATAGTAACTACTTTTGTCAGATTTGAATATTTTTCTTTTTTTGCAATATTTTTTTTTTATATTTCTTTTGCTGAATTTGTTAAAATAGAATAATTTCTGTGTAGTGCGACGTTCTATATTAATACTAAACAATTTAGCTATAGCTGAATTCGCTGTAAATTTGTTTAAATAAAATTATTTATGTGTAGTAAGACGTTTAAAAAGGATAAAACACAATTCAGCAGTAGCTGAATTCGCTGTAAATTTAGTATTTTAGAATTTTTAGAATTTATTTTTTAATATTTCTTTCGCTGAATTTACTTAAATAAGTAAGTTTATATGTTTAAAAAGGTTTAAAAATTATATTTCACAATTCAGCTGTAGCTGAATTCGTTGTCATAAAAAACTGGCGCTGATAAACGAACCAGAAGAGAAGCGGATGCTTTTTTAAACTACTGGCAATGCGAACACTTTCGTTTAATTTTAAACACAAAAGTTAAACGATGTTTTAAACATTGTATGCGAATATGGTATTAATATAAGTACTTTTTATGTTAATTCATAATAGGGAACGGGAAAAGGCCTCGAATCAGAATAAACACTTTTTAATTTTTATATATTTCTTTCGCTTAGTATGTTCAAATTGAATAAATAATGTGTATTGTGACTTTCAATAGAAATACTACACAATTCAGCTGTGGATGATTTCGCTGTAAATTTGTTTTCCTAATTTTCAAATTAATTTTTTTTTTAATTTCTACCGCTGAATTTACTTGAATTAAAAAATATGTTCATTTGAACAATTACACTATTGTTTAAATACTTAATTATTTACACACAATTCAGCTGAAGTTGAATTCGCTATAAATATATGGAATTATTTTTTTTTTTAATATTTCTACCGCTGAATTTGTTAAAATTAAACAATGTGTAACTCGACGTTAAAAAAAGTAACACAATTCAGCTGTAGCTGAATTTAAAAAAGTAACACAATTCAGCTATAGCTGAATTTGTTGAAAATCTATCATTAGTGTTGCGTCTGTTTAGTCTGTGGTAAAGTTTGCAGATGTTGAGAATTTTAATCCATAGAAAAATTATGCATGTGTGACTGTTTCTATAGCTGAATACCGTAAGCAAATGCATACTTATATTCAAATAAACTAGCTGAATTAGTAAATTTATAATTGTAATGATAACCGTTTTTAAGGTGGAATTTTTTTGATATTCTGTTAATTTTTTTAAATATTTTAAAGGCAGTTTTCAAACAGGATATAAAATGATGGACGGCGGTGTAGTATAATGTCTGAAATAAAAACTCTATAGAAAGTACAAATTAAGAAGGCATTAGTAAAGGCAAAGAGAAATTGAAAAAAAGGTACTTTTAGTGAAAGTTTTTATTTTTTTCTAAGAATTCTAGTTACTAGCAAAAGTTAGATAAACAAAAATTTTCATAAATTAATTAATTTTTTTTTATTTCCAAAAATAAAACTTTTGTAAAAACTAATACAAATAAAATTAAAAATTAAACACCAATAATATATTGTATTAGTATATCAAAAATAAAAGGAGGTAGTTTAAAAATATATATTATATAAATTAATAAATTTCATAGTACGTAATCGGAAAAAAATAATCAAAAATATAAAATCGTTTATTACTACATAGTGTGTGGTAAGTAAATTTGTAAATAAAACTTTTGAATCTCCTAACTGAACGAATTAACTTAAATCATTTTAAAATTGATTTTATAAATCAACTATTATTTAGTAAATCTATTGAGCGGTAACTAAATTAACTTCTGCTGTTGTAAGTTCTTCTACTTTCTTAAGTTCTTCTACTTTTTTAAGGTCCTCAACTTTTTTAAGGTCTTCAGCTTTTTTTCTATCGGATTCTTCCTTACGTTCATCTTCGATAGCCTTACGATCCATAAACAGAAGAGGGAACATACCGATTAAACAACCAACGGTTATACCAATAATACGACCCTGTAAAAAATAACAAGTTTTATAAAATATTTCAATAATTTTTTAATGGAACATTTTTGATACAAAAAACTTACTAAATTAGCAGCTCTACGACTGGATTTCATTTCCATTTGTATCGGTGTTATATCTGGTGGTTTTAAACCTAAATATTCACAACCTCTTTCAACATAGAAGGCAGAACCAATACCTAACACATCACTAATGGTATTACCCAAACCAGCTGCTGCCATAGTGGAAATGCACATAAATGCACCAAATAGTTGTTCAATATAATCACCCTGCAAGAAAAAAGACAAAAAAAAAAGGTTTTTGTTATATATTTAGCAACATTTTCTTAAGAAAAATCTGAACAGCTTTTCTAAAATAAAATTGTCAGAGCAACTCTTTTTAAAAAACAAATTTTTTTTGATCATATTTTTGAGATCATAGTTCAATTCTACTCTCACGCTTTATACCAGATTTTTATTCCACCCAGCGGCTGCTGTGCAGGCTTTCAAAAAAGGCAAAAATTGCGTTTTTTCGCATTTTCAACCGCGAATAATTAAAATTCTAGACGTGATGGAAAAATTTGGAGCACGAATTTGGAATCAGCGAGTCAAAATCTTTAAGAATTTTATATGAAACTTCAAACCGGAGCCAAAAACCTTCGATTTGTTGAGCGGTGTTATTTAAGCAATTTTTTCTATAAATTGTCTAAAAAAAGTTGTTAGAGCAAATTTTCTAAGAAAAAGTCGTTAGAATAACAATAAAAAAAGTTGTCTGCAAAGCTTTTTAAATTTTTTTCTAAGAACAAATTTTTCTATCAAAAAATGTTGTTTATTTATAAAAAAATTGTGTAAGCTACTTTTTCTAAATTTTTCTGACAACTTTTTTTTATAGAAAAAGTTGTTAAGACAACTTTCTTTATAGAAAAAGTTGTTGAGACTTTTTTATAGAAAAAGATTTTAAGACAACTTCTATTATAAGTAGAAAAAGTAATTCAGAAAATTTTTTTTATTTAAAAATTTGTTCATAAAAAAAAAGTTGTCAACAACTTTTTCTATAAAAAAAGTTGTATAAATTACTTTCCATAAGAAAGTTGTCTGAACAAATTTTTCTAAAAAAACTGTCTGAAACACTTTTTCTATAAAAAATGGTCTGAACAACTTATTCTATAAAAACTTATCTAAACAACCTATTCTATAAAAAAAGTTGTCTGCACAATTTTATTTATAAAAAAATTGTCTGAATAATTTTTTCTTTAAAAAAAGTTGCCTTAACAACTTTTTCTTTAAAAAAAGTTGCCTTAACAACTTTTTCTTTACAAAAAATTGTCTGAACCAGGTTTTCTATAAAAAAAATTGTCTGAATAACTTTTTAGAAAAAAGTTGCCTGAATTACTTTCTATAAGTTATCTGAACAACATTTAAAAAAAAAAAAAACTTGTCTAAACAACTTTTTCTAAAAAAAACTGTCTGAACAACTTTTTCCATAAAAAAAATTGGCTGAACAACTTTTTCTATAAAAAAAACTTGTATGAACAACTTGTTCTATAAAAAAGTAGTCTGTATAATTTATCTATAAAACAGTTGTCAACTTTTTCTTTAAAAAGTTGTGTGAACAACTTTTTCTAGTTGTGTGAACAACTTGTTTTATAAAAAAGTTGTGTGAACAACATTTTCTATAAAAAAGTTGTGTGAACATCATTTGCTACAAAAATGTTGTGTGAACAACATTTTCTATAAAAAAAGTTGTGTGAATATCATTTTCTATAAAAAAGTTGTGTGAACAACATTTTCTATTTAAAAGTTGTCTGCACGACTTTTTAATAGAAAACAATTTGTGTGCACAACTTTTTCAATAAAAAAAGTTTTCTAAACAACTTTTTCTATAAAAAAAGTTTTCTAAACAACTTTTTCTATAAAAAAAGTTGTCTAAACAAGTTTGCTGATAAAAAAGTTGTCATAACAACTTTCTATTAAAAAATTGTCTAAACAACCTTTTCTATAAAAAAGTGGTCTAAACAACTTTTGATATACAAAAGTTGTATAAACAACTTTGGCTACAAAGAAGTTGTCTAAGAAAATGTTTCTAAAAAAAGTTGTGTAACCCACTTTTTCTAAAAAAACGTTATCTAAACAACTTTTTCTTATAAAAAATATGTCTAAACAACTTTTTCTATAAACAAGTAAGAGTGTTAAATTCGGCTGTGCCGAATCTTTTATACCCTCCAACATGCAAATAAATAAAAAAAAAAATTGCAGGGGCGTCTTCTTTTTTTTGGGGGGGGGGGGTCGGTAGTGGTAATTGGGGGGCACAATTACTCTCGAATCAGTGTTAAAAAAAAAATTCTTATGCTTTTTGCACTAAAGAAATACAAATTTATCATTATATAAAAAAAAATTTATTCCACGCCCATAAAGGGGGGGGGCGTACCGTAAAACGATTTTTTATAATTCTGTGGGTCCAAATGCAGGACCTTGAACTTCTTGTAGCATAAAAATGTTGGATTTGTTAAACAAAAACACAAAAAATCATGTAAAAATATGGTATTTTTTAGAGGTTTGTTTAGTTCTTCAAGGGGAACTTTTTCCCCCCTAGTCCGATTTTATCCATCTCCGAACTTAACCAGCCTATGAACGTAAGACATATATGTGCCAAATTTCAGGAGTCTATCGCTTTTATTTTGGACTGTATCGTGTCTTCCACAGACGGACGGACAGACGGACGGACGGACGACGGACAGACGGACATCGCTAGAATGTCTTAGAATCGATCACTGATCAATAATATATAAACTTTATGGGGTCCTAGACCGATATTTCGATGCGTTACACACGGAATGACAAAGTGAGTATACCCCATACTGTAGTTGGAGGGTATAAAAAAGCTAAAGCTTTTACTATAAAAAAGTTGTCCAAACAACTTTTTCTATAAAAATGTAGTCTGCACAACTTTTCTATAAAAAAGTTATCTGCACAACATTTTATTGTTTGCACAACTTTTTCTATAAAAAAGTTGTCTGCACAACTTTCTATAAAAATTGTCAAAACAACTTTTTCTATAAAAAAGTTGTGTGAACAATATTTTCTACAAAAAAGTTGTGTGAACAAATTTTCTAAAAAAATGTTGTGCGAACAACATTTATTGTTTGCACAAATTTTTCTATAAAAAAGTTGTCTGCATAACTTTCTATACAAAAATGGTCTTAACAACTTCTTCTATAAAAAAGTTGTGTGAAGAACATTTTCTATAAAAAAGTTGTGTGAACAACATTTTCTATAAAAATGTTGTGTGAACAGCATTTCCTATAAAAAAAGTTGTGTGAACAACATGTTCTTTAAAAAAGTTGTGTGAACAACATTTTCGACAAAAAAAAATGTGTGAACAACATTTTCTATAAAAAATTTGTCTGCACAACTTTTTCTATAAGAAATTTATCTGCACAACTTTTTCTATAAAAAAGTTGTCTGCGCATCTTTTTCTATAAAAAAGTTGTCTGCGCATCTTTTTCTATAAAAAAGTTGTCTGCACAACTTTTTCTATGAAAAAGCACAAATTTTTTTATACAAAAGTTGTCTGCACAACTTTGTCTGTATAAAAGATGTCTGCACCACTTTTTCCATAAAAATGTTGTCTTAACAACTTTTTCTATAAAAAAATTGTCTAAACAACTTTTTCTATAAAAAAGTTGTCTAAGCTAATTTTTCTAAAAAAAAATTGTGTAACCCACTTTTTCTAAAAAAAAACTTGTCTAAACGACTTTTCCTACAAAAAAAATATCTAAACAACTTGTTCTATACAAAAGTTGTCTAAACAACTTGTATCAACAACTTCTTTTTATAAACAGTTTTCTAAACAAATTCTTGGCTGAACAACTTTTTGTATAAAAAAAAATCTGAGAAACTTTTTGAGCATAATTTAAATCAAAAGAGGTATTTTTAATTTTTTTTAACTTACAGCAACAATCATAGTGAAATTGTCTAGGAAACCAAAAACTACAAATGGTACAGCATTTACAAAGAAAACTGTAAAAATAAAAGAAGTTTAAATTTAGCAACTAATTGGCAAAATTTTAAAATTAATTGTAATTTACTTTTCCACAAATCAGCACTGCAGGGATTTTGAGCTTTTTCCGCTATAAATATATAAAAGAAAAGAAAAAAAAACGTTAAAAAAGTTTTGTTTAAATAATTTTTTAAAACCAAAGCAACATAAATTTACAAATTTGTAATTTGGTAAACTTTATACAAAATTTAGGTGCTTAATTAATGTTTTATAGATAAAATATTTTGTAATTGGATTGGTTAAATTTTATACAAAAGTTTTAGTGCTGAATTAGAATTTTTAATAGATTTTTTTATAAATTTTTGAATTCGTAAGCCTTATTTCGTTAGTGTTGTTAGGATATATTGTTGTTTATATATAGTTTTTTAAATGTTTACCAGCTTTCTTTTTTAACCAATCATCTGGAAAGGCACAAAATGATCCAGTTGGATCTACTTCACCCAAAGCTGGAACTTTGGATAAACGACCAAAACGTGTGCGCCATTGTGCAGCTGCTAATTTTCCTGTGTGTGCAAGAGTATAGAAAAAGTGTAACGTTTGTTTTGTTTTTGTTGGGTGTAAGGAGTAGAAGAAGGTGTTGTTTTTTTAAAAAATGGTACATGAAAATAGAGAAAGATTAGAAAAAAAATTAATACAAAAATATTTAAAAATAAATAAAATATCAATAAAAAAAACTTAAATTTAATAAGTAAATATTTGGAAATTGATGATATTTATGAATATGATGAATAAAAATTTAAATAAATTTGAGTTCTTAAGTTGTAAATGAAAATATGTAATAGAACAAGTTTTTTAAAATTTCCATGGACGGAAATAATTAATATGTTTTTTAAAATATTTTAAAATAAATATTCAAGAAATGTGTACTAAAAAACTTTATACAAGAGTATTTCGATGGTCATAGCATGACATCGACAACCAAAAAACTTTTTTACAAATTATAGTAAAAGCACAGACTAATACACCCTCAACACTTATGACAGGTGTCAAAAAAGTAGTCTTGAACCATATGGTTAATTTTTTTATTTTGTTCTACTTTTTGTATTAGACAAAAAAACTAATATAATTCGTCATAAGAAAAATAGACGCCTGATCGGTTTTTTAATATTTCACTCACTCCTAATTAGTAGAAAGCCATCTTTAGTTAAAACTAGCTAAAACCAGTATGTTTTCTTTTAAAGTCGCTAAGTTTATCCACGTTTTTTGTTTAAAAACTTTACTGTCGTGTCTTTATTAGTCTGTGTTAGCTGATTTCGTTTTTTTATACGGCAACACATGTAGACGATTACTGAACGAAGTGAAATTTTAAGCGAAAATCTAAAACATTTTGATTGTTACTTGTTTAGATCACCAATTGAATAATCACCCCTTAAGTATGTTTGCAACACCAGATCACAGACACCTGTCAAAAGAGTTATCTTGACAGCTGTCAAAAAAGTTATTATGAACCATATGCTTTATTTTTTATTCTGTTCTGAAAGCACGTCAACTAAAAAAATCACTCTCAAAACGGTATTTTCGAACGAAAGGCATTTTGAAGGTACAAACTACAGAAAAACGAAAAGTCTATTTTAACAGAAGTTTTATTTTAAATTTAAAATTTTCACAACTTT
The DNA here is from genome assembly GCA_963921195.1 of Pegoplata infirma. Taxonomy (NCBI): domain Eukaryota; kingdom Metazoa; phylum Arthropoda; class Insecta; order Diptera; family Anthomyiidae; genus Pegoplata; species Pegoplata infirma. The sequence goes on from OY992537.1 coordinate 232,384,155, forward strand.
TTGAAGTTTCCCGAGTAAAAATGTTTAGATATATTTTTATATATCACGTCTTATCCGAGATTTAAAAGATCTTACTCGTATCAGTACTGATCCGAAATTTGAAAGATCAGTACTGATACGAAAAATGGATCGCTAAGATTAGATCAGTTTTAATCGGACGGATACAATGTTATCCGAAAATGGGTTTATATAATTAGATAAACCCATTTTTCGGATGAAATTGTATCCGTCCGATTAAAACTGATCTAATCTTAGCGATCCATTTTTCGGATCAGTACTGATCCTTCACATTTTTACTTGGGTTAAGTATTTTAAAAACAAAAACAATTGTATGGATAATTTAAAGTAGATTTTTATTTTTTCGGTTAGGCCCGTATAATTGTTCTAAAAATTAAATGGTTTTAAATTATTTTAGGTATCACAATGGACCTCAGAGTCTACGTGTGTTGACGTAAAACGTCAGCAGCCACTTACAACCTAAATCACTTTTAAGTATTTTTTTTTATTACTCGTAAAACAAAATGTTTGATTCTGCAAAAAAAAAAATTTTGTCGAATACACAATTTTTCCGTTTTTGAGTAAAGAATTTTATTAAAAATTATTTTAGAATAAAAAAAAAATTTGACAAATTTCCGAAGTTCTGAAAAAAAATTTGAAAACTTTCTAAGTCCCAGACACATAATTATTATAGAGTACAAAATTCATTAAAATCTCCTTTGATAAAAACATATTCCACATGTGTACCGTAAGTTTCGGAATAGGATGTATGGATAGCCCTATATCGAACTAAGAAAATTGCGTTTTTTGTTTTTCAAATTTTCAGAAACTGGGCTTAGGAGGCGTGGTCAAATATTGCGCTATATCGAACTAAGAAAATTTTGTTTTTTTGTTTTTAAAATTTTGAAAAACTGGGCTTATATTTAGGCTGACCATTTGTACTGATTTGATCAGTACATGTACTGATTTTTCATCACGTGTACTGATCAGAAAACGTTGTACTGATTTTTTGAAATATGTACTGATTGTACTGATTTCAGAACATTTCAACATAAAAAATATTTTTTTTTAAATATTCTATACAAAAACATGAATTTCCATTAAATAAGTTGTCAGAGTAGTTTTATATAACTTAAGTTTGGCAATGAAATTATTCAAAGGAGCTTAATCTAAAGGTTCCTTAACGTAAAAATGTATGTATCTGAGCATGTTATACCCTATTCACACGTACAGTTTTAAATCGTTTTTAGCAGCAATATTTTTAGCACTTTCTTTGTTCTATTACAGTATATTGACAGAAAATGCTAAAAATAATTGCTAAAAACGGTTTAAAACTGTAAGTGTGAATAGAGTATTATTTTAAGTGTCCGACCGAACAGTTCGGCCAAAAACGTCATTTAATCAAAAATTTGGTATTTGGAAGTACTTTTAACAATTTTTTTTATATGGGGTAGGATTGTTGAGGCGATGGAAGACGATTCTGATTGTAAAATTTAAGAACGAGTACGAAGTTAAGCTACAATTTCGAAGTTCGGTAACCGAACTTTTTTCAATTTGGCCGAACGTTCGGTTACCGAACATCTAAATTGGTGCTTAACTTCGTCCTCGCCATTAAATTTGAAAGTCAGAATAGTCTTCTATCGCCTAAACACACAAACGGCCATCAGAAAAAGCTGTTAAAAATGCTTGCAAATATTAATTTTTGGCCAATACCGTTTTTTGACCGAACTGTTCGGTAGGACACTAGTTATTTTGCTCTTTTCTGTAACAAAATGTTTCTGAATGATTGATTTTCTATATTTTTAGAAATGTAATTACATGAATCCAAATGATTCTGGGATGTTTAATGAAGTAATGTCATCAGAATTTGACATTTGGCTGTTTAATAACAACATGTGCTTTTTATCTGGGAAGTTTTCTAAAAGAAAGAGTTATCAAAACTTAATACCCTATTCACACGTACAGTTTTAATTCGTTTTTAGCGGCAATATTTTTAGCACTTTCTTTATTCTATTACAGTATATTGACAAAAAATGCTAAAAATTTAGGGTATTATACCCTATTCACACTTCCAGTTTTAAACCGTTTTTAGCAATTATTTTTAGCATTTTCTGTCAATATACTGTAATAGAATAAAGAAAGTGCTAAAAATATTGCTGCTAAAAACGATTTAAAACTGTACGTGTGAATAGGGTTTAAGGGTCGTGTGAATCTGAGAAATTTTGTTATTCTCAAAGCCTGTGGGTTTTTGTTATATAATTTGCACTGAAACGATCAAAACATTGAAATAAAGTGGTTTGAATTTAACTAAATTTTCTGTAAAATAATGACAACGGTTTATGGCAGTTGTTTTTTGAACAGTTGTTTTCACTGAAACTCAAATTGACCCCAAGTTAAACATAAAAACTTAAGCGTACTGATTTGAGTTCAGGAAAAAATGGTCACCCTACCTATATTGGAAAAATGGACAAATTTATGTCGAGTTGCCTTGTTTAAATATTTATCAAATTAAAACGGAATGCACCACAATTAGTGTTTGGGAATTCCCGGACTTTTCAATTTCCCGGGAAACGGGAAAAAAATAATTTATTTCCCGGGATTCCCGGGAATCCCGGGAAATTTTCATTATTAATGTAAATCATAAAAAACATTAAAATTTGATTATCTTTTTATTAAAAACAGTTTTATTAGAGATAAACAATTAATTACAACATAAAAAATAAAAACATAAAAGTTAAAAATCCTGAAATACAATAAAACAAACCAAAAAAATATTGCAAATTTTTCCTTCACAAAAATCGCAAAAAATAGCTAAAAATCACAAAAAATATTAAAACTGCGTTATTCGAGAAAAAACTAATATAGTTGGCAGCACTTTTAATATTTATTCTGGAAATGTTAATTCTAGGTTCAAAATTTTTTATATTTTTTTGACAGTCTTAGCAAAATTATCATTAACCGACGTATATTTTTTTACTTTTAAGTTTTTTCATGATATTAACATACTTTTTACACTTGGTCAGTTTTCCTATGAATATATATTTGCAGTGTTTTTCCAAATAGAAAAATACAAAAAATATCAATTTAATTATACCTGTGTGTAAAAAAAATGGTAAAAATTAAAGTAAAATAAACGTTTTTATGTAAAAAGGTTTATTTTACAAAATTCCCGGATTTCCCGGGAAAAACTAAAAAAATTCCCGGGAATTCCCGGCAGTGTTTTCCCGGGAATTCCCGGGAAATCCGACCCGGGAAATCCCGGACCCCAAACACTAACCACAATCTCAAAAATTTACATTCTTGTATAGTTTTGTATGGGCTATCGATTCAATTTGTTTTTTTTTCTTGAAAATTTTCAGAACCCGTTCTGAAATTTTCTATTTTTAAAAAAGGTCTATTTATAAAAAATCCGGCCACTTTTGATTTTTTTTATTTATTTTTTTTTAAGTTAAGATGTTTGTCTATCCACACAAAAAAATTCAGACATGTGTTTTTCGTTTTTTTTTTCGAGAAAATCGCATTTGAATTTTGAATTTCATAACAATTTAGAAATTTCTTGTATATTCTTGTTTCAACATAGCGGATGAGTAACATTTATTAAAAAAAAAAAAAAATACTCGTTCGCTACGTTGAAACAAGAAAATTACAAAATTGTTATGAAATTTAATATTCGAATGCCATTTTCTCAAAAAAAAAAAAAACGAAAAACACATATCTGATTTTTTTTGTGTGGATAGACAAACATCTAATCTTTTTAAAAAAAAAAAAAGAAATAAACTGGACCTCGAGCTTGAATATTTGTTTATTATTTATATTAATAAAAGGTCGAAAAATAACTACATTTATTAAAAAAAAATTAAAAATGCAAAACTGTGATCACCGGCGCCACAGGTTAATTTAATCTGATTCACCTTAAATTTGTAACAGATAACTTTTAGGTCTAGTAGAATAAAAATGTTCCAGGATACTTAGGGAAATCAAAAGTGAAAAAAATGTCACTCTACTCCAACATGTAAAACAATTGGAAATTGTTTTTTTTTTTTTTTGGGGGGGGGGGGGTGGGGTGTTGGGGTATTTCATTGGGGAATCTTTCATCCTCGTGATAAATGTTAACAAATTTATTTGTTATAATTTTTGCTCTTTATCATTATTTAAACTATTTTTTATATCCCTGCCCACTCCTGGGTGTAGATTTTGAACTCTTCTTCGACAAAAAATTGTTTTATTTGCTCAACAAAAGTTTAAACAAGTCAAAATGTAAATTTGGACTTGCCGAATGTCACAATGTAATAAAGATTATTTCAAAAAACTTTACATAAAAAAAATAATTTTGAGAAAGAAAAACTTCCGCAGAAAAAAATGTTGTATGTATGAAATGACACATATATAAACTTTTTATATTTATTTAATGTTATGCATTAAACATTTTTGTAAAAGTTTATTTTAAAATAAATATATATGAAATTAGCTGACAAAAAATACATCCAAAAAAAGTTTTTCATGTACAAACAAATACATCTAAAGTACACTTAAGCGTATACGTAATATAATATAAACAACATCAATCATACGCAGTGGTATGCTGTTGACGTATTACTAACATTTAAAAATGACGTATAACTACAAAAAAACTATTTAACGGTAATTTAAGCAAACAATTTAAAAACTTTGTTTTTGAAATGTCAAAAAAAAAGTAAATTTAACATCATTTTCTACTTTGTTTCATTCATTTACCCTGCAGCAATAGGGCGATATATCGTCGAAAATATATTGCGGCGATGCGGAAATTTATCAGTTCAATAAAAAATCAAAGTAGTATTTTTATTATATCGCCGTTTACTCATACGAACGATATTTTGGCGATAAAAAAAAATATTGAACATTTTTATTTCTTTGTCAATTTAAAATACATAAAATAATTTATCAAGCACAACAAGAAATATTTGAAAGATTATACATTTGAACGAAAACCACAAATTTGCATTCAAGATAAAATAAAAAATTCAGCGAATGTTGCGGATAAATTTTTTAGGTGAATGCAAATATTTTAAGTCCTGTTAACATCACCAAAATATGAATGAGCAAAATAATCGGGGCTATTCCTGTTGTCATAAACGCGTTTAAAACGCGACGAATGTAATTTTTGGTATTCCTGAATACGTTGGAGATGATACAGACGAAAAACATATGTTTTTTCGTCATCGTCGACATTCGACGTATTCCTCAATTCGTCGTCGAAGCCAGATTCATACATTTTTGTTCGACATCTTTTTTGGCGCGTTTTTGTAGAAAATTGTGTTTTTTTTACCCAAATCATTAAAAATTTTAGAATTTTCTTTGAAATATCGATTAAGTGTTTTATTTTTGTATAAATTATGTAATAAAAATGTCTCCGGCAGAATAAAAACCATGAAAATGCAAACTGCATTTGTTCCCGGACTGTGCCACACAATGACGGATTTTCGTTTATGGCGATTTTTTGTTAAATTTCTGAAGTTTAAAATACTTATTCTTAATTTTTTAATTATATATATTATAGTAAGATTGAAAATAAATATAAAATATGACCCGCAATATAATTTTAATTAATTTACAATTCATGATATTTTATATGTTTTGTTGTTTTTTTGTGTTTTGCTAGTGATGACAAAAATTAATCGATATTCCTTCACCGATACCACTGAAGTATTGTAGAATGTGGCGAAACTCGGTCGTCGAAAGTGAAACTCATTCGACGTCGAAGTGATGCGCGTATTTAGAAATAAGGATGAATGTCTCTTTTCAGCTTCAGAGAATCGATATAGCTGTATCGCCGGATTATAATTTTAGTGATATTCCGGCGATATTCCGATCTATTATTTTTCGTTTATACGATAATCTGGCGATATTGCCCTTTTATCGCCAAGACGAATCGTTTTCGTATCGCCAAGATGTATTGCCTTCGTGTAACAGTTTCTCCCGAAAGGTGTATCGCCGGCGATACGAATTCGATAATTGCCGCAATAAAATTTATCGTTTCGGCAATACAACCGGCGAATCGATGTGGTATCGTTTTGTTTGCAGGGTTATATTTTGTAACAAAATTTTTGACTCCAAAATATTTTTGTTATTTTATCCTCTAATGAACAAACACATGTTTAATTTAATCAGGGTTTTGATAAAATTAACATGTGTTGAAAATGTATTTTACCCTGTTCCACAAGTATTCCATATCAAGCATATGTAACAATTACCTTAGCAATAAAATGATTGTATAGCATAATTAACTACGTGTGCTATTTTAGGGTGGTCTAAAAATAGTTGGTAAAAAAACTGATGTGGAAAATATATTTCGATATATTTTTTATTTGGTTTTAATTTTTGTAACTCAGACCAAAATATTTTAATTTAATAAAAATGCATATACAATTAATTTTGTTGATTCAATTAAAAAAATAATCAACATTCAGGAATTTAACTCTCTAATGGATTTGTTGGTAGCTTTTGAACTTCATCACTTACAAACAAGAGAATTTCTTGAAGAGAGTGGTCGATTTTGAAAACTAAGTGGGACTTTACACACAGACTTTTTGCCTTGATTTTTTTTTTTTCAATTCCCTTTTGAAATTTCTTTGTTCTCTTCTCTTATTCTACCTCTTTTGCCTACAAACTTGAATGCAGTAGCAGACATGCAAGGAAAAAAGTCTTTGTGTAAAGTCGCACTAACATTGCACAGATTTATATTGTGCTCTTCTTTCTTCTATTTTCTTTTGTTTTCAAATTCACTTTTCGCATATTTGTAAACAAAAGAAAGTAGTTAATAAAGAAGGGCACAATATAAATCAGTGCAATGTTAGCTTTCAAAATCGACCACTCTCTTATTAGTAAGTTATGAAATTCAAACAAATCCGCAAGGCCGCACAGTGGGTTCGATGGTACCCAAAATGGCGATTAATTCAGATAAGCAGTAGTTTTAGAATATTATATTTTTTTATTGATGACCTAATATAAACACGTAAAAACACACATTTTGGAAAAAAATAATTGGAAAAAAAAATTTTTTTAACCTGTTAGGCGTTTTTTTTTGTTTTTCGGAAAAAAGGGTTATAGTTCACAATTTTTGCTGTAACTTTGGAATGAAAAGCGATAAATTAATAAAAAAAATGGAAATTAAAGTGTTCACAATTGTGCTATCAAAGTAATTAAAGAAAGAACGCATAATATGTATTTATATTATTATATTTTTTTTTTTTAAATCCATTTTTTGTACAAATTTATCTGAAAAAAGTGATTTATGGGAATATTATAGTTTTTTATTAACGAATTATCATAAATACATAAAAACACAGCAATTTTGAAAAAAAAAAATTAACAAAAATTTTTTTTTTATCTTTTAGTCGTTTTTTATGTTTTTGGAAAAAAACACGAAACCCTTGAACATGTAATAAAGCTACAAAAAACAACTGGAGGGGACGTTTTATTGGCTTACCGGGAGACTATGGGGGACACCTTCCCCTCGCGATAAACGTTGCCAAAAAAATAGATGTCAGTTTTTGCACCTTATTAATAAAAATTTATCATTATTTAAATTATTTTTTCTATACACGCCCCCGAAAAGGGGCGGACCGAAAAAATTGGCATTCCTGTTCCCCCTTGGTTCAAATTCAGGTCGATGAACTTCATATGGCATTAAAATGTTTCATTTATTGAACAAATATACAAATAAAACTTGGAAAAAAAATATTTTTCGGGGGTAGTTTTAGTTCTTCAAGGGGGAAGTTTTTCCCCCCTGGTCCGATTTTGCTCGTTCAAGAACTTAACCAGCCTATTATCATTATACATATTTGTGACAAACTTCAGGATTCTAGCTCTTGTTTTATGTACTTTATGGTGTGCTCAACAACAGACGGACGGACGGACACACGGTTAGTCACAGAATATCTTAGAATCGATCAGTGATCAATAATATACACTTTAAGGTGTTCTAGACACATATTTCGATGCGTTACATATGGAATGACAAAGTGCAAGCCCATACTGTAGTTGAAGGGTATAAACTCACATATAATGATCTTGTTTAATAAATAATACCCAGACTTTTTACACAAAAATGGAAATAAAAAAAAAGGGCCGGGCATTGTCCGTACTTTTTTTTATTTTAAATAAAAGCTGGTATCCTATACCTTTTTAAAATCCACAAAACTAAATCCAACTATTACTAACTTAATATGTGTGGCCCATTTAATATGGAAAATATCCCAATTTCGGACCCTTTTTAAAAAAATTATTAAAAACGTTAAGACACTATTTTTATAAACAAAAAAAATTTTACAATTTAGTTTAATACCTGGTGTTTAAGGTTCCATTATAAAAGATTAATACTTAATACTACTAATAATCGCTTGAATTGCAAATAATTTCAATTTCTTTTTCTTTTTTCAAAGACTGCAATAATTTGCTAACTTTGACAGCTCAAAGTAAACAACTTATTGTTAGTTGAGTGATTTTGATAAATAGTGTTGCAGAATTTTATCTACTTTTACCCCATACCAAATTTTATAACAAAAACTTCATTTATAAATTTCAATTAATCGCCACTTTGGTACCATTTGAACCCAATGTGGGCCGTCTAAAAGCGTTCTTAAGGGATCAAAAACATCTATATTTTATTTATTTATTATATTTTATTATATTTACCAAATTTTATAACAAAAACTTCATTTATAAATTTCAATTAATCGCCACTTTGGTACCATTTGAACCCAATGTGGGCCGTCTAAAAGCGTTCTTAAGGGATCAAAAACATCTATAAATTAAATTTATATTTTTAACAATAACGTTAAGGGTGGTTAGTTTGCAATGTTGATTAATATTTTATTAAATCAATTAAAATTATAATTGTTTGTTTCACAAAAGATTTCACCTTCTTTCTGTATTATCTTTATAATTTCATGTTGCAACATCTATTTTAAATTTTTCCCCTTATCCGATTTCTAATGTAATATATTAATTTTTCCGTCCATTCCAACGTTCCATCATAAGTCTACAACTATGTTAGCACATTATATACTACTGACATGATTTTATAGGTAGCAATAACTTACAAATGTGACAAAAGTTCATAAATTTTTGTCACGTCATTTATGCACAAAGTAGTTTAATGTCAGCAAGTGTTTAAAAACAGATTATGAACTACAAAAATGTGCAGAAAATTGGAAAAACTATGTTTATATTGTTCAACAACATTTTAAATTTTTTATTAAAAGTCAACATTTTAATATTTGTTAACACTTACAACTAGTTAACATCTTTTAAATAAATTGAAATAAACTAAAATTGGAAATTTACCAATTTGTGATTTTAATTTTTTTTTTCAGATTTTGGTGTATTTCAAGACAAGAAAACAAATAGATTGATTTGATTGTTGCATTGAATACACTTCATGGATTCAGGCTTTGTTGACTCGAGACCCCGTTGGGTACTTCAAGGGTCGCCATAGATTTTGATCCAAAACTTTTGTCTGTTTCGCTCAGCCTTGCTTAGTTTTTGAGAAACGGAAATCTTTAAAACCCGATTACTCAAAAAATATTTCGGCTTTCGGGTATTTTGCGTAAGTGTTCTACAAGTCAAGAGGACTTTTTCTCGTGTCGACAGTATTTATCGAGATATGTGCATATATAAAATCTCGGGAATGTAAAATTTCGGACAATTAGAAAAACATCGCTAGAATGTTTTAGAACTGATCACCTACGCCCTATCTTCACTCCCTAAGTGGGCTTCCATTCAAAATTACATTTTTATAAAATTTGCTCCAACTGAAATTTGTATGGGAGCCCACTTTGGGAGTGGAGATAGGGCGTGGGTATGTTTTAAAAAATGTTGGGAGGGTAAAAATAAATGGCGGTCGGTCTCGCTAATGACCCCTCTCGGACGCACCATTGGACCGGTAGAAGCTGATTAAATAGAACAAATTTACAAAAATTAAAAAAAAAAATTGTATGGGGACCGCCTTAAGAGTAAAAGATAGAGGGTAGGTGTGTTCAGAGAAAATGTTTGGACTAAAAAAAATTTTGTGGGTCGGTCATACATTTGATAGCCTTAAGGGCACTTTTAGGGCAGTTAGAGCGGTTGGAGAAAATTTAAAAAAATGTCATTTTGTATGGGAGCCCCTTAGAAATTGGAAATAGGGTATTAGTTTTCTCCGCAAAAATGTTTAGGCGTAAAAATTAATGAAGGTCGGTCTGTAAATGAGCCCTCTATGGCGCACCAATGCATTGGTGCAGTAAAAAAATTTTAAGTTTGGAAAATTACAATAAAATTTTTAAAAAAAAATTAAAAAAATAGTAATAATCGTTATCCCACGATCCTACTGGGCAAAAAATTTGTAGAACCGATAGAAGTTTTACACAAAAAAAATTTAAAAAATATCAAAGAGTACACACATTTTCAAAAATGAGATTTCAATTTTAAAACTTAAAAATCACATACTAGAGCACTTTTAAGAAATTTTTAGGATTTCTTTTTTAAAAAGTACGTAAAAGAAACATAAATTAAAAAAAAAAATGCAATTTGGACCATTATTGAAGAAGTTATGAGTAAAAGAAGTTTGAGTAAAGGAACAAACTACCAATTTTTAAAAAATCGATATCTTTGAACGGGTTATCAAAAAAATTTGAAAATTTACCACGAATGAGTTTTTGAAGGGTACTTAAACTTAAAGTTTCATGATTTTTTAAACCTTTATTGAATAAGAAGACTCTTCTTATGCAGTTAAGTGGTTAAAACACACTGTCAATTTTTCATTTGTTGTAAGCAAATCTACTAATGAAAAAAATTTCTATTGTAGCCAACAAGTGTGTCTTAGTAATTAATGCCAAGTATTCTTATCTAAATGATTTCACATTTTCTCAACAATATTTTAATTTGTAAGCCATCAACAAAATCAACAGAAACAAAAACACAAAAAGAAAACTTTTTAATTTCCGGCATCTGTGTTTAAGCACAAACTTTAAATGGTATGAACTACTATATATCGCTCATTTACTACAATAGTGACATAACTCAAAAAAATTGATTTTTTTAGTTTTCCATGAAAAAAAAATTAAATCTAGTCCAATGTATTTGGGTCTAATTATATCAATTGTATCTGGAAATATAAAGTTGTATTAGATACGAGATTTGTTCTCAATTTCGAGAAAAGAATATACCATTATTACATTTAAATGTTCACCGGCCTTTTTCAATGGAAAACCCTTTTCAATTGAGAACTTTAAACACATTTTCTGCCAAATCTGTGTTTCTGAGTTATGTAACTTTTGTAGTAAATGCTCGATAAATATTGTTAAAGTATTAACTTTAATGCCTTAACTTTTATACTTAAAAGAAACAAAGTATTTTTTTTTTCTGAAACAATTTTACACCTTATTTTTATGTTTTAAACCGTAAACGAAAAGTTACTCGCATATTTTTTTATATGTAAACCAAAAAAAAAGTTATAACAAAAGTTTTTCTATTAAATTTTTACAGAAAATTCTTTAAAAAAACAAAAAATTGGCGCTAACATTTTATTAAAGTCAACCCTTGTTTTTTTAGGTTTTCCTGTATACCGTTATTAATAAAACATTTTCAAATACATATGAGACATTCCATATGAAAAAATGGTGCTTGTTGATATCCAAAATTGTGTGTGTTTTTGTGAGGCATTCCACACCAAATGTCCAGCGAAAAAAAACATGTGTACCGTAAATTTCGGAATAGGTTGTATGGATATCACAATATGGAACTAATAATATTGCGATTTTGTTTTTTAAATTTTTCAAAAACTGGGGTTAGGAAGCGTGGTACAATATTGGAAAAATGGTTAAATTTGTGTCGATTTCTTGTTTAAATATTTATCAAATTAAAACGGAATGCACCACAATCTCAAAAATTTACATTCTTGTATAGTTTTGTATGGGCTATCGATATTTTTTTTTTTTTTTTGAACATTCTCAGAACCCTTTCTGAAAGTTCCCATTTTTTAAAAAAGGAAATTTTTCCAAATTCCAGCCACTTTTTTTTAAGATTTTTTTTAAGTTTAGACGTTTGTCTATCCACACAAAAAAAATCAGAGATGTGTTTTCGTTTTTATTTTTCGAGAAAATCGAATTTGAATTTTAAATTTCATAACAATTTAGTAATTTGCTTTTATTTTCTTGTTTCAACATAGAGTATGAGTAACATTTATGCAAATATTTAATACTTATTCGCTACGTTGAAACAAGAAAATACAAGCAAATTACAAAATTGTTATGAAATTTAATATTCAAATGCGATTTTCTCGAAAAAAAAAAACGAAAAACACATGTCTGAATTTTTTTGTGTGGATAGACAAACATCTAAACTTAAAAAAAATTTTCAATGCAATTATCTCGAAAAAAAAAACGAAAAACACATGTCTAATTTTTTTGTGTGGATAGACAAACATCTAAAGTTAAAAAAAATAAAAAAAGTGGCTGGATTTTTAATAAATTGACTTTTTTTAAAAATGGGAAATTTTAGAACGGGTTCTAAAAAATTTTCCAAAAATTAAAAAAAAATTATCGATATCCCATACAAAACTATACAAGAATTTAAATTTTTGAGATTGTTCGTTTTAGTTTGATAAATATGTATTTAAACAAAGCAACTCGACACAAATTTGAAAATTTTTCCAATATTTAAGAACGCCTCCTAAACCCAGTTTTTGAAAAACCAAAAACGCAATTTCCTTAGTTCCATACAGGGCTATTCATACAACCTATTCAGAAATTCACGGCACACATATTTTTCTGTAGCGGAACATTTGGTGTGGAATGCCTCATGTGTATAAAAGTGGAGCAAATTTTTATTTTTTTCGAATTTTAAAATTTTTCGAATTTTAAAATATCAAAAAATGTATTGGACATAGGGTAATGTGTTTAGGTTCATTTTTTGACTTGAAAATCGAAAAGTTCCGAACAATTTTTTTTTAAATTAATTTTTTTTCATCATTTTTTTTATCAAAATTTTTTTTTTTCATATTTTTGTTTTTTTTTCATAATTTTTTTTTTTTTTTTATTTTTTATCAAAAATTTTTTCCGATCAATTTTTTTTACATCAAAAATTTTTTTTCAATAAAATTAGAGTTTTCATCAAAACAAAATTTTTTCTTCGATTTTTTTTTTGCATCAAAAATTTTTTTTCATCATAAAATTTTTTTTTTCACCAAAAATTTTGTTTTGTTAAAATTTTTTTTATCATAATTTTGATTTTCATGAAAACAAAATTCTTTTTTTTCCATTTGTTTTACCAAAACTACTTTTTCACCAAGTCTCAACTTTTGACATAAAAATTTTCCATTTGTTTAACAAATGTACAAAAAACAAGGGCGAGTGTTAAATTCTTGCACTTAAGAACCAAAATAGCTGTAAATTTACCAAATTTACAGCTATTTTTGGTTTGGACTGCATCTTGCTTTCCACAGGCAGATGGATGGATGTAGTTAGTATATAGCTAGAGTTTCTTAGAAAAGGATCAATAATATATAAACTTAATGTGATCTTCGATCGATATTTCAATTCGTTTTGCATGGAATGGCAAATTAACATAAAATTATTTTTTCTAAAAAAAACTTTGCTTTGCCAAGTACACCCAAATTTTCAGAAAACATTATCATGATTTATTGTTTTGGGAAAGAGTACACATTTCGCAGGCATTTTTATACCCTACACCACACTGTGGTACAGGGTATAATTAGTTTGTGCTGATGTTTGTAACTACCCGAAATATTGGTCCTAGACCAACTTTTAAGTATACCGATCGACTTAGAATCACTAATCACGATTTAGCGATGTCCGTCCGTCCGTCTGTCTGTCCATGTAAACGGTGTAAACACGATACAGGTCGCAATTTTTAATCAATTGACTTGAAATTTTAAACTTAAGCCTCTTTTGGCCCAAGGACGAAGCCTATTGAAATTGGAAAAAAGCGGTCCATATTTAGACCTAGCACCCACACAACGGTTTTTGGACTTAGGCCCCATGTGAAAGTTTAGCCCGATATTCAGTTAAAGCGGTTTATTATCAACAAAAAGAAGTCTATTTCACTCAGATTCACGTTGTGAGCGTTTTTTACACTTATTAAAGAGTTGAAAAAATACAGGTCTAATCGGTCCATGTTTGAAATTGTAACACATTTTCCGGGAAACTCTGGTGTAGGGTATTATATGGTCGGTCTAGACCGAATATAGTTTTCCTACGTTCAAGAAATTTAAAAAAAAAGCTTAAAATTTCTAAAAATGGCAGTTTTTTGCTACGTTCAAGAAGATTAAAAAATGCCTTTACCTTGACTGTTTAATGGAGCCTGGAGACGATTTTTCATTCAAACATTATTTGATTTAAATGAAGTCATTTTAACCAGTGGTGTTAACTTTGATCTTAGTTTTGGATTTGTTAATTTTTTTTTTCAAAAATTTAGATTTTTTAAATATTTAAAAATAAAAAAATATATGTCTTGCCATCATAGATTAGTTTTATTACCTTTGGCTTACTGAATACAAATATCAAAAAGTTGCTAAAATCGGTCGAATGGTTTTCAAGTTATCGTCATTTAAATTTTTTTTTCCAAAAATGGCGGATTTTTCCTATGGACAAGAAATTTAAAAAAATTTCAAAAATATTTTTCTTTTACACTTTTATAAAGCTTAAGATAAACTTTTATACAAACTTAATTTAAGCCTTCGATCAAAGTTTTAAATTTTCCAAGATTTTCAAAAATCCAAAATTTTAATCGAAGGGTGTTTTTGGCTTAAATTAAGTTAAAACGAAAGTTCGTCTCAAGCTCTATGAAATGTTCAAGGAAAAGAAATTTTGAGATTTTTTTTTAATTCTTGGACATAGACTAATTTCAAATTTTTTTTGTAAATTTAAATATTTAAATATTTTTAAATTAAATATTTTTTTAAGAGCCACCCTTATACACAATAACCTTCAAAACCAATCGGTTTGGCTTAATAGGTAGGATTTGTTATCCTTAAACCATTTTTTTTTGTAATGCCACAAATGTGGAAATAAATTTACATTTCTCTACAAAGTACTTTATATTTGCTTAATGCTATACGTTCTCTGATTACTTACTAAAAACGTTGTTTTACACTATGCTAAAAACATTGAGGATTATTCTATAATATTTATATAATAAATCCGAAATACTACTGAAGAAAATTTGTTTTCAGCAGAACATAAATGTTTGCAACACGTTGATTTAATTTTTGCTATATTGCGAAATTCTCAAAAAAAAAAAATATTGCACAATTTCAAAATTCATAAAATTTGCAAAAAATGCAAATAAAGATATAGTTGATAGCATTGAATAATTTTGTGCAATACTATTGTACAATATTTATGCAAAATTTGCAAAATGAAGCAGTTGATGGCTATCAAATAAAGTTTTGATCCTTATTTTGCAACTTATTGTAAAAAACTTTATTCAAATGCATATTTAAAGAAAAAAGTTGAATATGGGTTTTTCAATAGATTTTTGCAACAAACGGCATCACAAAGAAGTGCAGTTTAAAGTGCCCAAACATAATAGCAAAAGTATTCAATTCAAAAAAAAATTGTTAATTTCCTTGTAAAGTGCAAAGTTTATTACAACAAACAAATATGTATGAATTTTGCATCTAATTCATACATATTTGTTCGTGAATACTCAAAAAAAATCTTGGAAAATTACCAAAAACGCCTCGTAAAATAATTGTTTGCTACCTCCTATTTTACGAAAGTTCCTAGTAAAAAATAGAATTTTTTGACGCGATAAAAATTACAAGGACTTCTCGTGACTTTACTAGATTTTGTGCTACCTCCTATTTTACGAGAATTTAAAATAAAAAAATTATGAGCTTTTTAGTAATTTTACAAGTCTTTTACTAATAAAATTATAAATTTACAACTTTTTTGATGCGGTAATACTAACAAAAAATTCTCGTGACTTAACAAATTTTTTATTTGGTAAATTACCTAGGAAATTTGTAAATTTCCAAAAAAAATAAAATTACAAACAAAAATTTAAATTTCAATGGAAAATTTTTTCTTTAAAAACAAATAAAACTGTCAAATATTGGTAAAATGGGATTACGGTACTTTTCCTAGTAATTTGACAAGATTTTTTTTAGTGTATTAGTATTTTTTACAAGAATTTGTAAAGTATTGTAATCCATATCATTGTTAAATGTTACAAATGTTTGCAAATGTATTTATAATACTGAAAGATTGACATACATTTATGGTAATTTTCCAATTTGTGTTTGTAATTGGTTAGTTTTCAATTATGTGTAAATAATAAAATACCATGACTTTTGTAGTTTTTACACTGATTGTAGTTTTTACACAAATTTAGAAAAAGTTATGATAGTTAAGTTCAATTTTTAAATTACACAAATTTGGAAAATGTATTGTTTTGGAAAGCTTAAGATGGGAAATAGAAAGATTTTTTCATAAATTTTTTTTTTTCATTATTTTTGTTTTTTACCAAAAAGTTTTTTTCTTATCAATTTTTTTTTTTCATAATTTTTTTCCATGAAGCTTTTTTCATTAATATAGTTTTTTCATCAAATTTTGTTTTCATATTTTTTTTTTGTCACTTTTATTTTGTTCTTTATCCAAAATGTTTTTTCAGCAATAAAAAAAATTTCCCCAAAATATTTTTTTCATAAAAACTTTTTTTTCATAAAAAAATGTGTCTTTTAATTTTTTTTGCTAACATTTTTTTTTGGTCTCACTCTCCATTTAATGTTATTTAGTGCATAAATATTTGCCTAATTTTTTCAAATTTGTAAAAAAAAATTCCGCGATTTTGGTGAAAAAAAATTAAGCGATTTTTTTTTTTTGTAAAAAAAGTGATTTTACTTATTTAAATTCCATCAAATTATGTTTACATATGTCAACCAGCAGCCGAATTAAAGCGTTTTGTATTTTTAGGTTATGTTGAATGTACCAACATTTTCGAGGTGTCCTGACATTTTCGGTTATAGCTTTTAAACCACTGAACCGATATCGCTCAAATGCAATACCAAATTGCTCGGGACAGCAACAAGTAAATATGTTAAGTTTCAATTGAATCTGTGTAATATTTTGGCCGTGATCGCAATTTCCAACAGACAGACGGACACTTTCACCATAGTCATAAATATTTACACATTTTTTATGGTATTTATTTGCTATAACTATGCCCCAAAAAGGCGGGCAATAAACAAAAACGATTTCCCAATTTCCTTGTTCCAAGTGCAGGTCAATGAACATCATTTGACATTAAAATGTGTCACGTGTTTAACAAATATATAAAAAAACATGTTAAAAATGTTGTTTCCCTGTGGTTGCTTTGGATCTTCAAGGGTAATGGTCCGATTTTGCCTATTTACGAACTTAACCTACGGACGACCATAACACATATTCCAGCCAAATTTCAGAAGTCTACCTATTTTATTTCGGACTGTTTTATACAGACGAACGGACGGACATTCATAGAAAGACTTACAAGGGAAGTCTCCCTAGTGTCACCCGCGGATCTTTATGGAATTGGTTTTATTTTGTAGAGCAGACAAAATAAAAGGACACGTATTTTTTTTAGCGGCTCAAATTCATATTTAGGGGGTAAAAAGGAGGGGGAAGACAATGCCATTTTTCAGTTTTTTTCGTTTATCTCCTATATTATGCAAAGAACCCTGGTCATGTTACATACCAAATGAAAGGTCTTGGGAAACCCTATCTACGTGTGCTAATAACGTGTCCAAAAATGCACAACTTTTTGTTGTATTAATTTTCTTTAAATAGGCGTAAATCGTAAAAAACTGAGAAAGGTCAATTTCCCCCCATACAAATCGACCCCCCTAAAAATGAGTTTGGGCCGCTAAAAAAAATACGTGTCGAAATAATTTTCGTTCTTAACAACATATATAAATTTCATGAAGATCAGAGGGTGACATCAGGGAGATTTTCCTTGTTAGTTAGAATCAATTATGGATTAATAATAAATACACTATAAGGTATCACTGACCGATATTTCTATGCGTTACACAAGGAATGACAAAGTCAGTATACCATACCGTAGTTGGAGGGTATACAAATTTGGTAAAGTTTTAATATTAAACAAAAAAGTAATTGAAATCTGTTTTTTGATTTGATTACTCATAATAATTGAAACTATTACCTAAAATTTTGTTCGGTGCTATTTAACTTTCTTTACCTTTCCTTAAATTTTTAATAAAAAAAGTATATGTTTATAGTTTCTTAATTTTGTTGTTTAACATAAAAATAAGATACAAAAATCTCTTGTCTCCATAGGGATCCTTTAGAAATAAAGAAAATGACAGGATAATAAATACAAATTGTACATACGGTTATATAAATTTAACAACACATACACATGCTGGTAAAATATGTTTTTTCAGAAAACAAAAAAAAAAAAACAAGTAAGAAAATTATAGTCGGTCAAGACCAACCATATGATACCCTACACCAGTTTTTTCCGGAAAATCGGTCCAAGTCCAAACATGGACTAATTGGATATATCTTTTGTTAGATCTTTAAGTGTAGAAACCACACAACAATCAAAATTTGCGTGGAATTGCCTTATTTGTGTTGCCAACCGATTTAACGAATATCGGGAGACTATCATTAGTCCAAATATGGTCCAATTATATTAAGATTTGATAAGGTTACCAAAGTAAACGCTTAATACCTGCAAACAAAATTTTAAGTAAATATTTACCATTTTTATGAATTTTGAGGGAATTAGTTGAATATCGGGAGGGTGTTGTGCTTGTATGGGGACTACCAGATGGACTGACCCGATTCAATTTTTTTGAAATTTGGAACGATGATTTGTACATACAAATTTTGATAACTTGCCAAAACGAAATCTATTATACTATAGTACAGTTATTAGATTCATTTAAGCCAAACTCAAAGGTGGCGTTTGTATGGGGGCTAGGTCTAAACATGGGCCGATTTTTTCCAATTTCAATAGGCTTCGCCCTAGTTAAAGGAAGCTTTAGTTTTAAATTTCATACAAATCGATTAATAATTGCGAAGGTATCGTGGTCACCACGTTTACATGAACAGACGGACGGACGAACGTCGCTAAATCGCCACAGAAAGTGATTCTGAGTCGATCGGTATACTTAAAGATGTGTTTAGGACCAATATTTCGGATAGTTACAAACATCAGCACAAACTCATTATACCCTGTACCACAAAGTGGTGTAGGGTATTAAAAAAACACAAAGGAAACCTTATACAAAATATATGGGGGAAAACATACATCTTATTTTGTACTCCTACAACTGCCAACATACTTAAATATATGGCTGTTAAATTAATAGCATCAAGCTAATGTAAGGATATTAATTTCCATTGTATGTTCTTACGTTAACCTACATATTGATATTCATATATACTGTATGGTTATACACTTGAAAAAATAAGTTTGCAAATAAATTTTGTAAAATAATTTTTATTTTTAGTTAACTATTTTGTTTGCTTTTATGTAGTTTTATATTTTTTTGAGCGTAAAAACGTAATTTAACAATATAAGGAAACAGTTTTTCCAAAAAATTATTTTGCTTTTTTTTAGATTCGAGATAATTTTTGTTTTTTTGAGTGTATCTACTTATAATTTAAGTATTTTGGAGAAAAACAAGTAAAAAAGGTAATTCGGCCTTGAAAATGTATTGATACCCTACACAATGTGAAAAAAATTATTTGAACAAAAAAAAAAATCCGCGAAAAACAAATTTTTGTCGAAAAAAATTCCGCGAATTTCTTTTTTGTAAACAAATTAGTTTGTAGTTGTTTAAATACCATTCTGTGCCCAATTCTGTTAAAATATATCAACCAGCATCCGAATGAGCTCATTTTGTGTTTTTAGGTTATGTGGAATTTATTAAAATTTTTTAGGTGCTCTTACATTTACGTTTATAACTTTTGAACCGCTAAACTAATTTCGCTCAAATGCTATACCAAACTGCTCGGGGCAACAACAAGTAAATTTGTTAAGTTTAAGTCATATCTGTGTTATATTTTGGCCGTGATCACCATTTTAACAGGCAGACGGATATTGCTAGAATATCTTAGCATCGATCACTGATCAATACTCGTAATATGTATACTTTATGGGGTCCTAGACCAATATTTCGAGGTGTTACAAACGGAATGACAAACTAATATATACTCTCAATCACTAGAGTGAAGGGTATAAAAAAAATGATGAAAATATAATTTAGGTAATAATAAGGATATTCTCTGGAAACCTTTAACAGTCTCGAATCGATTTCTCATTAAAATCAGTTCAAAAACAAGTAAGAAAATTATAGTCGGTCAAGACCGACCATAAAATACCCTACACCAGAGTTTCCCGGAAAATGGGTCCCAAGTTCAAACATGGACTGATTAGATCTATATTTTGTCAAATCTTTAATAAGTGTAAAAAGCACTCACTAATCAAATTTGAGTGGAATAGGCTTCTTTTTGTTGACAATAAATCACTTCAACTGAATATCGGGCGAAATTTCCACATGGGACCTAAGTCGAAAAATGGTCCGATGATAATCAGATTTGATAAGGTTATTAAAGTACGCGTTTAACATACACAAACAGAATTTTAATTAAATATTTTCTATTTTCATGAAATTTGAGAGATTTATGTGAAAATCGGGAAGGTGGTTTGTATGGGGGCTACAATAAGAACTGGTTCGATTTCTTTAAAATTTGGAATGGTGATTTGTGTTGATAAAACATGATTACCTGCCAAATTTCGAATAGATACCTGTTAAAATGCGTCTATTAGAGTCATTTGAGCCAAAACTAAAGAGGACCTTTGTATGGGGGCTAGGTCTAAATATGGACCGATTTTTTCCAATTTCAATAGGCTTCGTCCTTGGCCAAAAGAGGCTTAAGTTTCAAATTTCAAGTCAATTGATTAAGAATTGCGACCTGTATCGTGTTTACACCGTTTACATGGACAGACGGACGGACGGACGGACGGACAGACGGACGGACGGACGGACATCGCTAAATCGACTCAAAAAGTGATTCTAAGCCGATCGGTATACATAAAAGTGGGTCTAGGACCAATATTTCGGGTAGTTACAAACATCAGCACAAACTCATTATACCCTGTACCACAGTGTGGTGTAGGGTATAAATAGTATGAGTAAGATTATTAATATTTTGCTAATGAACATCATTATAATATTGCTTTATCAATAATTTTCCAGAAATTTGTTTTACTATCATTATGATATTGTCGTAATAAAGATTTACAGTGAAAATTAAATGTGTTTTAAATTCTTGATTATTTTTTGAGAAACTTTATAAACAAAAAGCTTGCATTTTCTCGGCATTCTGCAGGTCATCGAAATCAATCAATAACACCTTTTCAAAATAGAAATTTTGAACGAACTTTTGACTGTAATTTTGACTGTGATTGTATTTCGATGAGGTTTTATATATTGAAAATATTTTATATATACAAATGTCTACCATTATGTTAAGAGTAAATTTTGTGATTTCCCCTAATAAGCGGTTAAGGTTTTATTGTTTTTTCCATTTTTTGTGGATTATTTATTTTTTTGTTTTACCACAACGGTTAAGTGCTTGAAACACTATGAAAATAATGAAAACGAGGATTTTAAGCCCCAAAAAATTTACCACATTTTATTGCTAATGCTAAACCAACTACCATTCAAAAAAAGTACCTTTACAAAATTAAGTCAGTCGAAAAAGAAAAATTGTTAAAGTAAATTTATTATGCAGGAAAAACAACATAAATAAGTAAAGTGGTTTAATTCGGCCTTGCCGAATATATTGATACCCTACCAAATTGCAAAAAAAAAAAAATTTGCAACAAAACCGTGTAAATTTAGGAAAGTTAGTAAAAAGTTTTGTAAAAAGTTTTTCAAAAAGTTTTGTAAAAATATTGTAAAAAAAAACTAATTTTGACAAAATTTGTTTTTGAAAATAAATTCCGCGGAAAAAATTTTTGTGTGAATAAAAAAATATTTGTGTAATATTTTGGCAGTGATCGCCATTTCAACAGACGGACAGACAGACATCGCTAGAATGTCATAGAATCGATCGCTGATCAATTATATACTTTATCGGGTCCCAGACCGATATTTTTATGAGTTACAATTGGAATGACAAACTTATATATGCCCTCTTCCACTAAAAGTGGAAAAGCTTGTCAAAAAAGTTTCTTATGGTCATAAATGGGCAAAAACAGATCAGGGGAAAAACGTTTTCCCTTAAAGAACAAAGCTAACCTCTAAAAACACAATTTTTAACGTTATTTATTTTTTATTTTTGTTTATGTCAGAAAATTAAAACTTATTTTTTTCTCGACGGTTTCTCCCAATATCCTTGTCTTTCTCACTACAATGTTGCCAGATTTCAACAAAAAAATCTGAATTTTTTTCATTCACAATTGCTAACACACGTTCAGTGGTGCCAACTTAATGATATTGAAAATGTGTTAAACGTTTTTTCCATAAAATTTTTTTAATTAAAAATTAGCACTTCCGTCATTGTTTTAGGCCTACTTTCTTAAAAAACGGAAACCTTCTTCCGTGATGTGCTTGCCCTCTTCATATTCTAAGGTAGTAAATTGGACCTTCAGGAGTTGTCAATGTATGACTTTCAACGTACAGAAAAATACTATGAAAAAACTCAATAAATTGAATTTATTTAATACAAATAAAAATATATAATAAAATTTCTACCAGCAACCTCATGCTTGAAACTTATACTTCAAGTAATACTTGAAATTCTTTTTTAAGTTTAGAATTTAATTTTTTTTAAGGTGGAACCAGTGATTAAAAACTGAAAATCATTACACAGTATTAATTTTCACTTCCAGTCAAGTTGTCAACAATTTAAAAAAAAATACTGCAGCCCACCAGTCCAGTTTACATTTCTAACAAAACAGTTCAGTCACTTTTTTACTGCTGAACTTTTTTGTGTTGTGCTGATGGTGGTTGATTTGAAAAAATACAAACACTGCCAAACCAGCAGCAGTAAAAAATGAAAGAAGCACACAAACAGCACAAACGATGTTTTGAGAAATGTACTGCGAGTTACAATTCAAAAAGTGATGAGGTACTGACAAGACAAGAAATATAAACGAAAATAAACAGAATCATTGTAACGAAAGAACTTCTTGTACATATACATACATAGCGAAAAAATAAATGTGGAATAAATAAAAAAAATTAGGTTTAATTTAAAAAAAAAATTAATATGATTATTCAATTCTTGTTTATTCAATTTATTTATTTCAATAAAAAATCGATATTTTTTATATTAAATAAATGAATTAATGCATTAGTCGTCGTTATAAAAGCAAAATTTAACTTTTAAAAAGTAGATTTTTTTCGGATTAATCTTATTAAGGTAAAAAAAATATTTTAACATGATAAAACAAATTTGGAATATTTTTCTATAATATACGATAAATTAGTAATTATAATCTAAAAAAAAAATAATAACAAAAATTTTAAAAATTAAAAAAAAAATGTGAATAAATCACAATTAATCCAACTAAATTTTAGGATGAAGGGGGTTTGAAAACCCTATTTTTTGTGTAAAGAACGTGTCCATACATGTATACATGCACAATTTTTCGTCATATTGAATAAATACCAAAAGTTTAGAACATTTTTGTTAATAAGTTTAAAAAAATATTAATTTTTGGCACGTTGTTAGCACCACGGTCTTTTGAATACCTTTAATTTGATACCAAATATGCCTATATTAATTTTGATTAAATAGGCGTAAATCGTCTATTAAAATCACGAAAAACACAAAATCTTAAGCAAGTGATTGAATACTTTTGCTCAATTTATCAAATGTAAATTAAAATTCAAAAGTATCAATAAAAATTCATAATATATCAATTAAATTTCATTGTCATTCCGTTGGTAACGCATCGAAATATTGAAATTGCCTACAAATTTTGAAATCATTGTAATGAAAACCATGATTCTTATAAAAAATTGGTAGAAAAAAAATTTAACAAGTAAGAAAATTAATCATCGATATTTTAAATATAACTATATTTAACAAATAAAAATATAAAATTATTATCGTTTTTTAAATTATAATAATTCGATTTTTTAGGCACTTTAAATGAAACTTTAAACCGTAAAAATAACTTTCAAGTCTTACGCTTTTCTATTTAAAAAAAAAATCGGAAAACATTTAAAAAAAAGTTTTAACTTCATAATGTAAAAAAAAATTTATATCAGATACCTAGAAAATTTTTCAAATTTTCAAAAAATTCAAAAAAAAAAGTCGTCACCTAAATTTTTGAAAGCATTTAATAACATATTTACTTCAAAAAGTAAAAAATTCGTGTCTGACCGGATGTAGGCAAAATCGCCCAAAGAAAAATGGCCCAAAAAAGAAAACGAAAATTCGCCCAAAAATTTTTCATACAAATTTGGGTCATATTTCATATGAAAAGTTACCCAACATTTTTGGACAAAATTTCGAAATTAAAAATTGGGCGATTTTTCATTACGAAAAATTACCCAAAAATTATATATGAAAAATTGCCCAATTTTGTTTTAGTTTTATTTTTTGTCAAAAATCTTAAAATGTCAAAACTGAAATATGTATGTCACAATAAATCAGTATATTATTATTTTTAGAAACAGAAAACGCATATCGTGTTTTTTTTTTTTTTTTTGTAAATTATGTATATATTTAACTTGCCAAGAATAAGCTGAAGCAAAACCGTTTCGTTGTTGCTAACATACAAAGGCTCTGGTGGGAATCGAACCCAAAGCCCCTGCTATTACATGCAGATTACCACGCTATATATTAATCTATCGCAGCGCATTAGAAAATCAAAAGTAATGAATTTAAAAATAGCATGCAACTCCGATGAAAGCTCCGCAGGCGAAAAATTTTACCAACAAATTTTAACAAAAAATCGCGCGATTTTTTGTTAAAATTTGTTGGTAAAATTTTTCGCCTGCGGCGCTTTGATTGGAGTTAATTACAATTTTTTTTATTTCGTTAAAATTTAAGTTTCACACTTAAAACTTTTACATCAATTACTTATGCATTTTACGGGCTGTATTCTCAAAACAACGATCTATAAAAATAAATAATAAACAAGTAACCTTTGGTCTTATCTTAAAAGTTTTTGTCTTTGTCTTAAAGTGCTTCTGCGTACGCGGCCTTCGGCCGGGCTTAGGGATTACAAACTCCATGCCTTAGACCCACCCTCTCCGCAAAAGAAAGCTTTTTTGTGTAGTTTGTGCTTTGGAAAAAATGTGTTAGAAAAAATATTTTTTTTTTATTTTATTTTGGGCCATTTTTCATTTTGTTTTTGGGCTTTTTTTCGTTAATTTTGGGCGAAGTTTCGTATTTTTCTTTTTGGGCCATTTTTCATATTTTTTGGGCGATTTTGCATTTGGGCGATTTTTCCTAAAATTTTTTGGGCGATTTTTCTTTGGGCGATTTTGCCTACAGCCGTCTGACCCTTAGACAATTTTCAAAAAAAGTTTTCGAAACTTAGAATTTTTTAGAGCACTTTTAATAAAACTTATAACATTAAAATAACCTTTTAAAAAATTTTCTTCAAAACCTAAAAAAAAATATGTGTCTTAGAAAATAAAAAAATAAAAAATTGTGTCAGATACTTAGAAAATTATTAAAAAAAAATCGGAAGTTAGCATTTTTTAAACTTTAATAAGATTTTTAACTTTAAACCATAAAAAAATGTTTAAAACAATTGCAATATTTTCAAAAAAAAAAAAAATCGGATCGTGAAAAAAAAAAATCTGTTAAAATTTTTTACTCAAAAACGTAAAAAAAAATTAGTGTCGGAACTTGAAACATTTTTATTGTTTAAATGCATTTTTAATTAAATTTAGAAAATTTTAAATTAATTAATTTTAGAAAATTTAAAGCTTTATCTTCACTTTTGAAACATTCTTCTTAATAATATAATAAAACTTGTCATTACTTGTACAAAGAAATATCTACTTATATTTACTGTTCATTTAACTTCCAGCAGCTGAAATAAAAAAAATTTCATGCTGACGAGTCGAATTCAATTTTTATTTTCCCTACTGCCAGTCCAGTAACAAACAGAACTTGTGCAGCGCAGTAACCAGACAATTCAGTCGTGTGTGCTGTTTTTTGTTTTTTTAAACTGAAGCTGAACTGTGTGCTGGCAAGTTTGTCAATTTCAAAAAAAAACTTTTACTGTACTGCTGCTGAAGAAAATTGACAATTTTTAACAGCTCAGTTCTTGACTGCTGTTTTGTTTTGATAATGTTTATGCTGACAAAACAGTACAAATTATGTGTTTTTGCTGAAAATCTAGGCAGTATTTTCAACACTGGGTGGAACACTGTTATAATGAACTGTCAAGAATGGAATATTTTAGTAGGTTATAGATATTCTGATTAATTTTTATTAAAAAAATAAAAATTGTTTTATTCGACCTTTAAATTATTATATTTTGAGTAGGTTTATTCTAGCTCGAGGTCATTATTTCCTGTACTAATTAAAACTATGATATTCTCATTGAATAATTTTCTGTTTTAAATTTATTTATGTTGGAAATTTTTGCAAGACTTAATCGACACGTGTTTCGGAATTTGTCAGATTCCATTGTCAAGATTATTTAGCAAATATAAAAAACTTAATATATTATAACATAGATATATTTATTTTTTTCTAAACAAGATTAGTCTAATTTTAAGCAAAATTTTATTCACTGAATTAATTATTAATAAACTTCTTATAAAAAAAAAATTGTTTAACATTTTCCTTAAAAATGTTCAAGACTTTTTAAAAATTAAAGTATTTTTAAACCTTTTTACTACAATTGTACACTAGACATTCATTTTTTTGCATGAAAAAAAGTTTTTCTTCCGAATTTAAACGTCCGAGAAAATTTTTAATTTCCTAGGCCTAAAACTAAAGTGGTACAAATTTGTGGTCAATCGGTCGAACGGTTTTCGTGATATCGTGATTTAAAATTAAAAAATGGCGGTTTTTGCCTACTTTCAAGAAATGTTAAAAAAAAATCATTTAAACTTAATTTGAAGAAATTTTTGGATTATTGTAAAAATTTCCACCAAAATTTTGGATTTTTTAAAAATAAAAAAATTTAAAAAAAAATATATCTTGCAATAATTTTTTTATTATATCCTACACCACACTGTGGTACAGGGTATAATGAGTTTGTGCTGATGTTTGTAACAACCCGACATATTGGTCCTAGACCCACTTTTAAGTATACCGATCGACTCAGAATCACTTTTTGAGTCGATTTAGCGATGTCCGTCCGTCTGTCTGTCCGTCCGTCCGTCTGTCTGTCAATGTAATCGGTGTAAACACGATACAGGTCGTAATTTTTAATCAATTAACTTGAAATTTGAAACTTAAGACTCTCTTGGTCCAAGGACGAAGCCTATTGAAATTGGAAAAAATCGGTCCATATTTAGACCTAGCTCCCATACAAAGGTCCTCTTTAGTTTTGGCTTAAATGACTCTTATAGCCGTATTATGATAGGTATCTTATCAAAATTTGGCTGGTAAACGTGTTTTGTCTCCACAAACCACAATTCCGAATTTTAAAGGAATCGGTCCAGTTCTTCTTGTAGCCCCCATACAAACCACCTTCCCGATTTTCACATAAATCACTCAAATTTCATGAAAAAAGGAAAATATTTAATTAAAATTTTGTTTGTGTATGTTAAACGCGTAATTCAATAACCTTATGAAATCTGATTACCATCGGACCATTTTTGGAATTAGGCCCCATGTAAAAATTTCGCCCGATATTCACTTAAATCGGTTTATTGGCAGCAAATCGAAGCCTATTTCACTCAAATTTGTTTTGTAAGTGTTTTAAGACTAATTAAAGATTCGACAAAATATATATATAATCGGTCCTATTTGAACTTGGGACCCATTTTCCGGGAAACTCTGGTGTAGGGTATTATATGGTCGGTCTTGACCGACTATAATTTTCTTACTTGTTTTTATTGATTTTGGTATGCTTAATACAAAAATTAAAAAAATTTTGAAATTGGTCGAGCGGTTTTCCAGACATCGTCAAAAAATTTCTAAAAATAGAATTTTCAACTTACTATTTCATAGAGCTAGAGACAAACTTTCATTTAAACTTTATTTGAGCCAAATCAGAATATTTTTACCCGTAGGGCACTTCTATCAAAGTTTGGAGTTTTTAAGGAACATTTTCTAAAAATACCAAAACTTTGATCGAAGGGCACCACGGGTTAAAATGATCAGATTTGTTTCAAATTAATTTAGAAAGTTTGTCTTAAGACAGGGCCAAAAGTAAGAAATTTTAAGATTTTTTTTTTTTTAAAACGCCATTTCTTGCAAATTTCAAATAGCGATAGCTTGAAAACCGTTCGACCGATTACATTTTTTTTTGATATTTGTGTTTAGCGCATGAACATTTTTAAATATGCTGTGTCGGAAGACAAATATTTTTTTTAATTTTTTTTTTTTTTTAATTTTCAAAATCCAAAACTTTGATCGCCAGGCGCCACGGGTTACTTTAATCAGATTGGCCTTTAGGTCTAGCAAAATAATTTGCCGGTCACTTGTGAAAATCAAAAATTGAAAAAAAATTATACCTAACTTAGAAACATTAAACATATGTATTAGAGTGTCCCTTATTTTGGAAATGTTGGAAATCTTGAGACGGTACCCGCTCATTTTTTTCCTTTTGACTTAAAAATAACTCAGGAAAAATTTTACGCCCCTAGGACCACGCCTTCCCTACGCGACGGGGCCTTAAAGAGCGGGGCCTAAAAAATCATTTTTCCATACAAACCAAAAATTTTTTTTTTGATTTTTAATTTTTTTGTTATTATTTATTTTATTACTTGGTTTGCTTATTCACGACAAAAAATTTGATTTTGGTGGGATAAGTCTTTCAGCGCTAAAAAATTTTTCGCAAAAAAAAAATTTGAGCCGCCGGGGTCCTGCAGTAAAAAATTTTTAAAAAATATTTTTTTTTAGTTTTGACCAGCAACGGTTTTAGTTGTTATGTTGCATTTAATGATATATATTCCAAAAAAAAAATTATTCATACCTGTGACATCTTTATCTTTTTCGAAAAAAAAATTTTTAGCCGTAGGGATCCTACGGTAAAAAATTTTTAAAAAATATTTTTTTTTAGTTTTGAAAAGCAACGGTTTTAGTTGTTATGTTGTTTTTCATGATATATATTCCAAAAAAAATATTATTCATATTTGTGACATCTTTATCGTGTATCGAAAAAAATCAACAATGCATTTTGTACCCTTTTTTAGAACACGATAAAGATGTCACAGATACAAAAAATATTTTTTTATGAATATATATCATTTAAAGCAACATAGCAGCTAAAACCGTTGCTGGTCAAAACTAAAAAAAAATATTTTTTAAAAATTTTTTACTGTAGGACCCCGGCGGCTCAAAATTTTTTTTTGCGAAAATTTTTTTAGCGCTGAAAGACTTATCCCACCAAAATCAAATTTTTTGTCGTAAATAAGCTAAGCAAGTAATATAATAATTAACAACAAAAAAATTAAAAATCAAAAAAAAATTTTTTGGTTTGTATGGAAAAATGATTTTTTAGGCCCCGCTTTTTAAGGCCCCGTCGCGTAGGGAAGGCGTGGTCCTAGGGGCGTAAAATTTTTCCTGAGTTATTTTTAAGTCAAAAGGAAAAAAATGAGCGGGTACCGTCTCAAGATTTCTAACATTTCCAAAATAAGGGACACTCTAATATGTATGTAAATCTCTCTTGTTTTCTAAAAAAGTGGCCAGATTTGTTACGCTGCGGAATTAGAAAAATGTTATTAAAGTTCAGAAAATCTATTTTTAAATGTGTTTCACATTATTTTACTAAACTTTAAGTGCCAGTTTACAGAAGGCGAACGATACACACGAACGAAAATTTTGCATGTGTTTTGTTATTGTAACAAAAACAAAATACATGTAAAATTTTCGTTCGTATGCATCGTTCGCCTTCTGTAAACTGGCACTTAGTTTTGTTTTTTACTGGTTTTAATTAAAAAACAACCTTTTAGCAAATTTTTTTAGTAAGTTTTTTTTTAGCGTAGTTTTTGAAGCTGCAAAAGCTTTTCACTTTAGAGTCTAAAGTTTAGACATAGTCTGTGTATGCTTTAACCATATTTCACTGTACTTCAATAAAGTTAAAATTTTTCCTGTTTTAAATTTGCTTTATTTCCTTCTATAATTTATACTTTATGACTTTATTAAGGGCAAACATTACAAGGGGATGTATATTTTCCAATACATTTAACCCTTAGAGCTTATAAGATGATATAAGTATTTAATTTTATATTGGAAATTTGTTTAAATAAAATTTAATATATAAATATTTTTTTTAAAAGGAGCCATTAATTTTTATAGATAAAACGAAACATTAAATATATTGGAGGTTAAACAAAATTTTAGGTTCTTATGATGCTTAAAACATGTTTGGAACATGATTGCAGCACAAGGGGCAACATAGTATTTTGATTTATTTGATCATATAAGTATATGATTGATACAATCATACTATGATCATCAACAATTTTAAAATGACAATTTTTATCATACTATGATAAGTGATCGTTTGATCACTACAATCATGTTATGATAAAGTTATAAATTATACTATGTTGCCCCTCCATTATGGTTGTCGCAATCATGTTTCTTCTCTTTTTGAAATAAATG
Organism: Pegoplata infirma; assembly: GCA_963921195.1. Taxonomy (NCBI): domain Eukaryota; kingdom Metazoa; phylum Arthropoda; class Insecta; order Diptera; family Anthomyiidae; genus Pegoplata; species Pegoplata infirma. The sequence continues at coordinate 232,414,910 of OY992537.1, forward strand.
TTTTTTATACCCCCAATATAATTGATAATAAAAATAAAAATTTTAAAAGCTTAAATTTCAACACGAAAAACATTAACAATATAAAAACCATGAAAATTGAAAGAAAATATGTATAAAAAAAAATCATCAGCCTTTTCATTCAGGCGCACATCCCTATTCTGTTCACTACTTAAAGAAGACATAAAGACCGTAATAAAATTTATATGGAATGTTTTCTTAAAGTAAAATAGTAGCAGCAGTAGTAGTCGAAAATTGAATGTAAAAATATATGTACTGAAACGTAAGGAAGTACTACCAACATGAAGCATATGCTAATATAAAATCTACTACTATTTGCCTGTTGCTCTTGCAAACAAAGTTTCTCAAATGGCTTTACAAAGAGGAACTCACAGAAAACAAATTTGCCAATGAAAGAAATTCATAGTATTTATGAGCAAATACATGCAAATTATGAACTTTTTCATTAAATTTGAACTTTTTCATAGCGTTTATGAAAAAATGTTAAATATTTCTTAAATTCCACAGATGATTTATTCATAAATACTATGTAAAAGTTCAAAAGTATTATGAAAAAGTTAATAATTTTTATGAATTTTTTTATAAATACTATTAATTTCGTTCATAGGAACATTTTTTTTTGTGTGCTCAGAACATCTTCTTAAAAATGTTTCAAAAATACAAAAAACACAAGTAGAAAAGTTAAATTAGAGTTGGCCGAATCTATGAAAACTCTCCACTATGTCCATTTTAAGTAATAGTAAATTAATAATACGAAATATTTTGTTTTGAGTAAAAAACTTAAAAAAAAAATAAAATATCTACTACTATTTTTTTTTTGAGTGATTTTTTTTTTTTTTAATTTAAAATTTTTTTCGAGTGTAATTTTTTTTTTTAAGTGTACAACTATTTTTGAGTGACAAAAAAAACTTTGTAAAATATTTCTAGGCTTCAACGGTACTTTCAACACGTGAATTTAAGGTGAAACCAATCTGTAATTCCCGGTTGTGTTCATGTATTTTGAACCACAATACCGATTTTGCTGAAATTCAATATCAGCCAGAACAGGGAAACGACAAATATATGTGCTAAACTTCAGCAGCCATAGAGTTGTCTTTTAACATATTCGTGCCAAATTTCAGGAGGCTAGCTCTTTTATTTTGGACTATATAGTGCCATCTACACACTTACAAGGGAAGTCTCCCTGGTGTCACCCTCCGATCTTCATGAAATTTGGATGTGTTTTTAAGAACGAAAATTAATTCGGCACGTATTTTTTTAGCGGCCTAAACTCATTTTTAGGGGAGTCGATTTGTATGGGGGGAAATTGACCTTTTTCAGGTTTTTACGATTTACGCCTATTTAAACAAAATTAATATAGGCATGTGTGGTATCAGATTAAAGGTATTAAAAATACCTATCTCGTGGTGCTAACAACGGGCCAAAGAAGTTAATATTTTTCGACATATTAACAAAAATGTCCTAAAATTTTGGTATTTTACTCAATATGGCGAAAAGTTGTGCGTGTTTGGACACGTTCTTAGCACACGTAGATAGGTTTTCCAAAGACCTTTCATTTGGTATGTAACATGAATAGGTTTCTTTGTATAATATATTTTTTTTCTGATCTACAAAATAAAACCAATTCCATAAAGATACGCGGGTGACACTAGGGAGACTTCCCTTGTTAGAAAATTATTGCAGTTACTACATGACGGTCATTTGTGTAGTAAGTAGTAGTTGTTGTTTTCAAACACAATTTCAGTTCTTTTTGTATGATAAATCTCAAACAACAGTTTTTTGTAGTCGTTTTAAAAAACAAATGCAAAAAATTACTACATTGTAGTAACAGTTGTTTTATGTAGTTGTTTTTAGTCTATAAAAAAACTTATAATTTTCTAGAAAATTAAAAAAAAAAAACGGATGTGCAGGAATTATTTCCAAATAATTTAAACCGTTTTTGACGTTTAGAATTTTATTTTGTTAATAAAAAAATTCAGACAATTTGAGTTACAGTAACTGTAATTTGAAGTAGTTTTTACAGTTTTTTTGTAGTTGTTAATCAATAGTTAAAAACACCAACAATTTTTGGTTGATTTTACCATAAAATGTAGTGGAAGCCTAAACAACAACAAATGTAGTAGTTTTAACTGTCTTTTGTTGTGGAATCTACAGTCAGAATTTTTTGAGTACAGAGAGACGGACGGACAGACATTCATAGAATGTCTTAGAATCGATCATGGATCAATAATATATATAAGTACTCGATGCGTTACAAAAGGAATGACAAAGTAATTATGCCCCCATACTGTGGTTGGGTATACAAGTTTGTTGAAAAAAAATGTCCGCGGAAAAATTTTTGGTGAAAAAAAATTTGCCAAAAAAATTTTGGGTTAAAAAATATGTTCGTACTTGTTTAAGTACCTTTCAGTATTCAATGCTGTTCGCATATGTCAACCAGCAGCCGAATTAAAGCACTTTGTATTTTTAGGTTATGAAGAATGTACAAAAATTTTTGACGTGTCCTTACATTTTCGCTAATAACTTTTGAACCGCTAAACCGATATCGCTCAAATGCAATACCAAACTTCTCGAAACAAGAACAAGTAAATATGTTAAGTTACAGTCATATATGTTTAATATTTTGACCGTGATCGCCATTTTAACCGACAGACATTCTAGCGATGTCCGTCTGTCCTTAAAAAACATACTGAAATATTTATTTATTGAACTTTTAACATATAATTACAAATCATATACTAAATTAATCTAACCAAGGCAGGTGACAAAGACTCGTTGTAGCGAAACAGACCAAGGCCTCTGGAGGGAATCGAACCCATGACCCCCAGACTCATAGGCTAGAACGCTACTAAACGGTTTAAGAGTAACATAATTTTGGCCAATGAACAATTATTATGCCCCGCTATTTAAAAAAAGGGTTAAAACAAAAATTTCTCCCCAAAATATGCTACAACTTTTTTATGTTTCCTTAAGCTCCTTAGATTTAGTTCACCCTTTGAGAATCTCTGCTTTATACACACACAAAAATTCTTTCGGAGGGAAAACAAAGGAAAACACACATTTTATTGGTGGGAGGGTTGTTAGGTGGTTTTAGGTTGCTTTAAGTGTAACAATTTCAATTTGTCTTATATTATTTTGGGTTTTGAGTGTAGATAAATTATCCAAAGTCAAATGTAAAGATGTGTTTGTGTATTCATACCATTAGAATTTTGTAGCTTTTTTTGTTCCTGTTTGGTTGAAGCATAAAGGAAGTGAATGTGCGTAAAGGTCGTAAAAATAAAATGTTAAATACTGATGACATACATTTATTAAAAGATACATACAAATATTTTGGGTAAAAAAAAAAATTGTGTAAGGTAGTAAAACATAATTTAACATTTACTTTAAAATACAAACTTTTAATTAAAAAAAAGGTAAACATTTTTTAAACATGCTTAAAACATGTTTTTATATATATATATTTTTTTTTTATAAAAACACTGGAACGTATGATTAATATTTTTTCTTATATGTATTTTATGTTACGTATACGTGTAGTATGTTCTTTTGTGTGTTTAACTTAAATAATGAAAATTAAAGAAAAGAATCATTGTACCATGGAAAAGAATAATAAAATTTTCTTTAAATACAAAATTCTGACTTTTAACTTTTTAATTATAGCAGTATTGTGTTGAATTTTAACAATAGAGGTATTCAGAGTCTTGCTGCCAACCCTGGAAGGTCAATGAACTTAATATGACGTAAAAATGTTTTATTTGTTGAACAAATATGCAAAAAACATATAAAAATGGAGAACTTTTTTTCCTCCAGTCCGATTGTGCCCATCCCAGAACTTAAGCAGTCTATGACCACACTGTCCGACAGCCAACATTAAACATAAACCGGATGATATAAGTAGAGATCAAATGGAGTAAAACTGCATTTGCAGTTTTTTATTTCGTTCTCCTGTTTTCTTTTAAAAGGACTTCAAAGTTTTCAAAGTTTCATGAAAGGTGGATTCATGAAAGGTGGATTTTTTTTTTTTTTTTTGCTGACATGTATAAATTATCCCACCCGTGTAAAAATGTATTAGATCTTATCTGATCTGTTCATGTATATTTATACATGATCGTATCTAATTGCATATAATTATATCTGAAATGGCCGAAATCGAGATCTAATTATATCTCGGATTTGGTCAACATTGCCACAAAATTGACATTTAATTATATCTATGCAGATATAATTAAATACAATCAGATGCAATCCCATATTGTCAGATAAAAGCAGATCTGACAAGATCTAATTGACTTTTTCACGGGCATACAAATTTGACATAATTTTGCCGTATATAACTAAAAAACGTTAAATTTGTATGGGATAATTTATACACGTTAGCAAAAAAATCCACCAGAAGTGAGTTTTAGAGACCCTACAGTGAAAAAATGCCTTCGAATCTTTAGAAAAATAATAAATATATTAATTTAAAATTACGCCAAACTGAATCTATGAATACCTTCCACAATGCCCTTTTTAAGTGATAGTAAATTTTCTAACGTGAAAAAAATAACATTTTTGATTTGAAATATTTTATTTTGTATAAAAAACTTTTTTTTTAAGTAATTTAAAAAAAAAATTGAGAAAAATTTTTTTTGAGTGTAACATTTTTTTCGAGTGTATTTTTTTTTTAGTGTAAACAATTTTTTTAGTGTCAAAAATACGTTGTAAATTATTTTTGTGACTTACCATGTGTTTAAAACATGTTTAACGGGTTTTCAACACGTGAATTTAAGGTGAAACTAATCTGAAATTCACGGTTTTGCTAATAACTTTTGAACCACTGCACTGTGGCCGAAATCACTGATCTAACGGCGCTTAAGTCAAAATTAAAAAATTAAGATCGATAAATGATTTTTCACTGCATCATTTAACTATACTTTACAGAAAAAGTTTACGTTTTTACATTTGTTTTGCTTTCAATATTCGCATAGCTGTAAGCTGTCAAATATACATTTTCTGCAGCAAGTGTATTATAGGAATTTGGGGCCTAATTGCTCAGTGAGTTTTTCTTGACACTTTTAAGTTAATTGTTTATACATTTTGAGCCAAAAAGTTTTAATTGAAAGTTAAAGGTACACAGAACAAATTTTGTACATAAATAGAATGAATTGCGTACATTGATTTCAGTTCAAACTGTGTATGCATAAATTCATACTATTTATGTACGTGTTTTTAATTTTTAAATTTCCAAAAAAAAATCAAACAGGTTTGTTTAAAATAAAAAAAGAAATTGTCAAATTTTTTTTGTGTATTTTTTTTTTGTTGAAAAAAGAGGAATCCTCTAACATTAAAGAATCCTTTAACATGTAAGATGAAAAGGTAAGTGCAATGTATTTGAATAAATATGTATTGTATATTTCCATTTATTAAGAGCATTTTGTTTAACATCTTTTTAGATATCCCTTCAACAAGAATGACCTGATGCATACAAAATCCCTATTTATCTTCTGCTACACATTTCCTAGCATGATGAATTTAAAGTTCAAACTATTCCATTAGAAGGTAAAGCTGGCGATTACGCGAATTAATAGTTTTATTTAATTTTTACATAAATTTTTTGTAAGTTTCCAATAAATAAATTAAACTAGAAAAAAATCATCTTATATGATGCCAAATTAACGAGTGTTTATGTTTTTGATATTATGGTCCACCAAATTATTCCTAAATTTCAAAAAATTTCCAAAATTTAACACAAAAATCGTCAAAAATTTATTCATAATATGTATGAACAAATTAATACTGTTAATAAAAAATGTTTGGGAAAAAAAAGTCATGTTAAATTCATACTGTGTATGAACAAAATCATTCTGTACATGAAAAATTTTTTTCTGTGTATGTTTTAACTGAAAAATAAATGTTTGTGGCCTGTGTGTATCTAGTTTATTATTAGTGCATTATAGAAGTTGACATTTGTGATATAAACTATAGTTTCATGGACTGCAACTTTTGAAATTCGATCGTATTCGGTCCAATTCCTGTTTTGTTTATTATTTTGGGTTATTTTTGTTGTGACGTTTCAGTATGGCGTGCTAGTTCGCGCAAGTTGTTCGGGTTTTCAGGGTCCATCTGCCTGTTCAAATAAACACAGAAAAAATTCTGTACATAAATAGTATGAATTGTTTTCTTTAATTTCAGTTCATACTATGTATGAATTTATTTATACTTTTTATAAATCTTTTTATTTTGTTTCAATTAAAAAAAAAAATCAAAAAACTATTTAGTTTAAAATAGAAAATAAATGTCAAACAATTAATTTTCTTTGAAAAAATATGCTTTAGAAGTGGGATTTTATATTCGCGTACCATGGAGGATATATAACAAATAAGAAAAATAAAGGTATGTGTGAAAAGTATGGATTTCCATAAACATTTTGAAGTAAAAAATTTATTTCTTCTTATTTTCTTCACAGCAATTTTATCTTGATGCCATGTCAATTTTTTTGTTTTCTGCCATCCATTGTTGAAGAATGAGTTGGATAATTTTACTAGTGCTAAGAGATGAAGCTTACCCGCAATAATAAGCACGGCGATCACACAAATTTTGCATGTATTTTGAATTATTTTATTAAATTTAGAACAATGAATTTAATATACATACATAAATAAAAATGAATTTTTTTGCGATAAAAATCTATTTGTTTTTTCTAAATTTTTATTGTATTCATCATAGAATTGATTTCGTGTACAAAATTTGCAAAAAAATTTAATAAATATCCCCATGAATTTGTTCATAATATTTATAAAAAAATTCATACACCGTATGAACATGGTTTGGGAAAAAAAAGTCATGTTCAATTCATACAGTTTATGAAAAAATTTATTCCAGGAATGAATTTTTTTTTTCTGTGAACAGTATAAACGCGATACAGACCACAAATTTCAATCGATTTGGCTAAAATTTTAAATTTAAGATTTTTTATCGAAAGAACAAAACCTAATAAATTTTTGACAAAATCGGTCCATGCCCCCCATGTTAATTTCCCCTTCCAGTTTTACTAAAAAGCCCTAACAATGGTATTTTAACAAATATCCTCTTGAAATTCGACTGGTAAATGTTTTTTGTAGCCATAAATAATCACTCTAAATTTTAACGGAATCGGAACATTTTAACTTCTAGTCCTCATACAGACCACCCTCCCGATATTCACATAAATTTCCCAAAATACATAAAAACACTGAAATAAATACGGTTAAAAATTAAATTCTTTATAAGTTTTATAATCACAAATATTCATTGGGCTTTATTTTTTTACATTTCCGAATTAAGCGCCGCTAGATTGGATGTTTCGGCCACTGTGCACTGGGACCATTTGACTGAAATATGAACTAGGCCAGGGGAACGACAAAAATATATGCCAAGCTTCAGCATCCTCAGAATTGCCTTTCGAAATTTGGCGTGTTTTTTATCTCGTAAATTCACGAAAAACCCTTGCCGAAATTCAGTCATTTGCTCATAACCACTGGACCGATTTCACTGGATTACAATACCAACCTGACCAGGAAAATGTTCAATATATATGACAACCTTCAGGATCCTCCGTAAAGTCTTTCAAAAGTTAGCGTGTTTTCAACAGACAGACAGACGGACGGACGGACATTGCTAGATCGTCTTAAAATCGATCGAGGATCATGAATATATATACTTTATGGGGTCCTAGACCAATATTTCGAGGTGTAACAAACGGAATGACAAACTTATATGTACCCCCTATTAGAGATGGGCGCGTGAGTGAATTTTGATTCACTCTCACTCACGCTCACGACAGGAATTTTTAAATTACGCACACTCACTCATGAGCATATTTTGTCTACTCACACTCACTCACAATCACGTGAGTAAATTTAATACAACTCACACTCACGTGCAATCACGCAAGCTTCACTCACACTCACGTTGACTCACACTCACGAAATTTTATTTATACAAAAAAACAAAATCAAAAACTAAAATTTTAAAAATCTTTTAAAATTTTCAGCAATATTTTAAGTTTAGCGAAATTTTACATTTTTTTGCTTTTTTTCGGGACGAAATCTTAAGTTAAGGCAAATTTTAAAAAATTGTATTGCATTTTTTGGTACGAAAGGAAATATGAAGAGAAAATAAATCACGCACACTCACGCAAACAAATCGACTAACGCACACTCACTCACGCAAAAATCTTACTCACGCACACTCACTCACGCAATTATTTTCTCCACTCACACTCACTCACAATCACGTGAGTAAAATTGAATTCAGTCACACTCACGCGTTATCACGCGTGAATCACATGAATCACGCTCTAATCTGCTCATGTGCTTATCTCTACCCTTTATCACTAGAGTGGAGGGTACAAAAATGTTGCACTTTTTCTGCCCTTTATTAATTTAATGACTTTATTTAATGAATCTACTTTTTGCAATAACAATTTTTTTTCCAAACGATTAGAAAACGAAATTATAATTTCTATTTAAATTACTTTTCTAATTTCTTTCTTCATAATCTTTTTTTTTCAAGCTCCAACAATTTTTTTATTTAAAATTTTTTTTCTTGTTAAAAACGTCCACTTCACTTATAATGTCATAACAGTTTCTTATCCACTTTTAATAAATTTGTTCTTTTATATCCTTTTTTCACACCTGCAAATGAAAACAATTTTCTGTTTTTTTTCTTTTTTGACATGCTGATATACAAAAGAACATCGAGATGACATCGTTGACCTTTTGAAGTAGAATCATTTTTACTAATGAAATTTTGCAACATCTTATATGTATAGTAAAAGTTCTTTGTTTGAAATTAGGAAATATGCAGCTTGTACTTTTACAAGTGCTGGTACAAGTTGCTTTTAAAATAAAATCAAAAATCACAAAAGAATATCTTAAAACTTATATGCCATTTACATATACCTCGAAATCCAAAAAAATGGGATTTCAATGAAAATCCAAGTAAATCCAATTAAAAAATTTTTGGATTTCAAATGTCAAATCCCATACAAAAAAAACTTGGATTTTGGGAAAATCGTAAAATCGCAATTTAAAATCCCAAAAAATTTCTACTACTTAATTGTACAACTATGGGTTTTCCCAAAATAATCATCCCTAATGCTTTTTTTACAACGCTGCACACGATTTTTTATCAGCTGTTGTTGTTTTTTATAAAGTAAAAATACAATTAAAATTTATTTTTTTTTAACTATTAAAAGATTAATAAAAACAATGTTTAACAATGTTTCATTTAAAATTTACTATTCCAAATGGTAAACGCACAATTTAGTTGACCAACTTGGTCTTCCTAACAAAGGAAAACACTCAATGGTGGCGGCCCCAAACTTTGCAAAAATGTTAATTTTCTTGCATTTAAAGAAGCAGCTCTACATAAAAACACATTTTTTGATATTGTGGTCCCAACATATACTAGTGGGATTGAAAATATTGGCTCCGGCAAAGAAAAATCATTGTTTTTAGAAATATTTATAAAATTGGGCAATTTTCCAACTAACAACCCTGTACACAAATCAAAAGAAAATACAGAGTTAGTACAAACAAAATCCCGCTAAATGTCAAAAAAGCATAATATGTAAACGGTATAGATTTTAATTGGATTTGAATTCCAAATTTATGTGGATTTCGGGGTATATGTAAATAGCATATTAGATAAGTTTGTTTTTGCGTTTGTAACACATCGAATGTATTTGTGATGCTTTATCAATTTTTATTATTCTGTCTGTTAAAATCTGTTTTTAAGCAAAACTTTGATGACTTAAGGGCTGAGTTGAATTTCTAATTAATTTCCATTGACTTCTTTTGTTTGTATATAAAAATGGGCTTAATCGGTCTGAGGCAAAAAAAAGTTATGATCGCTATATCGTGTTAAAATCCATAGACCGATACACATGGAACGAAAAACCTAATACACACCAATTTTTTGATAGAGTGTATAAAAATATACATTTGTAAAAGTTTAAGGTTAAAAATTTCTTGCAATTTTAAAAAAATATTTTCTCTTGACATGTTATTTGATGAATGAGAAGTCTTAGGAAAATTTTTTTATGTCTTTCTTATGTCCATGTCATTTCAATGATGATGTTGTAATGCTTCAAGTAGACTTTTTTCCTAGAAGCAATCATATTTTTTCATGTCCTTCTTCTTTTTTATACTCTATATAAAACAGTATTATGGTTTAGTTTAACATTACCCCTAAGAGATCTTAACTTTTTTTTATATGCCTGGGAAAATGTACAATAATAGCTAATAAAATGGTATTTAAGAGCTATAAAAATTTGTAAACTAAAATGTTAAAGTTTTTTGTTTAAAATTTTTGGGAAATATTTAAAAACCCAGCAAAACTTTTCGGAGTCATTCAAAAATAACTAGTTCTAGAAGTACTTCAAAGCTTGTCACGATAGCTTCTCAAAGAGCATCCTGGAACTACTGATGTCACAACTAGTTCTAGAAGTGATCCAAAAGGGTAATATTGTGATTCCAAAGAGCTTTTTTGGAGTAGTTTGGGAACTAGTGATTAGGAACAAGTCGTACATGACTTCTGCACCACTTCCATGAAACAAATACTGGTTCTCAAATAACATCTTAGAAGCTGTTTCAAAAACTTATAATTTTTTTTTTCAAAAAAGAAAAAATATATATTTGATTACGCATTTCTCTGTTGCATCTTCTATTTGGAAAAAGTCAAACCTTTGGAAATATGTACAGAGGGGCTAAAAATATTATTAAGTATTGGGTAATTTTTTTGATATAATTAAGTATTGGGGCATTAGTGCAAATAGGTTTTTATATATCCATTCAATTACCTAATTACAATCTGCAATATACTTCTTTATTCACTACAGCTGGAATTTTAGTAAACAAAACTTTCCAATTGTAGCAATTTGAGTAATCCAACTAAGCATACACTCATAGAAATATCTTAGTAGAAAAATTAGTAAACCCATTGTAGATCAAGTTTTACAGAATATTGCCGTATTCAACAAAAATTAATGTTGATATCATTGAATAATCAGTAAAGCTGAATCAACTATTTACAACGCTTATACAGAATTCAATAGATAAAACCAAAAAAGAAAAAACAACACTGTTCATTCATTTTTGTATTATCAAGTTGGTAGCAATGCGAAATTTTTTGTGTCTTATAAAATTATTTTATGTGTTTGTTTCTTATAAAAATATTAATTATTATAAAAATAAATAAAAATAGGATCTGATGATCAGATTCTGATCTGTAAATATTTGGTAAGTAATAAAATACATTAGAGGTATTCAGAGTCTTGTTGCCAGCCCTGGCAATGTAGCAAAAGAGTACTTCTTTCAAAAAATACATGTATTTTGAAAAGTAATTTTGAAAAGTGCTCTTTTACCACCAGTGCCAGGGCTGGCAAGCAAGACTCTGAATACCTCTATTGATTACTTTATGTATTCATACTATATTATAAATTTTTTTGTTTTTTTTAAGGTTTTTGATTTGGTGTCATTAGAAAACTGGAGAATGGCTTACGAGTGCATAACATAAATAAACGAAGAGTGTGTGAAAATTTCGTGTTTAAATATTAAAACTTTAAAAGCCGGTGATAATTTTAAAAAATATTGTGATTTATAGTTAATAAAAGAATATTTACAAATAACAACAAGCTTTTTTTATTAATAAAATTTCTTATATCAACAAAAATATGAGTTGAGTTTACAAAAAATACGAGTTGATTTACAAAAAAACAAGTTGATCAACTTTTACAAAAACTGACAACAATTTTTATTGAAATCAACATAAATATTTGTAGGGTCAAAATCAACAATGATTTCTGTTGAACTTACAACGATTTTCTTTGGGAATACAATGATTTTTGGTTGAGTGTATAATCGTATATTTTTTGGTCCCTACAATATTTTTTTTTTTTTCAAAAATCGCTTATTTTCAAAAATCGCTTAATTTCCAATTGCATTAATGACAAAAAAAAAATACGGAAACAAAAAATACTACTAATTTTGTTCAGTAAAGTTCTGATATTGCGTTATATGTTCAACAAAAAATAATTCAAAAAAGTTTTTTTTTTGCAAAAAACATATGTACAAAATGTTCCTAGACAGCTTCCCTAGAACTAGTTTTGATGGTGACAATTTCAAACAAAAATCATGGGTTAAAGAATGGGATAAAGAAATGGTTCTAGAATGACTTAAAGAACCGTTCCATACATAGGTTCCTAGACTACTTTCCTAGAACTAGTTCTGATGGTGACAATTTCAAACAAAAATCATGACTCTGAGAACGAGATAGAGAACTAGTGACTAAGAACTAGTCGTACATGACTTCTACACCACTTCCATAAAACAAATACTATAAAACTCAAAAAAAAAAAAAAAAAAATTGTGTCGGGGACTTTGTAAATTTTATAATTCGTTTTTCGGGACTTATAAGGAGTTCACACTTACGACCTTATACCCTGTTCTCACGTACAGCTAAAACCCGTTTTAAACAACAATATTTTTAGGATTTTCGTTACCATCTTTAATTTTGAAAAATATGTATTGTTCATTATTAATATGTTACGAGTATACCCTAAAAATTTACATTTATCTTCAGTTAGTGGTTATCTTGTTTCTTGATTATACTAATTTGTTTCCGTTTTTTGTGATAACTTCTTTAAACTTAATTTGTTGTTTTTTAGTTTTCTATTTTAAAATTCGAATTAAAACTATTTTAATGAATTTGTTGAGAAAAAAAAACTAACGATTTTTTAGTATTTAAACTGGTTACACATTTATGTTCGAACTAGTTCTATATACATAGAAAAATAGAATTAGTAAATACACAACTTCTAGAAGGCATTCCTGAAGTACTTCCACATTCATGCCACAATAGCTTCTTGGAACTAGTTCCTGTCGTGACAATTTCAAAGAAAAATCATGGGTAAAAGAATAGGATAAAGAACTGGTTCTGGAACTAGTTCCCGTGGTGCCAATTTCAAACCAAAATCATGGGTTACAGAATGGGATAAACAATTGGTTCTAGAATGACTTATGGAACCGTTCCATAGCAGGGGTGATTGTTCCTAGACTACTTCCCTAGAACTAGTTCTGAGGGTGACAATTTCAAACAAAAATCATGACTCTGAGAACGAGATAGAGAACTAGTCGAGCTAAAAAGAAGGACTCTAGCACTAGTTCTGGAAGTCCTCCAAGTTTTGCTGGGAACATGTAATTATTTTTAATATTTCATGAAAATTTTGTAAGTTTTCATGCGAAATAAATAAGGGGTTAAATTATTCTGTTTTTGAAAAGAAAAAACCTCTTTGGAGATTAATTATATATTCTACCACGAAAATGTATGAATAATTCTCTTGAGCTTTAACTCATTAAGTAATGTATAGCCACAACTAACGGAGGTTATGAGTGTTCCTGGATTTTTTTCTAACAAAACTTGTAAATAAAACTATTGTATAAGCTTAGACTAAACAGATGTGACACTTATGACAGATGTCAAAAAAAGTAATCTTGAACCAAATGTTTAGTTTTTTTTCAGTATGTTCTACTTTTTACGTTAGTTAATTTCCCGAGTAAAAATGTGAAGGACCAGTACTGATCCGAAAAATGGATAAGATCAATTTTAAGCGGACGGATACAATCAGTACTGATCTTACTCGGAACAGTACTGATATTTCAAATCTCGAACCAGATGTGATATATAAGAATATATATAAACATTAGGGCGGATCGAAAAATGCTTTTTCACGAATTTCGCTTGGGCGCTATGCGGGATTGGTAAAAATAGATCGCACTTCATCTTGGGGTCCCCTCCAGCGCTGTTTCCACTTTTTTAAACCAAAGAGCATTTTTTTTTTAAATGTCAAAAATTCAAATTTGATCAGATCTTCTTAATTTTGGATTTTATGTGGTCTAGTTAATCACATCTATTTAGATTTTAAATATCAGCTTAATACGATATCGCTAACCTCCAAAAGCCAGAGGTGGAAAAGTATGCTTACATTTTGGAGAAACCCGAAAAGCAACTTTTTGCAATTATGTAAAAAAAAACACATTAAAATTGTAAAATATAAATAACTTTTATGAGTTTAGCGGACCATATTGCATATATAAAAAATTATCAATTTTAAGTTATTTGTGATTGCCCGAGTAAAAATTTTCTGATATAATAATATATAATTTGATACAATCTTATATGATTTAATATGCTTCCGTATACATTTGTATAAAATTATATCTAGCATTTTGATACGGTTGATCCACTTTATATGGTTAGATATTGCTCCATATATGATTAGATTTGTAGTTTGCTCATCAAATTGTATAAAAATAGATATTATAACATCAATTTGATATAATTAGATTTGACCAAATTCAGGATCAAAAGGCATAAATTTTTATATTTTTTGATCTAAAGTAATACAATTAGATATTATTTGATACAACCATTTTACGGATTAAATTAGATCTATTCAGTAAAATTAGCATAATTTTTTTACTAGGGTGGTAAAAAACAATTTTTTGTGTGGGACTCATATGACCCCATGTCGACAAGGGTTAAAGATCTCTTAAATTTTAATGAGAATATCTTTAATACCAAAATATGACATAATTTGTAAAAAATGTTTAAAATATAGAACAATATAGAAAAAAAATTACGAAATAAATTTTTTGAAAATATCGTAAGTTGAGATTGGTCCACAGGCCTTTCAAGAATTTCATATTTTTTGGTTTTAACGGTTTTGGAATCCTTGGGTAGTCTATTTTTCAAGTCGGGTAAAAAAATATCATATTTTTTAATTTTAATGTGTTTTTTCAATGTTGGCAATCGATACCTTTTCAATACCGTTATCCGTTTCAAAACCCTTTAAATTGAATACCGGTACCAATACCAATACTGAAACTCAGTTTTGGTATCGGATACCGGTATCCAAAAACCTTTTCCATCGGTACAGGTACGTACCGGTATTCCTAAAAAAACATGTTTTTTACAAAAAAAAAAAAATTAATAAAAAGTATTTAATTTTTTTGGTTTTTGTAAATGCAAAATCGTACTCCAAATGCCTCCCCGAATTCTCATAAAAATCAAAAAAAATTTGGGCACCCACATCGTGGATTACGTAAAAATTTCCAAAAAAAAAGACATACTTCAAACGTGGTGCGGGAGCAGAATGAGATAGGACTTCAGGGAGGCATTTGGAATAGTAGCAGCAGGTTTTTCACCATAGCATAATTTTTTGAAGTGGCTTAACTCGTAGAAATCGCTCATGAGTCATGAGTAATGATTTCGTGATTTTTATACCCTCTACTTAGTGATAGAGGGTATATATAAGTTTGTCATTCCGTTTGTAACTCATCGAAATATCGGTCTGGGATCCCATAAAGTATATATATTCATGATCCCTGATCGATTTTAAGACATTCTAGCGATGTCCGTCTGTCTGTGGAAATGGTGATCACGGCCAAAATATTCAACGGATATGACTGAAACTTAACATATTTATTGGAAGTTCTCCCGAGAAGTTTGGTATTGCATTTGAGCGATATGGGTTTAGCGGTTCAAAAGTTATGGACGAAAATGTAAGGACACCTCAAAAATTTTAGTACATTCAACATAACCTAAAAATACAAAATGCTTAAATTCGGCTGCTGGTTGACATATGCGAACATAATTGAACTCCAAAAGGTATTTAAACAAGTTCGAACATATTTTTTGACAAAAAAAAAGAAAAAAATCGCGGATTTTTTTTTCAAATTTTTTTTTTTTAAATAAAGTTTTTTGCAATAATCTTTTTGAAATTGTGGAGGGTATCACTACATTCGGCAAGGCTCAATTTAACTTTTTTACTTGTTTATTACTTAAAAGTCCCATAAAAAGCGAAAAAAAAATTGTTTGCAATATTTTTTATGTGATCATGTCTAGACAGGGAAGACTTATTTTTCCAAATAGATAACACCAACAAAAAACTTGGTTGCCTCAAAATAAGATGAAATATGTAATTTGTTGGGGTTTTTACTTTGGGGTAAAGAAATTTTAGATTTTCGCGAGAATTTTATATAGTCATTTTGACATCCAATAGAAACTTATTGGACCCCTTTCAGCTCAAACAAAAATTTAAAGTAAAAAACGATACTACCTAATATTTATGTCCTAAAGACATAGGAACATTTCATTAAGATGATTTCAAACTTTCATATGCATATACAAAAAACTATGAACTAAATGAGAATTCCAAATATTTGAGTAAATTTTTAAATGCGTCAATTAAAAAATTACTCAATTTTTTTTAAATTTAACCATGTGATTGCTCAAATTGTTTTTCTCAATATTTTTTTCTGTGATCGAACAATATACGAGGGCAGATCTATAATTACCTGAATTTTTGAATGCGACACAGTTTTTTTTTTTGCAAAAAAAAAAAATATTTTTCAACATAATCTCCATTAAGCTCAATACACTTAGTCCAACGTTTTTGTATCCCGTCCAAAAAAATATTATTTTTCGAGGTCCATAAAATGGGCATTTGTTTGATCAATAATTTCATTGTTGAAGCTAAATCTCTTTCCACCGAGCCATTTCTTTAGGTTTGGAAATAGGACTCTCTGGGGGCTAAATCCGGAGAATATGGCGAAGGAGGTTCCAATTCTATTTTACTTTTAATTTAACTTTTCTACTTGTTTTTACATATTTTTTTACTTTTTCTCGGTCCACCTCCTTTTGTAGGTGTGGTCCGGCAACGTCCCCCTGAAAAACGATCTATTAAATTTTTTCACATTTTAGAGGGCATTTTATCAAAAAATGATACAAATAAATACGTGTTTAGTAGACTGCCCAGAAAAAAAGCGAAGTTTTTATTTTCTTGGGGGATACCTGCAAATTTTGTTCCTTTTTGTGCAAAAAAATTTCGGTTTTTTTTTGGGATTTTTAAAATAATATCTAGAGGTCGCGATCTCGCGTTTTATAACGATTTATTTTTTTTGAGTTTTTTATTATTTTAAATTGTTAAATATGATTAATATGATAAAATATTAATAATTTCAGACAAAAAAAAATTAAATTAAAAATTAAATATCGCTCATTCCATGAGATGTCTCCCAGCATCTAATCAAATGTTCCTTAATTTATTTGAAATTTTGCACACATGAACACTATGAAGCTATTAAAATAAATCAGTTGTTAATTCCGAGAAAATCCGTGAATTCGCGAATATATTCGCGTTCGCGAATTCGTGGATTTTCGCGAAACTAAAAACGAATTTATTTTAATTGCTCCATAGTGTACCTGTGTGCGAAATTTCAAATAAATTAAAGAACATTTGATTAGATGCTGGGAGACATCTCATGGAATGAGCGATATTTAATTTTTAATTTATTTTTTTTTTTGTCTGAAATTATTAATATTTTATCATATTAATCATATTTAACAATTTAAAATAATAAAAAACTCAAAAAAAATAAATCGTTATAAAACGCGAGATCGCGACCTCTAGATATTATTTTAAAAATCCCAAAAAAAAACCGAAATTTTTTTGCACAAAAAGGAACAAAATTCGCAGGTATCCCCCAAGAAAATAACAACTTTGTTTTTTTCTGGGCAGTCTAGTGTTTAGTATTAAAATTAAAAAAAAAAATATTTTTTTAAGTTTTTATTAGTTTTTAGCATTTTTTTCGATAATACCGGTACGTACCGGTATTGACGTTTCGGTATCGGTAATACCGTAACCGATTCAACTCAAATACCGTAATCGATACCGATACCGAAATAAAGAAAAAAAACGATACCAATACCGATATCGATACCGTTATTCGTTTCGATTGCCAACCTTGGTTTTTTTTTACATAATTGCAAAAAGTTGCTTTTCGGGTTTCTCCAAAATGTCAGCATACTTTTCCACCTCTGGTTTTTGGAGGTTAGCGAAATCGTATTAAGCTGATATATAAAATCTAAATAGATGTGATTAACTAGACTACTAGGGTTTCTAAATTCCCGGACTTTTTCAATTCCCGGGAAATCGTTTTAAAAAAATCGTAATTTTTTAATTTAAACAAATTTTGAACTTTACCATATAAAAATTGTTATATTACAAATTATGGTTGTATTTTCCAATTTAAAACCATTTTAGATGAATGAAATCTATTTTTTGTAGAAACATTGGACCTTATTATAGTTTTAGTATTTGCATTGACGTATTTCCACTCCATGCATAATTATTCACAATTCGGAAATACCGAATTTTGCTTCAAACGCGGTTTTAATAATTTTTTGGAAAATTTTTCTAATTTTGACTACGCCAACCGTAAGAAAATTATATCTTGAAGATATATTTAATTAAACTTTCGAATTATTAAAATTAATTGGTTTAAGGCATTCCTGCCAAAATGAGAACAGCAATGTACTACTTATATAGCCATTGTAACGACGTATTTTCACTGGTTGCTGATATAGAACTCGCGGCGGCCAAGGTTCGTTACAAAATATTTTTGATTTCACGGCCTATAGATATCAGGCTTTTACTTCATATATGAAATTTTAAGCTGAAAACCTGGCTTGTTATATATTTTTTAAAATATCGATATTTTTGTTTAACCACTATAGAGATTGTTGTTCTGAATACGAAATACTAAATTTCGTAAAGAAGAAATCATTGGAATTTTAGATTAGGAAAACTTTTGCCAATTTGCAACCAACATTTGAAGTGAAATTTAGTTTGATTCCGTATTTTATCACGCAATCGATTAAAGAAAAATAATTATTAGGCCTAAATAATATGCAAGCTGAAGCATATCCTCACTAGTTTTTCTTTAAAAATTTTAATTCTTTTAAAGTTTTAATGTCATTTTTATTAAATCATTTAAGATTGTTTTAAAAATGTGTAAATTAAATATATTTTTATTAAAAAATTAGCGACGAATTCCCGAAATTTCCCGAAGAAAAAATCCCGGGATTTTAAGAAAACTATTTCCCGGGAATTCCGGGGAAATTTTTCCCGAATAGAAACCCTATAGACTACATAAAATCCAAAATTAAGAAGATCTGATCAAATTTGAATTTTTTACAATTTTTTAAAAAAATGCTCTTTCAGCGCTGGAGGGGGACCCCAAGATGAAGTGCGATTTTCATGAAATTTTAACCACATCGTTTTGGCATCTCGTGAAAAAGCATTTCTCGATCCGCCCTTATAAAAACGTTTACTCGGATTACATAAAATGAGTTAAGAAAAAGAGATTTCAAATTTTTTTTCATTGTTCCACTCAGCGTTGCCAGGTATTTTTTTCCGTTGTCCCCAAAAATGTAAAAAAATATTCCCAAAAATCCCCAAACAGTAAAACATCGTTTGTTTTTAATTACACTAAACATTTTGTTCTTCATTTAAAAAAAGAATATGGATTTTATAATTTTATTTCGTTAATTTGGAAATTTTAAAATCCCCAAAAATCACCAAATCGTAAATAAATGGGTTTCGCCAATGTTAATATACACTTTACAGCCGATAAATGCACATTTTTCTTAATGCGCTTTGTAAACTCGTACCAAAGAGTGCTTCTCACTAAAACTTTAGTTAAAAATCATTGATTGCATCAAAAATAGATGGTGAATAAATGAATACAATTTTGAATATCGCCAAAAAATCAAAAAACTTATTTTTCAAATCCCCATAAAAATCCCCAATCCCCCAAATTAGATTTCTTGTCCTTTTTGCTCGCATGAAATCCCCAACTTTGGGTATAAATCCCCTAGTCTGACAGCCCTGACCACAAGCTAAATTTAATGTAATAAACGGTTTTTAAAAAAAGTTTTAGTAAAAAAACACTTTGTGGTACGAGATAACAAGGAAAATTCAGTGAAATATGCATTTATCGGCTGTAAAATGTAAATCGTCCATTCCACCATACATTGGTAATTTTAGGCATTTTTTGACCGAGGGTCTTCCGATTTTTTCATACAGATATCAGATCGAAAATATTTGAAAAATTCGCTATTTTATTCACGATTTTTGTTTTTAAAAAAGTAAAAAAAATGCAAAATCTGTGTAACTTTGAGCAGCTGTATTTTCTTAACTACTTATCGCATTTTTAAAAATTCATAGCGCATACAAACGGTATGTAAGTCTATTTTGAAATCTTATAATCTGAAAAAATATCAGTGGTTTAAAAGTGCATTTTATATGCAAATGCAGTTTTGAAGTTCATTTTGCGAAACTTTTACCCCTTTGAATTTTTTTTAATTAGCATATTTGGAAAATTTTGGTACAAAAGAACGTTTTCATTACAATGGATCGAGCATGTATGATATCTTTAATATTTTTTTTTAATGACATTTCTTGTCCTTTTTTCGCGCATGAAATCCCCAACTTTGGGCATAAATCCCTTAGTCTTGC
This sequence comes from Pegoplata infirma, assembly GCA_963921195.1. Classification (NCBI taxonomy): domain Eukaryota; kingdom Metazoa; phylum Arthropoda; class Insecta; order Diptera; family Anthomyiidae; genus Pegoplata; species Pegoplata infirma. The sequence continues at coordinate 232,435,314 of OY992537.1, forward strand.
AGCCCTGCCAATTACAAAAAACATAGTTTTTTAAATTAATTATATAATTTTTAATAATTCCATATTTTTTAGCGGTTTATACCCGTTTACGTTTTTATACCCTCCACGGTAGTGATAGAGGGTATATAAGTTTGTCATTCCGTTTGTAGCACCTCGAAATATTGGTATAGGACCCCATAAAGTTTATATATTCACGTTCGGCTGGTCTGGTTAGTATTAAATTTCAGCCAAATCTGTCCAGTGGGTCAAAAGCGAAACCGTGAATTTCAGATTGGTTTCACCTTTAATTCACGTGTTGAAAACCCGAGCCTTAAAAAACCAAGATTTAAAAACATTGGTAAGCCACAAAATTACTTTACGAAGTATTTTTGTCACTCAAAAATATTTTTACACAAAAAAAAAATACATTCGAAAATAATTTTACATTAAAAAAATAAAAATTTTTCTTTTTTTACAAAAATGACAAAAAAAAGTTTTTTACTTAAAATAAAATATTTCTACTCAAAATTGTTCATTTTTACACGTTGGAAAATTTACTATCCTTTAAAAAGGGCATTGTGGATGGTATATATAGATTCGGCCAATTCGAATTTAACTTATCTACTTGTTATATTTTTGAACGAAACCCCAAACAAGAGACATGATTAAAATGATTCATTTACGAACTGTGAAACGAAAACAAAAAATGACCCATTGAACTAGATGAACGAACATAAATAACCGATTGAACTAAATGAACGAAAAAGGTCTTTTAGCTCAAATGAACGAAAATGAACAATTAAGCTCAATTCTAATTTTTAAACCAACTTTGGAATATTTTCCAAACAATTCAGTTGATTCTAAATTTGGCTGGGCACTTTGAATATTTTTAATCTGTGTCTTACACATCAAGTACATCCATTTACATTTAGTTTGACCTTACAAATTTTGTTAAACAAATGAAAAGAGAAATTTGCAAAAGGACAAATTAATCTAAAACAGAATGTATGTTCTGCTAAACTTTTAAAAATATTCAACAAGTTTTTCTTACTGTTAGCGTGCATAACCCGAAATACAAAAACTAAATAATGGTATAAAAACTATGACTTTGTTTTAAAAGGAATAGAATGGAATATAATGTACAAGTAATGTCCTGGTAGCATGAAATTATAAACTAACAATAAATAAAAAGAAAAAAAACTTTCTATAAAGTAAATTTTAAGTTTTCAACAGAATGGAACTAAATAGAAAAGAATCTTTAATTGAAGGAAAAGTTCAACATTTTTTCATATCAAATTTAAAACAACAAAGTTTTTCTTTACTCTAGCTGTCTTTTTTTTGATATAAAAAAACCTTCAGAATTTGCAATTTTATTTGACTTAAATTAAGCTTATCAAAAAACGTGAGTTGATAAGAAAAAAAAAAAAAAAATAATGGTAAGAAATCAAACAAAAATTCATGAGTATAGAAATGAGATAAAATTTTAAATTGTGTATGAACAATTATGCAATTTAAAAAAAATGTAGTCTGATGACGTAATGGCCTTTTTTGCAAATAGCAATGAATTGTTAAGAATTTATTAATTATATATAAAGTAGACGTAATAAGTATTTAAACAAAAAATCAATGCCTTAGTCATAAAATACAATTGTGTTTATTAAAATGCACAACGAATGCCGGCATTACTTGGTGTGTTTATTTAAATTATTTTATTTGTATTGGCTTAGAGAAAAAAAATAATTCGCATAATTTTACATTTAATAAATAAAACAAAACAGTTCAATTCAGTTCAAAAATAATACACAAAAAAAAATATTTTTATATTCCCAAAAAAAAAATCCTTAATTCCCATTTTGGGAAAAATCTCCTTAAACTGGCAACACGGGCAATACTCATACCACAGCACTGTGGGCCAGGATTTCCGTTTTTTGGCCAATAAGGTCTGTAAGGCAACACATATTTAAAAATATTTTTTCAGAATGTCAACATCTTGAATTTTCTGCATCGTTCATATCTTTTTATTGAAGCTTAAAGTTTTTTTTTTTTTGCATGAGGTTAAAGTTAAAGTTTGAGATTTTTTTATATTTTTTATTCATGAAACAAATTATTTTTTTTTTGTACTTCAACACAATATTTTTTCAAATTTTCTGCGAAGTTCTCCTAAAGACATACATGTTAGTCCAACACATGAGATAAACTGCCAAAAAGTAAGCTAAAAGTATATATTTTTATACCCTCCACTCTAGTGATAGTGGGTATATATAAGTTTGTCATTCTGTTTGTAACTCATCGAAATATCGATCTGGGACCCCATAAAGTATATATATTCATGATGCCCGATCGATTTTAAGACATTCTAGCGATGTCCGTCTGTATGTCTGTCTGTCTGTCTGTGGAAAATGCTGTCGCGGACAAAATATTGCACAGAGATGACTGAAACTTAACATATTTATTGGAAGTTCTCCCGAGAAGTTTGGTATTGCATTTGAGCGATATCGGTTCAGCGGTTCAAAAGTTATGAACGAAAATGTAAGCACACCTAAAAAATTTCAGTACATTCAACATAACCTAAAAATACAAAATGCTTTAATTCGGCTTCTGGTTGGCATATGTGAACATAATTGAACACCAAATGGTATTTAAACAAGTACGAGCACAAAAAAAAAAAAAAATCGCGGATTTTTTTTACCAAAATTTTTTTTCGCGAAAATTTTTTTTTCAAAAATTTTTTTTTTCAAAAAAATTTTTTTTTTTCAAAAGTTATTTCCTTTTAAGTAAAGTTTTTTGCAATAATCTTTTTGAAATTGTGGAGGGTATCACTACATTCGGCAAGGCCGAATTTAACTTTTTTACTTGTTTTTAATAAATTATGGAAATTCATACTTTTGTTGAAATCCGCCTTTTTTCAACACCAAAGTCCAAAAAAGTCCAAACGATATTGACAAACCTTGAATAACAATCTGTCTCAAACAGTGTATTCTATTCACATTTCTGCGACCCTGTGCGACCGTTCATAATCTTTTGACATAGAGGCAATAAACCAAAATATAGCGTTTAGAAATGCCCTAAAATGGAACTTCAAAATTTTTTTGATATTTTTTTTTATTGATTTCTAAAAAAAAATGTCCCACTTTGACAACATTGGCGTGATAAATAGAGATGAGCGCGGGAGTGAATTTTGACTTTCGTGAACTCACGCTCACGCAAAAAAAAAAACATAATTTACTCAATCGTTTTTTTTTCTCACACTTACTCACTAATTACGTGAGTAGGCAAAACACCACTAACGTGTGACTCACGCTCATGCGTAACTCACGCTAAACATTTTAAACACGAACAAATTGTAAAACTAAATTAATACACTCATATAATTTTGACTCACGCAAAAAAGTGGCACTCAATACGAATCGCTCACGCAAAAAATGTCTCAATCACTTGTCACTCACGAACAAAAAATTTGAGACACGCTCACTTTCGATCACGCGTGATTCACCTGACCAGCGTCCATCTCTAGTGCTAAACATTAAAACTCGGATCGCATTTAAGCGGGCATATATCAATATGTACAATTAAATAATTTTGACTCACGCAAAAAAATGGCACTCACTACGAATCACTCACACAAAAAATGTCTCACTCACTTATCACTCATGAACAAAAAATTTGAGTCAATTGACCAGCGTCTATCTCTAGTGTTAAACATAATAAATGATAAAACGCATTTAAGCGGGCATATTTTGGCGATAGCATTTTAATATTTTTTGTGAAATTGTAAGCTAGTAGCATTATTTGTACATTTAGAATGGCAAATGCTAACGGGAAATAAAAGAGTTCTCTCTTAAATGTCCCACTGGATTAACTTTTTGACGCATTTAAAAGAGAAATATTTTATTAAAATTTTCTGATAGAAGCAAAAAGAGGGATTAATAAAAACTTAGGTATGTATACATTGTAATTTTTTTTAAATACTATGTCCTAGATTTTGGATCCATTTTGATTTCAAAAACTGAGTACGTATTCGTGTTAAGCATTCATTTCCTAGTGATATTAATCAATAATTTTAATATCTTGTCCTCCCATATTGGATCCGCTAATTTGAATATTTGATTCTGAAATCAGATTTGGCATCCGAAAAACCAAAAGAAAAAAAAATATATTTTATTTGTCGCCATATTGGATCCGCCATTTTGAATATAAGAAATTAGAGCTCATATTCGTAATTACCAACCCTAAATACATCGAAAATGATTATAGTAAATACAATAAGCAAAAAATTAAAAAATCATATCCGCCATATTGAATCCGCCATTTTGAATTTCGAATCTTTAATTCCAAATTCAGTTTAAACATCCGAAAAACCATTAAAATCTAAGTTTTTGGCAAAAAGAGACAACATATAAAAAATCTTAAATTTAAATTCGTCGCACTATTGGATCCGCCATTTTGAATTTTAAAAGGCTGAGCACATATTCGTTATTATCGACCCCAAATACACCGACAATGATTATAGTAAATACAATTAGCAAAGAATTAAAAAATCATGACCGCCATTTTGGATCCGCCATTTTGAATTTTCAATTTTTTTTTGCAGAATCGTGATCAGCGATCCTTTAACACCCATAACACCCGGTCTATTTATGGCCAAAATTCAGGGATGCTGGCCCACAGTGCACAGACTAAAACAGACGCAACAGTAGAGTTTTAAAACAAACGAGTAAAAATGCCTGCAAATTTTGTACTTTTGCCCAAAACATTTAAACATGATAATGTTTTGCTGAAGATTTGGGTGGTCTTGTCGAAGCAAAGTTTTTTTTAGAGAAAACAATGTTATATTCATTTGACATTCCATGCCAAACGAATTGAAATGTCGGTCGAAGACCCCATTAAGTTTATATGTTATTGATCCATTTCTAAGAAGCTCTAGCTGTATACACATCCGTCCATCTTTCTGTGGAAAGCAAGTTGCAGACAAAAAAAAATTTTAACAATTTTTATCCGTATAGAGAAGTTCATTTAAAATACATTCAGTACAAATTTTTTGAAAATTTCTCCAAGTCTCGAAAGTTCTTTTTAAAAATTTCGAAGGTTTCGTCAGTTCTTTAAAATTTTTCCTAAATTTTTCAAATAAAATTTAACTCATTGTTTTAACTCTGCTACAATAAAGGTTTTTCTTCTTAATTTAAACTTTTTATCAAAAGCATTTCCTTCATTTTATGTTTATTTTTTTATCTAAAATGTTTTTCTCTTTTAAAAAAGATTTATTGCATTTGATACGGTTGGATGGCAAATTTAGGAAAATTACTCTGTATTTTATTTTTTCTTTTATCAACAATAAACACATAAACATTTGCTTAGTGCTTACCATCAGAGGCAGGATTTTAAGGCACAACAAAACTCGTTTTATGTGCTTAAAACATGCATCTAGAAATATGCAGGAAAACTAAAACAAATGTGCATTTAAAATGATAATTTCGAAAAATATATATGCAACAATTATTGAAAAATTAACAACCGAAAAAGACTACTCATTAATTAAAAAAAATTAATCAAAATATTTTTCAAAAAAATATGCACTTATATAAATTTTTATAAAAATATTTCTAAAAATATGCAAGCAAATAATAGCTATCAGCAAATAATTTTTTCCCCAAAACCGTTTTTGCAGTTAACTAGATCAAATGACATAAAAATATGCCATTTCCAAAAAAAGTGCATTTCCTGCAAAATATGCTTAAACCGATGCCATATTAATGCAAATTGTTTGGTTTGTAGAAAAATTTTGTTTATGTTGCTTTTAGGATATTTGCAAAAAAAATGCATTTTTATGAAACTCCCCTTCCTGCTTATCATCCGTGTTTGTAGAATATCCTTTTTGTAAGAGTCTTACATGCAAACATACATACATATTTGTAAACACCTGCCAATAAATGCACGTATTCACATCACATGTGTAAAAGTACATGATTTACATTTTAGCTTGTGTTTTCATATATGAAGAATTCCGTCCCAACAGTAACATTAAGTGTTAAGTTAGCACGAATAAATCTCCAGAACCAGATGGTATTCCAGCACTTTTCTAAAAAAACTGCTCACCGATGCTACTTCTTCCTCTGCGAAAACTTTTCAGCATTTCATACCTTGCGGGTATTTTTCCCTCTTGCTAGCAAATAGCCGATCCAGAAAAAAGGTGACGTCTCGAACCCAAACAACTATCGTTTTGCTTTCTCTGTAATCGTACTATTTGTGTTGTCGTTGATGGGTTCTACTTTAGGGAATTTCTTCTGAACGCTGGGATTCCACAGGGCTCTGTCTCCTTAACACTCTCTTTTTCTTAAGTTTATATATGACCCACTCGGTCTTACTTTTACCCCTATATATTTATACTCTTTTTTAGACGACAGTAACTTATATCACTCTTATTTCTTTGACAATAGACCAAGTCAATCCGAGGTTGTTGACATGAAACGACCTATGAATAGCACTTCTTAGCGTCGACCTATTGAAAATCTCTTCGTGAGGACTCGAGAATAGGGTAGATTTTAATGCACGTAAAACCCAGTGTGGTATTCGGTGACAGGACACAATCCCCACTGACATTACCCTCATAACGGAAATGGGGATTATGACCGAATTCATCACGGTCATAATCCCCATAATAGTTTTGGGGACTATGACCGTTTCCAAAACGGCCACAATCCCAATGGGGATTATGTCCGTTCCCTGATGGGATTATGACCGAACTTTTTTCGGTCATAACCCCCCATTCACATTATGGGGAGTAAGCCCAAATCAATTTTGGTCATAATCCCCGTTTTCTGCAGAGAGAGTGGGTTTAGCGAAGCCGCTAAATTAATTTATGGCCTGCTACGCAGAAAAACTTTTAAGACAAACAAAAATACAATTTTTTGTATTATGACCTACTGGTATAGTGGACATAATCCCTGTACGAGGTCATTATCCCCATAAATCTGGAAATTACGTCCGCTTTTTATTGGGATTATGTCCAAATTATTTTCGGTTATAGTCCCCACTACCATTATGGGGATTATGACCGAAATGTCCGTGCTATTCTAACACACATGCGTTTTCAGAGTGTAGAACTGGCTAATTTATTATGAGGCTCTTGATGCTCTAGGTATGGAAATTCAGTGTGACGTCCGTTGGAACAGTCACATATTTGAGGTGTAGAAGATTTTTTACTCCATTTGAACTAATAACAGTTTATACCACCTATATTCGACCTAAAATGGAATATAACTCTCATGTATGGGCAGGTGCTTCAATATCATTATTGGAGTTACTTGACCGTGTACAGAAGCGGGCGTTGATGCTGATTGGGGATGACAACATATCCAATTTCATTAATTCCTTAGAGAATCGGAATGTGTTCTTGTTCTATCAATATTTCTTTGGAAATTGTTCTGCAAAGATAAGTAGCCTCATTCCAGAGGTACGTGTATTTAGTCAAAATACACGTCGCTCTAGCAGAGCTCATCCGTTTTTTGTTGATTGAACAACGGACCGTACAACCCACCATAGAGAGAATTCCTTCTTTGACCGAAACATACGTATGTGAAACAGACTTCCCGCATACGTTTTTCCTGACACTTATAACTAGGGATGAGATTTTCATGCACTAAAAAATCAAAAATATGCGCTTAAAATATGCGCTAAAAAACTCAAAATATGCACTAAAAAACCTTAAAATATGCACTAAAAAATCAAATGTGTACAATAAAAACTTGTTTTCATTAGAAATACTTCTTAAGAAGCAACAAATAACGCCAAGTTTAAATAGTAACAGTTCAAGCTTTATTATTTAAAGCAAGATTTTTTAGAAATTGAGTAAATCTATAAAAAAAAAATAAAAACAAAAAAAAATCTTCTGTTTTAAAAATAATTTTTTAAAATTTCAAATAGATTTTGGAAAAAAACAAATTTCAATTTGTGTTTTTGCTAATTAATGCCAAAATATGCAAAAATATGCACTTAAAAGTTAGAAATATGCACAAAATATGCATTTAAAATCAAAATATGCAAAAATATGCATTTTCACCAAAATATGCAACAATATGCAAAAACAAATCGATGCCATTTAAACGCAAATTGCTTGATTCGGAAAGATAATTGGTCAATTTCAATTTTAGACTATCCACAAAAAACATGCATTTGCATGGAAATCTCATCCCTACTTATAACATTTACAGGTTCAAGTCAAATATCCACAAATATTCCTTCTTACCAGACCTATAATTCTTGATATTAACACAATGCAAGAAGTTTAAAATAAAAATCTGAAATTGTTTTTTTCTTGAGCATTCTTTAAACTTTATTTGAGTTCAATCGGATCATTTTAACCCATGGCGCCCTTCCATCAAAACTTTGAATTTCAGGAAAATTCAAAACTTTGATCGAAATGCTGCACAGGTTAAAATGATCAGATTTGGCTAAAATTAAGTTTTAATGAAAGATGGAAATATTTTGGTGAATATCTTTTAACAATCAAAAATTTTGATCAAAAGGCGCCACGGGTTAAAATAATCGGATTAAGCATACATTAAGTTTTAATGAAAGATCGTCTCAAGCTTTATGAAAGGGTCAAGGGAAAGAAATTTTGAGAATTTTTTTTTTTCAATTTCTTGTACGTAGGATCTGGGGAACTTTTAGTGAGAAATGCTTCACATGTATAAAACTTTGATTTTTAAAAAAATGTATTCAGTTTTTTTTTTGGCAAAATTTATTTAGAAAGAACTCTTATCTGCCTCTGTTGGCAAAAACATGAAAGTATCTACATATTATGTATGTCAGTATATTTTTTTTTTCAAAGTTGTATTATATCCTTGCAGTATATAGTTAATAATCCTTATACACACAGAAAACAGATTCAGTTGTTGCAACTGAATTGTTTGCCAACTGAATTTTTGCGGTTGCACCAACTATCACAAAATTCAGTTGCCTCTACTGCTAATTCAGTTGTCTCTACCGGTAAATATCTATTATAAGAACCGAATATTTTTATGTTAAAATTGACATTGGTTAGAGTGATCGAATTTTAAAAAGCGTTATATAGTTGTACCAATCAATATTTTTTTAAACTGTCTCCATTGAAATAAAATTTTTATTATATTTTTAAAAACAATTTTATTAATTAAAGATAATAAAATAAAATTTGACAACATAACAAGCGAAATAAATACATATAATACAATAAATAAATAATCACGCAATAATTATTGCTATTGAAAATTATAAGATAATTTTTCTATAAAAAAATGCTCAGAAACTGAGAATTTTTCTGAATATAAAATCTGAGAGTTTTTTAAAAGAAAAAAATCTGAGAGTTTTTCTGTGAAGTTTTTCTAAAGATTAATTTTTTTTTTACAAAAGGGTCTCAGATTCTAAGATATCTTTCTATGGAAAAAGTCTAAGATTCTGATAAATTTTTCTACAGAAAAATTCTCACATTCTAAAACGTTTTTTTTAATTTTTATTTTCCTACAGAAAAAATGTATCAGAATCTGAGACTTTTCTATAGAATTTTTTTTTTTTTAGATAAAATCTTAGATTCTGAGAAATTCTTTTATAGAAAAAGTCTCAGATTCTGAGACCATTTTTTTATAGAAAAAGTCCCAAGTTCTGAGATATTTTTTCTATAGAAAAAGTCTCAAATTCTGAGATATTTTTTCTATAGAAAGTCTCAGATTCTGAGACCATTTTTCTATAGAAAAAGTCCCAAGTTCTGAGATATTTTTTCTATAGAAAAAGTTCCAAATTCTGAGATATTTTTTCTATAGAAAAAGTCTCAGATTTTGGGAAATTTTTTCTATAGAAAAGTCTTAGATTCTGAGACATTTTTTCAATAGAAAAAGTCTCAGATTTTGAGACATTTTTTTCTATAGAAAAAGTCTCAGATTCTGAGACATTTTTTCAATAGAAAAAGCTCAGGGTCTAAAACATTTTTTCAATAGAAAAAGCTCAGGGTCTAAAACATTTTTCCTATAGAAAAAATCTCAGGTTCTGAGACACTTTTTTTTTTTTAGAAAAAGTCTCAGATTCCGAGACATTTTTCTATAGAAAAAGTCTCAGATTCCGAGACATTTTTCTATAGAAAAAGTCTCAGATTCTGAGACATTTTTTCTATAGAAAAAGTCTCAGATTCTGAGACATTTTTTCTATAGAAAAAGTCCCAGATTCGGAGACATTTTTTCTATAGAAAAAGTCTCAGATTCTTAGACATTTTTTCTATAGAAAAAGTCTCAGATTCTGAGACATTTTTTCTATAGAAAAAGTCTTAGATTCTGAGACATTTTTTCTATAGAAAAAGTCTCAGATTCTGAGACATTTTTTCTATAGAAAAAGTCTCAGATTCTGAGACATTTTTTCTATAGAAAAAGTCTCAGATTCTGAGACATTTTTTCTACAGAAAAAGTCTCAGATTCTGAGACATTTTTTCTATAGAAAAAGTCTCAGATTCTGAGACATATTTTCTATAGAAAAAGTCTCAGATTCTGAGACATATTTTCTATAGAAAAAGTCTCAGATTCTGAGACATTTTTTCTATAGAAAAAGTTTCAGATTCTGAGACATTTTTTCTATAGAAAAAGTCTCAGATTCTGAGACATTTTTTCTATAGAAAAAGTCTCAGATTCTGAGACACTTTTTCTATAGAAAAAGTCTCAGATTCTGAGACACTTTTTCTATAGAAAAAGTCTCAGATTCTGAGACACTTTTTCTATAGAAAAAGTCTCAGATTCTGAGACACTTTTTCTATAGAAAAAGTCTCAGATTCTGAGACACTTTTTCTATAGAAAAAGTCTCAGATTCTGAGACACTTTTTCTATAGAAAAAGTCTCAGATTCTGAGACACTTTTTCTATAGAAAAAGTCTCAGATTCTGAGACACTTTTTCTATAGAAAAAGTCTCAGATTCTGAGACACTTTTTCTATAGAAAAAGTCTCAGATTCTGAGACACTTTTTCTATAGAAAAAGTCTCAGGTTCTGAGACACTTTTTCTATAGAAAAAGTCTCAGATTCTGAGACACTTTTTCTATAGAAAAAGTCTCAGATTCTGAGACACTTTTTCTATAGAAAAAGTGTCAGATTCTGAGACACTTTTTCTACAGAAAAAGTCTCAGATTCTGAGACACTTTTTCTATAGAAAAAGTCTCATATTCTGAGACACTTTTTCTATAGAAAAAGTCTCAGATTCTGAGACTCTTTTTCTATAGAAAAAGTCTCAGATTCTGAGACACTTTTTCTATAGAAAAAGTCTCAGATTCTGAGACACTTTTTCTATAGAAAAAGTCTCAGATTCTGAGACACTTTTTCTATAGAAAAAGTCTCAGATTCTGAGACACTTTTTCTATAGAAAAAGTCTCAGATTCTGAGACACTTTTTCTATAGAAAAAGTCTCAGATTCTGAGACACTTTTTCTATAGAAAAAGTCTCAGATTCTGAGACACTTTTTCTATAGAAAAAGTCTCAGATTCTGAGACACTTTTTCTATAGAAAAAGTCTCAGATTCTGAGACACTTTTTCTATAGAAAAAGTCTCAGATTCTGAGACACTTTTTCTATAGAAAAAGTCTCAGATTCTGAGACACTTTTTCTATAGAAAAAGTCTCAGATTCTGAGACACTTTTTCTATAGAAAAAGTCTCAGATTCTGAGACACTTTTTCTATAGAAAAAGTCTCAGATTCTGAGACACTTTTTCTATAGAAAAAGTCTCAGATTCTGAGACACTTTTTCTATAGAAAAAGTCTCAGATTCTGAGACACTTTTTCTATAGAAAAAGTCTCAGATTCTGAGACACTTTTTCTATAGAAAAAGTCTCAGATTCTGAGACACTTTTTCTATAGAAAAAGTCTCAGATTCTGAGACACTTTTTCTATAGAAAAAGTCTCAGATTCTGAGACACTTTTTCTATAGAAAAAGTCTCAGATTCTGAGACACTTTTTCTATAGAAAAAGTCTCAGATTCTGAGACACTTTTTCTATAGAAAAAGTCTCAGATTCTGAGACACTTTTTCTATAGAAAAAGTCTCAGATTCTGAGACACTTTTTCTATAGAAAAAGTCTCAGATTCTGAGACACTTTTTCTATAGAAAAAGTCTCAGATTCTGAGACACTTTTTCTATAGAAAAAGTCTCAGATTCTGAGACACTTTTTCTATAGAAAAAGTCTCAGATTCTGAGACACTTTTTCTATAGAAAATGTCTCAGATTCTGAGACACTTTTTCTATAGAAAAAGTCTCAGATTCTGAGACACTTTTTCTATAGAAAAAGTCTCAGATTCTGAGACACTGTTTCTATAGAAAAAGTCTCAGATTCTGAGACACTTTTCCTATAGAAAAAGTCTCAGATTCGGTGACATTTTTCCAATTGAAATTGTCTCAGATTCTGTGACATTTTTCCTATAGAAAAAGTCTCAGATTCGGTGACATTTTTCCAATTGAAATTGTCTCAGATTCTGTGACATTTTTCCTATTGAAAAATTCTCAGATGTATGTTTTTGGGAGTGCACATACATACATTAATTTCCATATTATTATATTTAGCCGTTAAAAAAAGTTGTTACCAGTCTCAGCACCAGACTTCTTGGGAAATGTTTCATTGTTTTTGTTTGGTAGTTGGTACTTTTATTGTAGACTTATGGATTGTTGTTGTAACATCTTTATTATCAGAATTAAATCCGCATATGCAAAAATCTAAAATAAGTATTATTTATTATTTGCTAACATTTCAGCAGTAATATCATCTTACCGTCAAGTTTTATAATTTTTTTAGTGAAATTTGGTATCAGTTTCCTTTATTATTTAATATTGCCCGAAAAAACGTGTGAAATGTATTGAATTTTTCTTTTATTAAATTATTATTTTTATTTTTTTGACGTTTAATAATTTTAATCAAAATGAAATCCTAACAAACAATTATTAGTTAATACCACTAATACAAATTTTTAATTTAGTAGAACTTTACAAAAAATTAAAAAAAAATTAAATTTGGTTAACTTAACCAACATTTTCAGTTGTTAATACAATTATTTAATATATTTGCAATTTATCGATTAAAGAAAGTGAATTTTGATCGAGAGGGAAAATATAAACTAAAAATAACATTTGTACTAACTAAATATTTTTCAAAATTGTTATAAGTTTTTAGTTTTTGTACATTAACCAACTTATTAGTTGCTAATACATAAATTCGGTCACGATTGATATTTGTCTATGACTGTTGTTATTTATTTGGTTTTGCGATAATATTTTTGCAATAACAACTAAAAATTAGTTTGACTTATTAAAATTTGATTTTTATGATGGAATTCCAACTAAATCTTTCTCTGTGTGTACATAAACTGATTTTATATTTATACAGGGTTTGTGATTTATGAAAATATGTCAAATCGGAGGGTACCCCATAGGAGACCCTTCTTATAAGTATAGTACAAAACTCAGTAATGTCCATCTAAATATGACATTTTTAATTTAGTCAAGTCATAACTTCAGATTAAAAGTTTTTAATGTAAAATTATAATTATATGTGCATTTAAAAATTCACTCTTCCATTACCCTGCATTAATTTGTTTATTTATTTGTTTAATTTATTTAATGTCATTGACAGTTTTGAGCGCAAATTATTTATGCATAAACAAACACTTTACGAATTAACTAAATATTTAAATCAGCGATTTGTAGTTTTGGAGTACACTTAAAAAATAGTGGCCATATGTAAAGGCTGGCAGTCTTGGGGATTTATTCTTGAAGTTGGGGATTTATACCCTGTAAAATTTTTTTTTGACTGTAAAATTTCTTTTTTTGTGTAACTTTTATGCCCTGCATTTACAATGAGTGAAATATCTAAATATTGGTCTAGGATCTCATAAAATATATATTTTATTCAAATATATTTTAAAATTGTCCAAATTAATTTTAAAATTGTCCAAATGTATTTTAAAACTGTTCAAATGTATTTTAAAATTGTCCAAATGTAGTTTAAAATTTTCCAAATAGAGCTCAAAATGTTCAAATGTGTTTTAAAATTATCCAATTGCATTAAAAAATTTTCCAAATTTATTTTCAAAATTGTCCAAATATATTTCAAAATTTTCCAAATGTATTTTAAAGTTGTCCCAATGTATTTTAAAATTGTCCAAATGTGTTTTAAAATTGTTCAAATACATATATTTTAAAATTATCCAAATAAATTTTAAAATTTTCCAAATGTATTTTAAAAATTGTCCAAATGTATTTTAAAATTGTCTAAATATATTTAAAAATTTTCCAAATGTATTTTAAAATTGTCCAAATTAATTTTAAAATTGTCCAAATGTGTTTTAAAATTGTCCAAATGTATTTTAAAATTGTCCAAATGTATTTTAAAATTGTCCAAATGTAGTTTAAAATGTTCAAATGAAATTTAATTGTCAAATTGCATTTAAAAATTTTCCAAATGTATTTTAAAAATTGTCCAAATGTATTTTAAAATTGTCCAAATGTATTTTAAAATTGTCTAAATATATTTTAAAATTGTCCAAATGTATTTTAAAATTGTCCAAATGTATTTTTAAATTGTCCAAATGTAGTTTAAAGTTTTCCAAATGTATTTTAAAAATTTTCAAATGTATTTTAAATTTTCCAATTGTATTTTAAAAATTTCCAAATGTATTTTCAAAAATGTCCAGATGTATTTTAAAATTTTTCAAATGTATTTTAACAATTTCCAAATGTATTTTAAAATTATCCAAATGTATTTTAAAATTGTCCAAACGTAGTTTTAAATTGCCCAAATGTATTTTAAAAATTTCCAAATGTATTTTAAAATTGTCTAATTGTATTTAAAAATTTTCCAAATGTATTTTAAAATATTCTACACAGTATTATACATAAAATGTTTCAAAATACATTTGGAAAATTTCTAAATACATATAATTAATTTTAAAATACATTTGGACAATTTTAAAATACGTTTGGACAATTTTGGACAATTTCAAAATACATTTGGACAACTTTGAAAATACATTTGGAAATTTTTAAAATACAATTGGAAAATTTTTAAATACATTTGAAAATTTTTAAAATAAATTTGGAAAATTTTAAACTACATATGGATAATTTTAAAATACATTTGGACAATTTTAAAATACATTTGGACAATTTTAAAATGTATTTGGAAAATATTGAACTACATTTGTATAATTTTAAAATACATTTGGACAATTTGAAAATACTTTTGGAAAATTTTAAAATACATTTGGACAATTTTAAAAACAATTTGGGCAAATTTAAAATATATTTAGACAATTTTAAAATACATTTGGACAATTTTGAAATTCATTTGGACAATTTTAAAATGGACAATTTTTCATTTCCTGAAACCGGGATAAAAAAATCCGTAAATTCACGGTTTTCATAACTTCTAAATCCCCTTTTGTAGTTCCCCTGGTCAAAGTAAAAAAAAATGTAAGAAAATAGGTCTTTTTTAGTTTCTCAAGTGAAAACTTTTTTCCTTGATCCTTGATTTTTATATTTACGGAACTGTCTATGACTTTAAGGACTGGTAACTTATCACTAGGGATGAGATTTTAATGCACTAAAAGATCGAAAATATGCGCTAAAAAATTCAAAATATGCACTAAAAGACCTTAAAATATGCACTAAAAAATAAAATGTGTACAATAAAAATCATGTTTTAAGAGGAAAATCATCTTTAAAAGCAAAAAATAGCGCCGTGATTAAATAGTAGTTTTTAAAACTTTATATACCCGGCTAAAAATAATGTATACAAGCTCATGTACGATCATATATGATAATTTATGTTAAGGGTGGGCCAATATATGATCGCATATTATCATATGTTTTACCATATATGGTCATATATTGAATAAGCGCCAATTTTAATATATGTTCATATCTGATCAGATATATTTTCGAATTAATGATGTATGGTCAGATGTGTTCATATATGCTCATATACAATTCATTTTTAGCCGGGTAAGCAAGATTTTTTTTTAGAAATTAAGAAAATCTATAAAAAAAAAATTAAAAGAAAAAAGATATTTTTTCTTATTTTCAAAATAAATTTTGAAAATTTTAAATAGTTTTTGGAAAAAATAAATTTCAATTTGTGTTTTTGATAGTTTATGCCAAAATATGCAAAAATATGCACTTAAGAGTTAGAAATATGCACAAAATATGCATTTAAAATCAAAATATGCACTTAAAATCAAAATATGCAAAAATATGCATTTTCACCAAAATATGCAAAAAATATGCAAAAACAAATCGATGCCATTTTAATGCAAATTTCTTGATTCGGAAAGATAATTGGTCGATAACGTTTTTAGACTATCGTCAAAAAACATGCATTTGCATGGAAATCTCATCCCTACTTATCACAATATAATCAATGATTAGGGTTTATCAGTGTTTGCAAATGTCAAATTTATATGAAATTAATCAATGATAAATATTAATCATTGATTAGCATTTGATAAGTCACCAGCCCTAAGACATTTATTTATTGAATTTTTAACATATAATTACAAATCATATATTAAATTAACCTAACCGAGACGGGTGACTATGACCATTGTGTCGTTGTAGCGAAACAGACCAAGGCCTCTGGTGGGAATCGAACCCACGACCCCTAGACTCATAAGTTAGTACGCTACCAACTAGCCTATTGGGGCGTCTAACTTTAACACATATTTCTGCTAAATTTCAGCGGTCCAGCTCTTTTTACTGACAGACGGCAAAACTTTATTAAGAATCTTATGGTATTTGAAGAGCATCGACTTCACAAATCCTTACAAAATATTTAATGAAACTTTTGCTTTTAAAATTGCTTAAATTATTCATAATTTCATAGTTTTAATCAAAAACTTATAATGACCTTTACCAACTTTAAGCAAATGAAACAATTTGCATTTTGTATTTTCAGTTTTCTTTGTGGTTGAAAAATCATGTTTTAAAAAATAAAACCGTACAATTTAGTTTTCTATAATTTAAACGCATTTACATAAAAATAACACAAATACAGATAAATTAGGGAAGTAATCATTTAAACCATTAAGCATTTTTTGAAAATATTACAAGGACCCTAATATTTTTGTGCTTCAAACTGATTCTGTCATTTTTTTGTCATCCAGCAGATTTCCAGCTATCTGAACTGATTTGATAGAAATTTTTATGGTAAAAATATCAGCATATCGCGTTTGCTAAAACCTGGATTTTTTTTTTTCAGTAAAAAGTTCTAGATCCGTTTTCAAGTTACAATCCCAATGAATTTGTTATATTTAATTTCGGCAAAATTATGTTCAACGCATTATCCACAAAAATCATTAAATTTCTATTATTGTTATTATTTTAATGTATTTTGTTATGGTCATATACAATAATAAATTTTATGTACGTGTAGTGAATGTCGGCCAAGGGCCATATGATATAAAGCAACAGGCTGATAATACATATGAAGAATTGCTTTCGAATAGTCCAAAATTTCTGTCACATTACTGTTAATGTACAAGTAATAGAACACACAAAAAAATTTCCAATGAACGACTTTCATAGTATTTATGAACAAATTCATACAATTTATTAACTTTATCATAAAACTTATAAACTTTTTCATAATGTGTGTGAAGATAAATACGTATATAACTAGCAAAGACACAAACCATTTATTTTCACACATTTTTTCGGCGCAGTCCTTAATAATGCTTTTTCTTTATAAAATGATTTGTTGTTGCGACTAGAACCCCTTTTATGGACATAAGTGTTTCTAAAGGTACTCCTCGAATTAATCACACAGTTTAACTATTTTTCCTCTACATTTCTAGAGAGGATTTGGTCCACTGTGAGCAAACGGAAAGACCTGCGTCAATGAAATTTATAGAAATTATTAATTTTGGACTCTACTACAACCCCTCACTGACAGAATGTTTAAAATCCTTTTTGGGGTTCTGTTATTCCATTTTTTATGCCTTTAAATTTCTGGAGAGGATTAGGCCCACTGTAAGCAAACGGAAAGACCTGCGCCAATAAAATTTATAGGAATTACTAATATTGGTCTCCACTATGATTCCTCATTCACAGAATATTTCAAATCCTTTTTGGGCCTTAGTTAATCCATTTCTTGTGCCTTTAAATTTCTTGAGAGGATTTGGCCCACTGTAAGCAAACGGAAAGACCTGCGTCAATAAAATTTATAGGAATTACTTCTATTGGACTCTACTACGATTCCTCATTCACAGAATATTTAAAATCCTTTTTGGGCTTTGGTTATTCCATTTTTTGTGACTTAAAATTTCTGGAGAGGATTAGGCCCACTGTAAGCAAACGGAAAGACCTGCGCCAATAAAATTTATAGGAATTACTAATATTGGTCTCCACTATGATTCCTTATTCACAGAATATTTCAAATCCTTTTTGGGCCTTGGTTAATCCATTTCTTGTGCCTTTAAATTTCTTGAGAGGATTTGGCCCACTGTAAGCAAACGGAAAGACCTGCGTCAATAAAATTTATAGGAATTACTTCTATTGGACTCTACTACGATTCCTCATTCACAGAATATTTAAAATCCTTTTTGGGCTTTGGTTATTCCATTTTTTGTGACTTAAAATTTCTGGAGAGGATTAGGCCCACTGTAAGCAAACGGAAAGACCTGCGCCAATAAAATTTATAGGAATTACTTCTATTGGACTCTACTACGATTCCTCATTCAAAGAATATTTAAAATCCTTTTTGGGCTTTGGTCGTTGCATTTTTTGTGCTTTACATTTAAATTTTTTGGAACTTTACTTTTCTGGAGAGGATTTGGTCCACTGTGAGCAAACGGAAAGACCTGCGTCAATAAAATTTATAGGAATTACTTCTATTGGACTCTACTACGATTCCTCATTCACAGAATATTTAAAATCCTTTTTGGGCTTTGGTTATTCCATTTTTTGTGACTTAAAATTTCTGGAGAGGATTAGGCGCACTGTAAGCAAACGGAAAGACCTGCGCCAATAAAATTTATAGGAATTACTTCTATTGGACTCTACTACGATTCCTCATTCACAGAATATTTAAAATCCTTTTTGGGCTTTGGTTATTCCATTTTTTGTGACTTAAAATTTCTGGAGAGGATTAGGCCCACTGTAAGCAAACGGAAAGACCTGCGCCAATAAAATTTATAGGAATTACTTCTATTGGACTCTACTACGATTCCTCATTCAAAGAATATTTAAAATCCTTTTTGGGCTTTGGTCGTTGCATTTTTTGTGCTTTACATTTACATTTTTTGGAACTTTACTTTTCTGGAGAGGATTTGGTCCACTGTGAGCAAACGGAAAGACCTGCGTCAATAAAATTTATTGGAATTACTTCTATTGGACTCTACTACGATTCCTCATTCACAGAATATTTAAAATCCTTTTTGGGCTTTGGTTATTCCATTTTTTGTGACTTAAAATTTCTGGAGAGGATTAGGCCCACTGTAAGCAAACGGAAAGACCTGCGCCAATAAAATTTATAGGAATTACTTCTATTGGACTCTACTACGATTCCTCATTCAAAGAATATTTAAAATCCTTTTCGGGCTTTGGTCGTTCCATTTTTTGTGCTTTAAATTTACATTTTTTGGAACTTTACTTTTCTGGAGAGGATTTGGTCCACTGTGAGCAAACGGAAAGACCTGCGTCAATAAAATTTATAGGAATTACTTCTATTGGACTCTACTACGATTCCTCATTCACAGAATATTTAAAATCCTTTTTGGGCTTTGGTTATTCCATTTTTTGTGACTTAAAATTTCTGGAGAGGATTAGGCCCACTGTAAGCAAACGGAAAGACCTGCGCCAATAAAATTTATAGGAATTACTTCTATTAGACTCTACTACGATTCCTCATTCACAGAATATTTAAAATCCTTTTTGGGCTTTGGTTATTCCATTTTTTGTGACTTAAAATTTCTGGAGAGGATTAGGCCCACTGTAAGCAAACGGAAAGACCTGCGCCAATAAAATTTATAGGAATTACTTCTATTGGACTCTACTACGATTCCTCATTCACAGAATATTTAAAATCCTTTTTGGGCTTTGGTTATTCCATTTTTTGTGACTTAAAATTTCTGGAGAGGATTAGGCCCACTGTAAGCAAACGGAAAGACCTGCGCCAATAAAATTTATAGGAATTACTTCTATTGGACTCTACTACAATTCCTCATTCACAGAATATTTAAAATCCTTTTTGGGCTTTGGTTATTCCATTTTTTGTGACTTAAAATTTATGGAGAGGATTAGACCCACTGTAAGCAAACGGAAAGACTTGCGCCAATAAAATTTATAGGAATTACTTCTATTTAACCCTACTACAATTCCTCATTCACAGAATATTTAAAATCCTTTTTTGGGCTTTGGTTATTCCATTTTTTGTGACTTAAAATTTCTGGAGAGGATTAGGCCCACTGTTAGCAAACGGAAAGACCTGCGCCAATAAAATTTATAGGAATTACTTCTATTGGACTCTACTACGATTCCTCATTCACAGAATATTTAAAATCCTTTTTGGGCTTTGGTTATTCCATTTTTTGTGACTTAAAATTTCTGGAGAGGATTAGGCCCACTGTAAGCAAACGGAAAGACCTGCGCCAATAAAAATTATAGGAATTACTTCTATTGGACTCTACTACGGTTCCTCATTCACAGAATATTTAAAATCCTTTTTGGGCTTTGGTTATTCCATTTTTTGTGACTTAAAATTTCTGGAGAGGATTTGGCCCACAGGAAGCAAACGGAAAGACCTGCGTCAATAAAATTTATAGGAATTACTTCTATTGGACTCTACTACGATCCCTCATTCACAGAATATTTAAAATCCTTTTTGGGCTTTGGTTATTCCATTTTTTGTGACTTAAAATTTCTGGAGAGGATTAGGCCCACTGTAAGCAAACGGAAAGACCTGCGCCAATAAAATTTATAGGAATTACTAATATTGGTCTCTACTATGATTCCTCATTCACAGAATATTTCAAATCCTTTTTGGGCCTTGGTTAATCTATTTCTTGTGCCTTTAAATTTCTTGAGAGGATTTGGCCCACTGTAAGCAAACGGAAAGACCTGCGTCAATAAAATTTATAGGAATTACTTCTATTGGACTCTACTACGATTCCTCATTCAAAGAATATTTAAAATCCTTTTTGGGCTTTGGTTATTCCATTTTTTGTGACTTAAAATTTCTGGAGAGGATTAGGCCCACTGTAAGCAAACGGAAAGACCTGCGCCAATAAAATTTATAGGAATTACTTCTATTGGACTCTACTACGATTCCTCATTCAAAGAATATTTAAAATCCATTTTGGGCTTTGGTCGTTGCATTTTTTGTGCTTTACATTTACATTTTTTGGAACTTTACTTTTCTGGAGAGGATTTGGTCCACTGTGAGCAAACGGAAAGACCTGCGTCAATAAAATTTATAGGAATTACTTCTATTGGACTCTACTACGATTCCTCATTCACAGAATATTTAAAATCCTTTTTGGGCTTTGGTTATTCCATTTTTTGTGACTTAAAATTTCTGGAGAGGATTAGGCCCACTGTAAGCAAACGGAAAGACCTGCGCCAATAAAATTTATAGGAATTACTTCTATTGGACTCTACTACGATTCCTCATTCAAAGAATATTTAAAATCCTTTTTGGGCTTTAGTCGTTGCATTTTTTGTGCTTTACATTTACATTTTTTGGAACTTTACTTTTCTGGAGAGGATTTGGTCCACTGTGAGCAAACGGAAAGACCTGCGTCAATAAAATTTATAGGAATTACTTCTATTGGACTCTACTACAATTCCTCATTCACAGAATATTTAAAATCCTTTTTGGGCTTTGGTTATTCCATTTTTTGTGACTTAAAATTTCTGGAGAGGATTAGGCCCACTGTAAGCAAACGGAAAGACCTGCGCCAATAAAATTTATAGGAATTACTTCTATTGGACTCTACTACGATTCCTCATTCACAGAATATTTAAAATCCTTTTTGGGCTTTGGTTATTCCATTTTTTGTGACTTAAAATTTCTGTAGAGGATTAGGCCCACTGTAAGCAAACGGAAAGACCTGCGCCAATAAAATTTATAGGAATTACTTTTATTGGACTCTACTACGATTCCTCATTCACAGAATATTTAAAATCCTTTTTGGGCTTTGGTTATTCCATTTTTTGTGACTTAAAATTTCTGGAGAGGATTTGGCCCACAGTAAGCAAACGGAAAGACCTGCGTCAATAAAATTTATAGGAATTACTTCTATTGGACTCTACTACAATTCCTCATTCACAGAATATTTAAAATCCTTTTTGGGCTTTGGTTATTCCATTTTTTGTGACTTAAAATTTCTGGAGAGGATTAGGCCCACTGTAAGCAAACGGAAAGACCTGCGCCAATAAAATTTATAGGAATTACTAATATTGGTCTCCACTATGATTCCTCATTCACAGAATATTTCAAATCCTTTTTGGGCCTTGGTTAATCCATTTCTTGTGCCTTTAAATTTCTTGAGAGGATTTGGCCCACTGTAAGCAAACGGAAAGACCTGCGTCAATAAAATTTATAGGAATTACTTCTATTGTACTCTACTACGATTCCTCATTCACAGAATATTTAAAATCCTTTTTGGGCTTTGGTTATTCCATTTTTTGTGACTTAAAATTTCTGGAGAGGATTAGGCCCACTGTAAGCAAACGGAAAGACCTGCGCCAATAAAATTTATAGGAATTACTTCTATTGGACTCTACTACGATTCCTCATTCACAGAATATTTAAAATCCTTTTTGGGCTTTGGTTATTCCATTTTTTGTGACTTAAAATTTCTGGAGAGGATTAGGCCCACTGTAAGCAAACGGAAAGACCTGCGCCAATAAAATTTATAGGAATTACTTCTATTGGACTCTACTACGATTCCTCATTCAAAGAATATTTAAAATCCTTTTTGGGCTTTGGTCGTTGCATTTTTTGTGCTTTACATTTACATTTTTTGGAACTTTACTTTTCTGGAGAGGATTTGGTCCACTGTGAGCAAATGGAAAGACCTGCGTCAATAAAATTTATAGGAATTAGTAGTAGAGTCCAATAGAAGTAATTCCTATAAATTTTATTGGCGCAGGTCTTTCCGTTTGCTTACAGTGGGCCTAATCCTCTCCAGAAATTTTAAGTCACAAAAAATGGAATAACCAAAGCCCAAAAAGGATTTTAAATATTCTGTGAATGAGGAATCGTAGAAGAGTCCAATAGAAGTAATTCCTATAAATTTTATTGACGCAGGTCTTTCCATTTGCTCACAGTGGACCAAATCCTCTCCAGAAAAGTAAAGTTCCAAAAAATGTAAATGTAAAGCACAAAAAATGCAACGACCAAAGCCCAAAAAGGATTTTAAATATTCTTTGAATGAGGAATCGTAGTAGAGTCCAATAGAAGTAATTCCTATAAATTTTATTGGCGCAGGTCTTTCCGTTTGCTTACAGTGGGCCTAATCCTCTCCAGAAATTTTAAGTCACAAAAAATGGAATAACCAAAGCCCAAAAAGGATTTTAAATATTCTGTGAATGAGGAATCGTAGTAGAGTCCAATAGAAGTAATTCCTATAAATTTTATTGGCGCAGGTCTTTCCGTTTGCTTACAGTGGGCCTAATCCTCTCCAGAAATTTTAAGTCACAAAAAATGGAATAACCAAAGCCCAAAAAGGATTTTAAATATTCTGTGAATGAGGAATCGTAGTAGAGTCCAATAGAAGTAATTCCTATAAATTTTATTGGCGCAGGTCTTTCCGTTTGCTTACAGTGCGCCTAATCCTCTCCAGAAATTTTAAGTCACAAAAAATGGAATAACCAAAGCCCAAAAAGGATTTTAAATATTCTGTGAATGAGGAATCGTAGTAGAGTCCAAAAGAAGTAATTCCTATAAATTTTATTGACGCAGGTCTTTCCGTTTGCTCACAGTGGACCAAATCCTCTCCAGAAAAGTAAAGTTCCAAAAAATTTAAATGTAAAGCACAAAAAATGCAACGACCAAAGCCCAAAAAGGATTTTAAATATTCTTTGAATGAGGAATCGTAGTAGAGTCCAATAGAAGTAATTCCTATAAATTTTATTGGCGCAGGTCTTTCCGTTTGCTTACAGTGGGCCTAATCCTCTCCAGAAATTTTAAGTCACAAAAAATGGAATAACCAAAGCCCAAAAAGGATTTTAAATATTCTGTGAATGAGGAATCGTAGTAGAGTCCAATAGAAGTAATTCCTATAAATTTTATTGACGCAGGTCTTTCCGTTTGCTTACAGTGGGCCAAATCCTCTCAAGAAATTTAAAGGCACAAGAAATGGATTAACCAAGGCCCAAAAAGGATTTGAAATATTCTGTGAATGAGGAATCATAGTGGAGACCAATATTAGTAATTCCTATAAATTTTATTGGCGCAGGTCTTTCCGTTTGCTTACAGTGGGCCTAATCCTCTCCAGAAATTTAAAGGCATAAAAAATGGAATAACAGAACCCCAAAAAGGATTTTAAACATTCTGTCAGTGAGGGGTTGTAGTAGAGTCCAAAATTAATAATTCCTATAAATTTCATTGACGCAGGTCTTTCCGTTTGCTCACAGTGGACCAAATCCTCTCTAGAAATGTAGAGGAAAAATAGTTAAACAGTGTGATTAATTCGAGGAGTACCTTTAGAAACACTTATGTCCATAAAAGGGGTTCTAGTCGCAACAACAAATCATTTTATAAAGAAAAAGCATTATTAAGGACTGCGCCGAAAAAATGTGTGAAAATAAATGGTTTGTGTCTTTGCTAGTTATATACGTATTTATCTTCACACACATTTTTTCATAGTATTTATGAAAAAATCATAATATGTGAAATTTAATAACTATTTAACCTTTTTCACAACTACTATAAAAAAGTTTATAAGTATTATGAAAAAGTTAATAAATTGTATGAATTTGTTCATAAATACAATGAAAATCGTTCATTGGAAATTTTTTTTTTTGTGTGCATGGTATTGTGTCTCACGAATTTACCCACACAGAGAATTGTGTGGGTAATTTTGCCAGCCGAATTTAGAGCCAACTGCATGGTTTAATTACAACAACCGAAATTTGTGGTTGCGGCTACCGAAATTTATTTGAACCAACAGAAGTTAAATTTTCAAAACTAATTTTGGTTATCGCAACCGAAAATTTTGGTTGTTGTTATTAAACCATGCAGTTGGCTCTAAAATCGGCTGGCAAAACTAAACTGTTCTTCTTTGTACACAGAAAAATACAAACGGGCCAATACTGGCCCAGTAACGTAAACAGTGGTACAAGTATTGTCAGGACTCACGTGATAACTTTGATCTACGAATGGTCCGTTGGTTCTGACAGCATCGAAAAAGCACTAAGAAAACAAAAAAAGTAGCGTTGTCCCAGTACTTCAAATACAAAATCCCAATTGATATCAAATATGATGTTTTGTAGTTGGGAAATTCGAAATAAATGTCTCATAAGTATGTATGCGCAAAAGTGAATATAAAATCATATTTGTGTTAACAGAAAATCGAAACAAATAAAATATTATGAGAGGAAAATTGAGCATATGAATGATACAAGTACCATTATATTATTTTCAATACATACATACGAACAGTGAAATCTTCTAATAATAGAAAAATCTTCTAACACCATCCAACAGCCAATATTAAACATGAACAAGACGAAATACACTTAATGTAGAGATAAAATGGAATAAAACTGCATTTACAGTTTTTCATTTCATAATCCTGTTTCCTTTTAAAATGACTTCAAAATTTTAAAGTACTACATTTTGTATTTTTTTTTCTGTAATCGTCCTAGGATGCCATTTCCAATTGTATTTTAAAAATTTCCAATTGTACTTTAAAATTGTCGAAATGTATTATAAAATTGTCCGAATATATTCTAAAATTGTCTAAATGAATTTTAAAATTGTCCAAATATATTTTAAAATTGTCAAAATATACTTTTAAACTGTCCAAATATATTTTGAAATTGTTCAAATGTATTTTAAAATTTTTCAAATGTATTTTAAAAATTTCCAAATGTATTTTAAAATTGTACAGTTGTATTTTAAAATTGTCCAAATATGTTTTAAAATTGTCCAATTGTATTAAAAATTGTCCAAATGTATTTTAAAATTGTCCAAATATGTTTTAAAATTGTCCAAATGTATTTAAAATAGCCCAAATGTATTTTAAAATTGTCCAAATGTAGTTTAAAAACTTCCAAATGTATTTTAAAATTGTCCAAATGTATTTAAAAATTGTCAATATGTATTTCCAAAATTGTCCAAATGTATTTTAAAATTGTCCTAATGTAGTTTAACATTTTTCAAATGTATTTTAAAATTGTCCAAATAAAATGTATTTTAAAAAAATTATCTAAATGTATTTTAAAATTGTCCAAATGTAGTTTAAAATATTCCAAATGTATTTTAAAATTTACACTACATTTGGACAATTTAAAAATACATTTGGACAATTTTAAAATACATTTGGACAATTTTATAATACATTTGGAAAATTTTAAAATACAATTGGACAATTTTAAAATACATTTGGACAATTTTAAAATACGTTTGGAAATTTTTAAAATGCAATTGGACAGTTTTAAAATACATTTGGAAAATTTTATAATAAAATTGGACAATTTTAAAATACATTTGGAATATTTTCAACTACATTTGGACAATTTTAAAATACATTTTGACAATTTTAAATACATTTGAACAATTTTAAAACATATTTGGACAATTTTAAAATACATTTGGACAATTTTAAAATTAATTAGGACAATTCTAAAGTATATTTGGACAACTTTAAAATTCAATTGGACAACTTTAAAATTAATTTGGACAATTTTAAAGTATATTTTATTATATTTTAAAATTTTATAATAAAATCGGACAATTTTAAAATACATTTGGACAATTTTAAAATACATTTTCACAATTTTGAAAATACATTTGGTAAATTTTAAAATACAATTAGACAATTTTAAAATACATTTGAAAATTTTTAAAATACATTTGGAAAATTTTAAACTACATTTGGACAGTTTTAAAATACATTTTGACAATTTTAAAATATATTTGGACAATTTTAAAATACAATTGGACAATTTTAAAATACATTTGGAAATTTTTAAAATACATTTGGAAAATTTTAAACTACATTTGGACAATTTAAAATACATTTGGACAATTTTCAAATACACTTGGACAATTTTAAAATTCATTTGGACAATTTTAAAATTAATTTAGACAATTTGGACAATTTTAAAATACATTTGGACAATTTAAAAATACATTTGAAAAATTTTAAAATTCATTTGGACAATTTTAAAATATATCTGGACAATTTTAAAATACATTTTGACAATTTTAAAATATATTTGGACAATTTTAAAATACATTTGCAAATTTTTAAATACAATTGGAAATGATGTAGTGATGGCAAATGAAGTTAGGAGAAAAATCTCATAATTTTTCCGTTTTTTTATTTTGCCATTTTAGGAAAAAGGATGTAAATAATTTCCTTTCAAATATTTATAATTTTTTTTTTGTCGGACGGTGTAATGCGAGAAAAATAATGAACGTATAGGTCTATAACGGCTTATTTTTGGATGCCTTCAAAATCTGCCATGAGAAATTTACTGTTCACGATAAAATAAAATAAAATTTGGAAAAGTTTTAAATACAATTGGACAATTTTCAAATACATTTGGAAATTTTTAAAATACATTTGGAAAATTTTAAACAACATTTGGACATTTTTAAAATACATTTGGACAGTTTTAAAATACATTTGGAACATTTTAAACTACATTTGGACAATTTTAAAATACATTTGGACAATTTTAAAATACACTTGGACAATTTTAAAATTCATTTGGACAATTTTAAAATATATTTGGACAATTTTAAAATTAATTTAGACAATTTGTACAATTTTAAAATATATTTGAACAATTTTAAAAAACATTTGGACAATTTTAAAATACATTTGGAAAATTTTTAAATACACTTGGACAATTTTAAAATACATTTGAAAAATTTTAAAATTCATTTGGACAATTTTGAAATATATTTTGGACAATTTTAAAATACATTTGAAAATTTTTAAATACAATTGGAAATGATGTAGTGATGGCAAATGAAAGAGGGGGACCTTTCCTAATTTTTCCGTTTTTTTATTTTGCCATATTAGGAAAAAGGATGTAAATAATTTCCTTTCAAATATTTATCGAAATCTTTTTTTGGACATTTTAAATGATATTGAGGGATAAAGTTTTGAAAGGATGTTACTTAACTCCTTTTTTACTTAAAAAAACAAATGAAAAACACACTTAAAACCAGTGAATAAACAATTGAAAACCATCCCAGTAATTATTCATTTGTTTTAACAAACATCAACATTTATTTTTTACTGTTGACAAAATTTTCTAAAATAAATAACATTAAACATTAAAAAAATACGTTTTTTTTCATTCTTTTTTACCAACAAATTCAAAAAAAAAAATAACCTACGAAAACATTAAAAATTAATGATGGTTCTGTTATTTTAACCAACAAATTTCAAAAAATTAAACTACGAAAACATTAAAAATTAATGATTCCGTAGGTTATTTTTTACAATTTTCTATTGAAATATTTTTTAAAAAATTTTTAATAAAATTTTGGGGAATTGATCTCTCAATCAACTACATTCTGGCCAGACATGCCAAAGTCACTTGATACAAACATGTTTTTATATTTCTATAAATAATTTTTTTAATTTTTTTTTTCTACAAAAAAATAACCTACTTGTGTAGGTTAAAACTAATGATATCTCATTAAAAAATACCAACAATTAAAAAAAATGACTTACACAAATCATTAAAAATTTAAAGAATAATCAGTAGTTTTTACTTACAGAACAAAAAATAAATGAATTTAAAGATTAAATGTTAATGAAAGTCTTTATTTTTTAGTGTGTTATTTTTGAAACAAAGGACAGAAGTAGTCATTAATAAAAACTGAGCATCAAACAAAGGTTTTTTCTTTTAAAAACGACTAAACGGAAAACTTTTTAAATAAAGTTTTCAACGATTTTATTTTTTTTATCGGACGGTGTAATGCGAGAAAAATAATGAACTTAAAGTCTAACGGCTTATATTTGGACACCTTGGGAATCTGCCATGAGAAATTTACTGTTCACTATAAAACGGAAATGATTTTTGATTGCAGAAAATAATATTTTATGGCAATTAAAATTTTTAAATTATTGAGGTTTTTTCCTATGATGCGGCAAATGACAAAGTCCAAACATGAAAGATTTTATCGTTTTTTATATGTATGGGAATTTGGAACATAATTTGTTGACATGAATAAATTAAAATTGTGTATGTACTATTGATTTATTCAAAACAATCAAAAAACATATAAGATGAATTTGAAAAAAAAAACATTCGGCCTAACCGAAAAAAAAAATAAATTTAAAATCGAGTTTAAATTATATTTCCTTACAAATTCGGCTAAACCGAAGAAAAATAAAATAAATTTAAAATCAAGTTTAAATTATATTGCCATACAAATTGTTTTTGTTTTTAAAATCGAATTCAAAAATTGCATAGAAATTTCAAATATAAAATAAAACTTTTGTTAAAATATACTTTTTGTTTTTCTGTGGTTAGAGCCATTGTTTTAATTTTTAAAATCGACTTTAAGAAATTGTATAGAAAGACTTAACATATAATGTGTTTGTTCAAATTGACTTTTTGTTGTTTTGTGGTTCGGGCCATTATTTTTAACTAATTGTGAGTTGATTTTTATGTTTTGATTTTGTAATATTTTTGATACTCCAATTTTAGTGATAACCCATAAATGTAATTATCTATTTAAAAAAAATATCGAATAATATTTTACAATGTTACTAAAATTTTGTTTAAAATATAGAAAAGAAAATACAATTTAAAACAAAACTAACACTATAAACAAGAAAATCAATAAGAATCTTTGCAAACACCCACTTTACAAATAAATTTTACAAGTTTTAGATTTTCTATAAATTTTTTTCTAAACACTTTCTTGACTACATGTGCTGACTGGATTTGCAACAAAGTTTTGGTCACGTAATAAGAATAATTTAAAAATAGAAAAGGTGAAAACTGTTAACACATTGCTTATGCCAATAGAGGATATACAAACAAAAATACCACGAAACTTTAAGGATATTGATAAAGGAAGTAATATATTGTTATTGGAAAGATGTTTTTAACATAATAAATTTTTTTCCATGGAAAAAAAGCAAACTACCGTGTAAATATTTTAATAAAATCCCAGGAAAATTTTTTTCTACTCATTGGATCTGTTGTAATTTTTATTTGATATTGAATTTCTGCGGTTAAAAAGCACCGGTTTTTGAACAAAAAAATTTGGAAATTTAATAATTTTTATAATGTATGGCATAGAAAGCAAAGAAATGACTACACCATTTCCAATTGTATTTTATATTTTCAAATGTATTTTAAAATTGTCCAAATATATTTTAAAATTGTTTAAATCAATGGTTCCCAACCTTTTTTGGGCCATGCCCCACTTTTAAGCTAAAAAAAATAAAATGTCCCCACTACACTCAAGAAAGATGTGTCCAAATGTATTTTAAGATTGTCCAATTGTATTTTACAATTTTCCAAATGTTTTTCCAAAATTGTCCAAATGTATTTTAAAATTGTCCAAATGTAGTTAAATATATTCCGAATGTATTTTAAAATTGTCCAAATGTATTTTAAAATTGTCCAATTGTATTTTAAAATTTTCCAAATGTATTTTAAAATATTTTACATAAAAATACAATTGGACAATCTTAAAATACATTTGGGCAATTTTAAAATACATTTGGAAATTACTAAAATACATTTGACAAATTTTAAAATACATTTGGACAATTTAAAAATGCATTTGAACAATTTAAAAATACATTTGAAAAATTTTAAACTACAATTGGAAAATTTTAAAATACATATGAACAATTTTAAAATACATTTGGAAAATTTTAAACTACATTTGAACAATTTTAAAATACATTCGGAAAATTTTAAACTACATTTTGACAATTTTAAAATACATTTGGACAATTTTAAAACACATATGGAAAATTTTAGAATACATTTGGACAATTTTAAAATACATTTGGATAATTTTAAAATACATTTGGACAATTTTAAAAAAACATTTGGACAATTTTAAAAGTTATTTGGACAATTTTAAATACATTTAGACAATTTTAAAATGCATTTGGACAATTTTAAAATTCTTTTGGACCATTTAAAAATATATTTGGACAATTTTAAAATACATTTGGACAATTTCAAAATACATTTGGACAATTTTAAAATACATTTGGAAAATTTTAAAATACAATTGGAAATGGTCTAGTAGCAATATTTCTCATGTAAATTCAGTTAAAAGGTTTTTTGAGTGTATCGGTGACGGTTTTCAATTTGAAAGGAATTTGAAATGGACAACGGTATTAAAAAAGTATCGGTTGCAAAAACTTAAACATATGATTCAAGACTACCTTTTTTGGCATCTGCCATAATGGACGCGTCGGTTTAGTTTTTACCAATTTTAAATGGCGACAACTCAAAAACCGCTGACTGTTTACAGATATTTTTATATATTTGTATTCAGCATGTCAAAATTTATAAGAAAAATATCTTGCGCACACCCCTCAAGCAAGTTTAGGTTGTGTTAGAATGGTGACAAAATCGGTTAATGGCATTTCACTCCTCTTTATTTTGAACTTTTAAATCGTTGACACGAAAATCCTAGCTCATCCTGTTTCCGAATTACAGCTAAAAACTTACACTGTTCGACAACTGATTCTTATAGATATTGATCTCTTGAATCCAAATCTGCCCTTCCCAGCACGTACCGTTTTTGAGATATTTGCTGTTAAAAAGTGAAAAAACCAATACTTTTGGTGCGAAATTAGAGTTGCACCACTGCAGTTTAATTTATCGGTTTTCAATAAAAAAAAGTTTTCCGCGATTTAAGGTATTATTGCGGTTACATTATGAAAAAAACTTAAAACCCCAAAAACTGTACCACAGACTAATACAGACTCGACATATGTAAGTGATGACATGTGTCAAAAAAGTGGTCTTGGGCCATATGGTAATTTTTCCAAATTATTCTACGAATAAGGTTAGAAAGAGAAAGCTAATATAATGTGCCATAAGAAAAAAAGATGCCAGATCGGTTTTTATTGTTTCACTCATTCCCAAGTCGTAGAAAGTGTTGCTATGTTAGCTTAAAACTAGCTAAAAACCACTCTGTTTTCTCCTAAAATCGCTTAGTTTTTGGCCATTTTTTGTTATAAAACTCTACTGTCGAGTCTGTGACTGTACGTTCTGTATGGAGTGACAACAGTGTTGCCATTTAAGCGATTTTCCTAAAAAGTTTTTAATTATTTATTTGAAATTTATGGAATTTGGAAACAACAAAAATTTGTGATTTCGTTTTATCAACTTTTTTTTTAAGTGTAAGTTCTAATTACAGTAGAAATCATAAACTTTATCATAGATTAAACTGTCTTACAAAATAGTAGTTGTTTGATTACACTTTGATTTTCATTAAGAAAATAAATTTGTTTGAATTAAGAATTACTTAATCGATAAACTTAATCAAACAACAATTTTAGTAATACTCGAATAGTTTTTTTTTTCTAAAGATAAGATTTTCTTTCCTATTTATTTCCTATTAAAGTATTGTTATCTTGTTGTCAGAATATTAACTAACAATAAGAACTTTTTTTCTTATTTTAGCGGCTATTACTTTTATTTGTTTTTATTACTAACTTTTTTGGGTGGGACGATTAGAAACAAGTTTTTATGTACTACCACCCATTAGAAAGCCTCATCATCATGAACATTTTTATCAAAATCCACATACTTAGACATCGTTTTTGTCTCAAAAACATGGGCAATTGTTTGTGCACATAACAAATTTTATGGTCCCATAATGATTTTATTTTAAATGCGACACGTAAATTTTATCTCTGTTTAACTGTTTGTGGCATGACGACTGTTTTTGATGATGGTTATGCCCTAGATCTGTTAAAAAATATATATTTTATGCAACATGTTAACTAAGAATTAAGAGAAGATGCCTATAAAATATAGGAAAGAAAAATATTTCAACCATGAAAGTGAAAATTTTGTACAAATGTACTTTTTAGGGTAACATTTTAAGCTGATTTCTAAAACTGAATGACAGATAAAATGTACATTTCAGCATAATGCTTAAAGTTTGATAATTTACAGTTTTTTTATAATATTTTTTTTAGTGTATCGGTAACGGTTTTCAATTCGAAAGGATTTTGAAATGAACAACAGTATTGAAAAGGTAACGGTTGCCTGTATTGCAAAAAACAAAATGAAAAAATTAGACATATGATTCACGATTACTTTTGTTGACATCTGTCATAATTGTCGCGCGTGTTTAGTTTGTGGTATAGATTTTTAATCGCAATTGGTTGTTAATTTGAAATGCTATTTATGGCTCGATGTGTATTTTTACAACCCAGCAACTTAATCTTCAAAAATTGCCTTGGGTATCTGGTATGTATTACTTAAGCAACTATGACACTAGTTTTTTTTTTTTGTATTGATGAAATTTATGTGAACAGTGCAAATATATCATAGTAGGAAATCTGAACAAGTGTGAAGAGTAAAAGGATACTAATAAAAAATAGTAAACGTCAAATTTTATTCTTGTGTTATCGATAAATTTGGTTATCAAATGACTGAATGTCAAAAAATGACCGAATGTAAAAATTTTACATATTTTTTTGACATTTATGCATTAATGATATTAAGTGGTGCCAACTTTTCTGTTTTTAATTAAATGAAGCGACTTTATGTTTGTTTTTGGCGATTTTTGGAATTTATTCTGCGGGTGTTTAGTCAAATGAAAGTAATCACCACTATTTGTTTGTTTATTTTATGTTTCTTTTTAATTTCTTCTTCAGCTGTTTCATTCTTGCAATTAATGAAAAAATAAAATACAAAAAACGCTAGTGTTATAGGGGCGTTAGTCTGGCACCACTTCGTGTTATTTGGATTTCAGTTTATCTGGCATCTCTCTTAATTTTAAGCGTCTATTACACTGTACGTGAAATTGACACACCAAAACGACGAGACACCCAAACTTAATTTTAGGTCGTAGAACACAGTGGCATTCTCCGTTTTGGCAGATCAGGTCAACATTAAGAGATATTTAATTTTTAAGTTTGTGATTTTCCAGCGATTTTTTATTGTTTTTCAAGGAAATTGAAAAATTTAAGAAAAACTAATTCTTTTACTCGCCCAAACTGATCCGCCATCGTTGATTAATAAATACTAAATAAAGTAATTTTAAAAGATTTTCAAAGGATTTTCCTAGGAAAATATAATAAAAAATTCGCTCGAAAATCGCAAAACTTTAAAACTAAATATCTTTTGATTTTGACCTGACCTGGCAAAACGGAGTATGCCACTATATTCTACGAACCAAAATTAGGTTTACGTGTTTTGGCGTTTTGGTGTGTCATTTCAAAAGTTGAAATTATACTTACAGAGTTATTATTCTATAACATTCCTTGTATTGACTCAATTTCAATTTTAATTAAAATACTTTGTATAAAACAAAACAAAATTTTATCAAAGGATTTTTTAGTGGTTTCAGAAGTGGTTAAATAAAACCATGCTGTTAGAATCTGATGATTTACGTCAACTTTCGGAGCTGTTTTCACAGGCAGTACATCAGGCCGCCTCAGAAGCTGCAGCATCAATAAGTTTCCAACAAAATGCAATGCCTGTCACTATTTCTGGTTACAAGACAGTTGACTTCACATCAGTACATAATTATTTTGTATGATGCGAAAGGGCATTCCAGTTAAGTCGTAATGCTTTTAAAACTCTGATAAGTCCAAAAGCAGCTAACGTATAAAAAAATAAAAAAAAAACAACACACCGACCATTTTTACGGAAAGAGGAATCAATATGAGGAAACTTTGACCAATTTTACATTGCGTCTCAGGCAAGCGGGTTCAGATTGCAATTATGGTACTCATTTAGATCGGATGCTAGGAGCTGCACGATCTTTCTGATTTATCGGATGTCAATATCTAAGGAGTTTCATAAGAAGCTCAAATTGGTTTAACGACAGGGACTAGAAGGGGAAACCTATTGCAGTCTCGTGGTATCACAATGGACCTCAGAGTCAACGTGTGTTGACGAAAAACGTCAGCAGCTACTTACAACCTAACCTAACCCTAGATCGGATGCTTACCGAGCAACTTCTTTTTGGCTTATAGTCAAGGAGCACGTGTGATGTGATCATTGATGCCGACAAATTTTAGGGATAGGTTAGGTTGTAAGTGGCTGCTGACGTTTTATCAGCTCACTTGTGCGCCTCTGATTAAGAGAAGGCCAATTCCGTCGTGTAGTCTCACACGTCCATCCATGTGTCAATCTCTAATAAGTCTCCGTAGCAGAACAAAGCCGTAAATTTAGCTTTCAAGTTTCTTGAGGCATACCACTACATTCCAATTCGATTAAAACCTTTAAGGTAGTTCCCAGTCTTGCAAGCTCATTGGCTTTGTAATTTCCTGGAGTGTGTCTGTGCCCTGGAACTCATACATGTCGTAAGTTATCCTATTATAAAGACGTGCGGCAGTAAAGGGCAGACCATGTTTTCAGTAACATTGACCGCAAGGACTTGACCGCAGCTTGACTGTCAGAATAGATGTTGACTGCGGTTGCAGACAAGACATTGTAAGTCAACCAGCTAGCCACTTCCTTTATTGCCAGCATCTCTGCCTGGTAAACACTGCAATGATCTGGCTATCTTTGAGCCATGCTCCACCCAAGCTCTTCCAAATAGACTCCAAAGCCCACTTATTCGGCTAGCTTGGATCAATCTGGGTAAACAGCTATGCAGGCTCCACTACCCATAATGCCCCTTATCCACGACTCCCTGGAAGGTATCATAATGGTAAAGTGGCGCTCAAAAAGGCTCATAGATGGAGCACATTCCACATTTTGGGGTTTTGTTATCTTCTTCAGTTATCTTCTGCAGTTTGCTATTCAGTCAAATTGCCGACGTAGCCGCATACTGCCTACTCAATCTGTCCAATGGTATTAGGAGATTTGAAATGCAGCCGTAGTTATAGAACGAAAACACCAGTGATACACATCGACGAAAACACCAGTGATACACATCGACGTCATTGTCTGAAAGACACAGTTCCCTTTTCCCAGACAATGATTCCATTCAGCAGAATTGAACGCACCACTGCTGTACAAATTCAATGAACGACTTTATATTGAGAGGATTGCTTTTCTCACCCGTTTCTCAATATTACGTCTCAAATTTAACCTCCTATCCAGAGATTATTGGCTCCATCTGAGAAGGCGATTTCAGTATAGTTTAGAGAAATAGTATCAAAAGCAGGAATCTAACTTTTCCTTGTAAACAAGACAAGTTCTTGGAATAACTGCCAAACCACAGCCTCTTGCCAGTTTAGACAAATCATTCAGAGAACCTTAAAAAATTTCCCTTAATGTTGGAATTTATGCTTTACTTTTACCATTATCGTGACATCGTCAGCATAAGCGACAACATGACAACCACGTGCTTCTAGAGAGAGCAGTATTAAATTCAGTGCCAGGTTCCAAAGAATTGGCGAAAGAACACATCACTGTGGTGTGTCCCTATTTACAAATCGAGATACGAGAGACACTCCCAATTTAGACGTTATACGTCTATTAGAAAGAAGATTTTCCACTTTCAATTTTTAATTTCTGACTAGACAATGCCACAATTATCGAGTCTGAGTTTCCGTTGATCTACCCTTGCCGTATGTTGCCTAGTCGAAAGTAACCTCGGGTCAATCACTCTACGCAAATATGAGTCTATCTTTCGTTTCATTGTCATTGACAGACTAATTGGTCTGAAATGCTTTGGAACTGTGTGGGAATTTTGTCCAGCCTTAAAGATAAAAACGACTCTGGTATACTTCCATTTTAGGGGTGCTTATGCAATAGCCCAAAGGTTGAAGGCAACGCAAAAATCAGCTGTGGAAATGAAAAGTAGTTCTTGTGTAAAATTGAAAAGAAGATTGCCTCTGGCTTCTACGGGAGAGTCGATTTCTCTTCAACCGACTCGCGCAGTTTATTATGCTGCCAATATGCCAGCGAATTGGCAACGGGTGATACAATCTATCCTTCGGGACATTCCGAATGTTTGCAATTTTTTTGATGACATTTTTACTATCTATGTATGTAATTTGCAGGCAAATCTTGAACGGTTGCTAGTAAAGGGTTTACAGTTAAACCGTGGGAAATGTGTGATTTATGCTCCCATCGTAGAGTTACTTGGGCACAAGATTGATTGCAATGGAATTCACAAAGCAGATAAGCACGTAAAAGCAGTAAGAGATGCTCCTAAGCCTTCTTCTCCAGATGAGCTGCAGTTATTTTTGGTAAAGGTTAGGTGGACTCCGAATGCTAAAAAAACGTATATGGGTATTAAGAACGCACGTATTTCACTGGCACTAATGCGATACGACCCGTACTTGCCCCTTTTGCTGGCTACAGATGCCAAATAGGTTAAGCTTTCGCTCAATTACTCCAAACTCAAAAACTAGCAAGGCCCCGGCTCATTAATTCCTGGGACTTGTTTTTCGTATGCATTGGGGTCTTCTTCCATAAAATCTAACTACAAAGATGACTGATTAGCAGTACATGCAGTTTAACCCTACATTCCAATATTTTCAACCAATGCAGGGTATTTGTTTTCTTTCAAATAACTCTCGTATGGACAAATGTCTACCAGACCTAATCTTCAATATAATTGGGGATTTACATTACGAGATATCATACAACGGGAAATGTCTTTAATGCCACATTTGCCAGCTTCGGGTTATTGATTCACCTAATGTAAATAAACGGAACGAAATGAAAGAGGGTAACGGAACGATATGAAAGAGGAAGAGTTGGATACCCTAAATGAATTGGCACAGCAAGAAAATTAAAATTTTAGTCCACCACCTGTGTCTTCCACGCCACAGCTAGATTCACATGTAATTGATGAAGCATCATCGGCTGCTGGGTTCTTCCGAGGTTTTGGTTTCTCGGGAGAGAATAGCTATATGTATTTTGACGGATCCGACCAATTACAAGATAATGAGGCCATTGTTGGGAATGATTCCAGTATCCAAAACGAACCGAACACCTCGAACCGGAACAATGAAATTTCTTTACGTAGATCTACTTCATTTAAAATACTTTGTTTAAAATAAAACCATCTTTTGTTTTCTAAGGATTTATTAGTATCCTTCCCCTGGTAGACTTTTTTTGTTAAAAATGGTTTGTGTCACAGATTTTTTCATGTTGTACCTAATGTTTCGACTTCTGTACACGTACCGATTTGTTTGTTTTTTTATTTATTTTTATTACATTGTATACAAGACTTTTGTTTTGTTGCGGTAAATAATTGTGTAAATGTAATTGTTAGAAATTTACGATCAGTAAGTGTGCTATAAAAAGACCTTTTTCACTGGCAGGGGTCATCATTGATTTTTGTGGTTTTACGGTGGCTTTATAAATTTATTAATGGAATTCACGTCAGAAATTTTAGTCTTGCAAAATTGCGCAATGTCCAGATTGCAACTTTTTTTGCTTGTTTCTTTGTGAATAAAAACAATTGTATTTATATTAAAATAAATTGCAAATCTTTTCTTGCAACTACGCATCATATAAAAGGTAATAGAAAAATAAAAATTTTATTAAAAATTTTTTTTAAAAAAAATGTTGCAATATTGCACTGTTGCAAGGGTCAAAAAATTCTGAAGTGAATACCCTGATTAAGTAAAAAAGTAAATTATACGCTTTAAAAGTAATTGAAACAAAAAAGACAAAGAAAGTTAATGATAATAAAAAAACAGTGAAATGTTTTATTTTAAGAAAAAAGTTTTACAAGATGCAGAGTTTCAAAATGAGGGCTTTTCAAAACTAAATGGAACAGTTGTAAATAAAATTTAAGGAATTATTGTATGTCCGAAAAGGTCCATGTAACATTATAAAGTATTAAAATTTGCGAAATCACATTAAAATTCCATCAAATCGTTTAAAAATTATGAGCAACGGTAAAGGATTTCCCTGAGATTAACAGAATATTTCAAAATCTACCTGAATTACCATTTTCTTCATGTAGTTAAGTTTAAACTAGATTTTAGATAAAGTGTTAAAACACTAATTACAACTGGAATTACCTGCGAAATAGGGTTTTATTTGAGAAATGTGTATATTCGAGTCTACACTGAAGGAAAAAAGAATACATAAGTAAAAAATCGTTTTTATTTAAAAATACTACCTAATTTGAAAAAAAAAATATGTTTTAGAGTTTTTAACTGCTTTATTTAAAATGAATAATCTTAAATTAGATATATCATACTGTCGTTAAAGTTCGTTACAAAATTAAATTTTCATTTTAAAAACATCATTGTTTCATTTTCAGTTTGATGTTAAACAAATTTATGAATTGACATTTCGAAATTATTTGTCAAATTTTAAGATGAAAACATTTTTAATTTAAAAATGTTCATTTTAAGAAAACTTGCAGTTGTGCTTATAAGGTTTTTGACCGAATAAATTCCCTTTGACACTTTCCTACACTTTTACTATTATTTTTTTGGATTTCGACCAAGTCTTCGGATCATATCGATTTAAGTACAGCACAAACAAAAATGGTCACCCAAAATATGATTTATATACACTGTCAATAACACTTGGAAATACCCGCAAGATGAATTGACAGATAAACAAGACGGAAAACTACAAAATAATTTTATGCATTTAAATAAAATAAATTTAAGGTAAACAAAATGTTTGTTTGTCTGCATTTATGTATGTTTAGTGCTAGAAATATCAAATTACAGGACTAAAAATAATTAAGAAAAAAAAGGAATTTCCCAGAATAAAGGAAATAACAGATAAACAATCTACAATTTTTGTTATAATAAAAACAGTGATAAACATTCTACAATTTTTGTTGTAAAAAAAGGAAGGAAAACATCAAACGTGTCATGCGATTAGCAGAGTTTTCAAAGAATGTATTTCAAAGAAGATTTAAAAAGTCGACATGCTTTTGCGGGAAATATAAAAGTTACAAAAATGTTAAATTCGGCTTTGCCGAATTGATACCCTTTACAATGTAAAACAGATTATTGGTAATACTTTATTACATTAAAAAACAAGTAAGAAAGTTATAGTCGGTCAAGACCAACCATATGATACCCTACACCAGTGTTTCCGGAAAACGGGTCCCAAGTCCAAACATGGACCTATTGGATCTTTCTTTAGTTAGATCTTTATTTATTGTAGAAACCACACGCAGATCAAATTTTAGTGGAATTGGTTTATATTTTTGTCCATTTTTATTAATTTTGAGGGAATTATGTGAATATCGGGAGGGTGGTTTGTATGAGGACTACCAGAAGGACTAACACGATTCCTTTGAAATTTTAAAAGATGATTTATGCATACAAAATTTGATTACCTGCTAAATTTCAAAGCGATATATATAATAATACGGTTATTAGAGTCATTTAAGCCGAATCCAAAGGGGGCGTTTGCGTTTCTCCAATTTCAATAGGCTTCGTCCTTGGGCCAAAGGATGCTTAAGTATCAAATTTCAAGTCAATTGATTGAAAATTGAATAAATTTCGTAGTAGAAACAAGGTCCTAAAGTCGCTAGCCAGCAGCACTTGGGGCAAGGACAAAGAAACCTTGTTAGCTACCTATAAAACGATTGGCCGGTCAGTGGCAAACTACGCAGCGCCGCTGTGGTCACCCAGTGTGAGCGAAACGCAGTGGAAGAAGCATCAGAGTTGTCAAAATGCAGCCCTAAGAACCGTAACGGGCTGCCTTAAGATGTCCTCAGAACACCATCTACATGAGGAGACGAAGATACTTCCGGTCACATGTTGGCGAGACAGTTCCTTCTGGCGTGCCATCGGAGGGATCATCCGAACCATCACCTTACGGAAATTGATCTTCCCCCGAGACATGTCAGAAAGATCTTCGGTGTTATGAGATGGATATCCAGCAATACGACATCCAACAGCTAGATTTCATCTCATATCGAGCAACTCTAAATGAGATTCACAGGGATACGGTAGGATCGACAACCAACTACCGAGTGAATGTCTTTGAGTTGAGGGTGGGTTGTACAAGCCTAAAAATAAGTAAATTTTCTAGGCAAGTCCATGTGTGAATGTCTTACTTGGAGGCCGTCCCCCACCCATCGCAGAAGAAGTGAGAAGTCTGCCAAGAAGAACAAGAGTGGTACTAGCACAATTAAGATCCGGGTATTGTAGTCGGCTCAATTCTTATTGGTTGAGAATTAACCCGACTATACCCAATACGTGCCCTGCATGCGGAGATTCTCCACATGACGTACCAAACCTCTTCAACTGCACGGAAAACCCGACTCGTTTAAATCCAACATCTTTATGGACCCAGCCCATAGAGGTGGCACGCTTTTTGGAGCTCGATTTGGACGAGTCAACAGAACAGGGAGAGGAAATATAACAAAATACTAACCATAAACTTACATGCATTTACAGGTCGAACTGTTACAACAACAACAACAACAACAACAGAGTGATCGAAATTGTGAACGTCTACATCCCTCCAACAGCGGCCTGCCGTTCGGGATATCGTCCTTCCATTGAATTCTTAATGGAAGGCGATAGTAGGGTCATACTGGGTGACCTAAACGCTCACCATGATAGCTGGCATTCTGAGCTGGAAAATGATGCGAGGGGTAATCTCTTTGCTGACGAAATTGACAACACAAATTACTGTGTTGTCAACGAGAGACACCCTACTCGCATCACCGCAAACTGTCGCAGCTCACCAGATCTTTCGATAGTCAGCCCTGACCTTGTGGCCTTCACCACCTGGCATGCCGACATCGCCCTCAACTCTGACCACATCCCAATTACCGTCAAGATTGCAAAAAGCCCGGACTTCATATCTGCTGAAGAACGGACTTTTGTAAACTTTCGGAAATCGGATTGGGCCAGGTTTGAGGAGGTGACGGAAGCACAATTTGGTCATCTGACTCCTCCCTCAACGTCATCAGAGGGAGAACGTAATATACGAAAGATCTTGGTCGATGCGAAAAACCGCTGCATCCCGGCTGGACGCATAGCGAAAATGCGCCCAAATTTCCCACCGGAGGCATGTCGCCTAGCAGATAGGCGGGATGCCATCCGGAGGGAAAATGCAGCGGACCCTCGTTTAAGGCAACTGAGCGCCGAGATTGAGGCTCTAGTCTCTGCTCACTGCAAAGACCTGTGGTTACGGCACCTTGAAGAGTCGGATAAAGGTTCTAAGCGTCTTTGGTCGACGATAAAGAACCTTTCGAATCCCCGTAGAAGCGGAAGACCCACTCTCACTTTTGAGAGTGGCACGCCGCTTGACTCCCAAAAGTGCTGTGCTGCCTTAAACCGACAGTTTGTAGAGCATCCAGCCAGACCCAACAGGGACCAGAGAGTCATCCGAAGGAGGATCAGATCTCTACACTCAAAATAATTCTACAGTAAAAGGTTTAGTAAGTGATATTGTACCAAAATCTACTAATTAGTTACTAATTTTAGTATCTTCAAAGTACTAACATTAGTAATTTTTACTGGGTTTGACTAATATTAGTTAAAAATTTTAGTATTGGTTACCAATTTCTGCACTAGGTCCTTTTGGACTAAAATTAGTTAAATTTTTAGTATTGAATACCCACGTTTTTTTTTGGGTGTACCTCACACTGAAGATGTAGAGATCACTCCGGAGGATGTCTCTAAAGCTATCAAAGAAGCGAAAGCCTCCACGGCAATAGGTCCAGATGGTCTCGCTATGATCATGCTTAAACACGTGGGGGAGAAAGGGTTGACATACATGGCAAAAACGTTTAGCTTGTGTGTTAACTCCTTGGAGATTCCAGACATGTGGAAGCTCGGGAAGATTATTCCCCTTCTCAAACCTGGGAAGCCCAATAATTTGGGGAGCTCCTACAGGCCGATAACCCTATTGTCACCAGTGGTTAAGGTCCTGGAATCTGTCCTTCTCCCTACTCTTAGGGAGAATCTCCCCATGGCGGACCACCAACATGGCTTTCGTTCTGGTCACAGTACAACAACTGCGTTGTGCGAGATCACGACAGCCATAGCCGGAGGCCTTAACAGCAAACGCCCGCACGAGAGGACCATTGTGGTCGCTCTCGATCTGTCTAAGGCCTTCGACACGGTCTGCCACACGCAGCTTCTGCAAGACCTGTATGACTCTACGCTCCCTTATGTCCACAAACGGTGGTTGGCGAATTACATGGCTGGGAGGCAGTCATATGTAGAGTTTAGAGGTTCCAGGTCGAGACTGCGGAGAAATAAGCAGGGTGTTCCACAGGGGGGTGTCCTTTCACCCATCTTGTTCAACACGTATATCTCCAAAATCCCGACCCCACCTCCAGGACTGAAATTGATATCCTACGCCGATGACTGCACAATTTTGTGCACAGGCAGGGATATCGAAGCCCTGGAGGAACAGCTTAACAGCTAGCTGCCAACCCTGACGAAATTTTTGGCAGATAGGAACCTCCAGCTCTCGACACCCAAGTCGACGGCCACGCTCTTCACCACGTGGACTAAAGAGGTTAACAGGGAACTCAATGTCCACATTAGTGGGCAGAAAGTTCCCACAGTGAAACACCCCAAAATTCTTGGGGTTCACTTCGATAGCCTCTTTATGTTCGCGAGGCATTCTGAAGAGGTGACCAGGCGAGTGAAAGGGAGGAACTCCATTTTGAAAGCGCTAACGGGCAGCACCTGGGGTAAAGATAAGGAGACGATCTTGACTACGTATAAAGCCATAGGTCGTCCCCTTATCGATTATGCCTCCCCGGTATGGTCGCCGTCCGTTAGCGACACACAATGGAGAAAGCTCCAAACGGTGCAGAACACGGCCCTCAGGGTGGTAACAGGATGTCATTCCATGGCATCGGAAGACCACCTACATGAGGAGACCAAAATTCTGCCCGTTCGGAGCCATTGCTCCCTTCTCACTCGTCAATTTGTACTTGGATGTCATATGACAGGGCACCCCAACCATGCAAGCGTCGTTGGTACGTCGGCACCAGAGGTGAGACAGGTGAGGTCTGACCTACGGTCCGAGAAATCGGCCGTGGGTCACCTCATCGGTCTTGTGCAGAATGGCGACTTAAAAGAGGCGCAGGCTCGCC
Source organism: Pegoplata infirma (assembly GCA_963921195.1). Classification (NCBI taxonomy): domain Eukaryota; kingdom Metazoa; phylum Arthropoda; class Insecta; order Diptera; family Anthomyiidae; genus Pegoplata; species Pegoplata infirma. Next base: position 232,479,647 of record OY992537.1, read on the forward strand.
TACACACGGAGATCGTCTCGGAATCCATTGGGAGGATGCGAGACAATGTTGTGTTAGGTGGCAGGCCCCCTCCCCTTTCCGAATCCGAAAAGAGCCTGCCACGTAAGGTCCGCACGACATTGTCCCAACTCAGGTCAGGTTACTCTAGGGGGTTAAATAGTTACCTGGCCAGAGTTAACCCTGACATCTCTGATGCCTGCCCTCTTTGCGGCGCTACTCCTCACAATACCATACACCTCTTCGAGTGCCCGGTTCGGCCCACGACACTCACACCTACGTCATTATGGACCAATCCAGTCGAGGCAGCTCGCTTCCTCGAACTGGAAGGGTAACCTGTTTTATGTCTCCTATCCCAATCCCTTTCCCATCCCCATCCCTAAAATATTTTTAATAATATAATAATAAATAATTTACTACTAACATTTCTTCTGTATCTACATGTGAACCTCCAGTGGACGCTACAACAACAACAACAACAACAACAGAGTAGTGTAGGGTATAATGAATTGCAAATGTTGCTGTCACCTGCAAAAGAATACATAGATTTGAAAGTTTGACCAAAAAGGTCGTTATGAAAAAGAGTAGGAGCAAGAACGAAACCTTGAGGTACCCTTGAACAAAACTAAAACTCGTCTGATGAAACTTCATCCATAACAACACGTTTAAATCAAGAGTAGTCATCACCTACACCAAAATGAATAAGTTTCGATACGAGTGCACCATCGCACACACTATCAAATGGCTTGAAAATATCTACAGCCACAACTTCACTTTCACCAAACTGGTGAATTGAACGACTCCAACGTTACGTAAGGAACGCTAACAGGTCTCCCGTAGAACGACTTCTAAGACAGTCATACTGTCGATCGCAAAGAAGTGAATTGGACTCCAGATAGTTCAGGAGATGAAAATTCAACATGCTCTCCATAACCTTTGAGAGCGCAGAATAAATTGCAATTGGGCGGTAATTGTCAGGGTTAGTGGCATCACCCTTTTCAGGGATAGGCTGAAAATTTGATACCTTTCCAGCATGAGGAGAAGACTCCCGCACGATAAGAAAAGCTAAAAAAAATGACCAATAGAACAGCGTCGAAGAACACTGTTTCAGCAGTAGACTTGTTTACGTTGAGATCTCTAAGATCCCTTTTTACTGCACGCGCCCGAAATGACTATTAAAAAAAATTTACAATTGAAATAAATTTTACACGCAAAAAAAGTTTACACTCAAAAATGTTTTTCAGAAATAAGCTTTCACACTCAAATAATAAAAATAAACTCCAAAAAAATACACTCAAAAAAATTTTACACTCAAATTTTTTTTTTACTAAAAACACAAAACAAAGATTTTAATAAAAACTGTATACAGTTTTTTTTTTTCTTTTTAAGCTGAATTCACAATGACGGAGTACTCTGTGCCAGAGAGTGGATTTTGTTCCTTTCTCTTTTGTATGATGGTATCTCTATTTTTAGAGATGGTACTCTGTAGTACAGAGTACTCCGACATTGTGTCGAAGCCTTTAAGATAAACAAAAAATTTTTACACTTGAAAAAAATTTTACACTCCAAAAAATTGTACACAAAATTTTTTTTTATAGAAATGACTAAAAAAGATTTCCCACTCAAAAACAAATAAATACTTAAAAACAATTGAAACATTTTTCTTGAAAACATGTTTTTTTAAAAAATATATTACAAATTGAGTCCGAATCAGCTGATTTATCATATGACTCAAACTCGATTAAATTTCAACAGATTTATCTGTGATTCGAAAGAGACTTTTAAATTGTATTTTCTGAACTTAACCGAATTTTCTGCTGAAGCTAGCATATTTTTCTACTTAAAATAAAAGGTTTTCTGATAAAACAGCAGTAAATTTAACGAATAAACTCTTTTCAGACTCTGATCTTTTAGTGATGATAAACATCAATCATTTTTTAAATGATAAAAATAATGAAATTAAATATACACAAAAGATTTAAAAAAATATCAAATAAATCCTGTTGATTTTGTAACTTACCCTCAAAATTTTGTTTTTGTTGCTGAGCATCATGTTTTTTTAAAGCCAATTTAATGGCAGCCAATTCCGTTTCTTTAAGATTCGATATCAAATCGAAGGCTCGTTCTTCACATATGAGTTGAGAACCACCCAGTGGTAAAGATTCACGAGCGGCAGTAAATTTTGAATATTTTTTTTGGGCGGGTAGTAAAAGAGCTGAAGATTTTGTTTTATTTTTTAGTGTAATATCGTTCGAAATCGTTGGTGGAGTTGTTGTTGTTGTTAAACTATAACATAATGTTAATAGTTTTTGTTGTTGTTGTATATTTAAATCAAATTTTTGATTATTTAATAAAGTTCGGCCAATTTGACCTAATACTCTTTGTGATTTATGCATATTTTTTATAATTTTTTATATCACACTGAAACAAAAATTTTTAAAAAATTTCGTTAAATTTATCTATTTTTATCAACTGCACTGTATTATTTAAGAAATTTTTGCAAATGACGTCACTAATGTTTTTGTTTTGACATTTGTATGGGACAACTTTTTTTAGATTGACATTATTTTAATATTTTAATTCTTATTTTATACTGGAATATTTAATTTATTTATGTATTTCACTGTATTATTTTAAGCCATCCGTCTTTTTGCGTTTTGTGTCCTCTAAATTCCGGAATTTTTCGGTTATTGAAATAAAAAAATAAAAAATTGACTAAAAATTATTGAATATCTTTAAAGAAAACACGTTTATGTGACGGCATTTACAAACAACGCAACAAATGTTTAAATTTTGTTAAATTATTTAATAAATTAGAACATTTTGTTGAAAACATAAAATAGCTGCACAAAAAATTTCTTGATGTACAAACATTTAATGTAGCAAAACAAAAATTTAAACAAATTATTTTTTAATACGAAAACATATATATATTTTTATTTTTTATTATTTTTATGCGCAAAATAATCACTTGTTTACTAGTCGAAAAAAAATTTTATACTAAAGAGCATTTTGCATTTTATTTACAAGAGAGCCATATGAAAGAGATTTTAAATTTCTAAGATTAGAAAAGGAACAAAGATGTACATATATCTTTTTCTCGCTTATACAGTCAGAGTTTGTGGGAAAGAAACAAAATATACATCTCTGTCTCTTTCTTGCATTCACATGACATTATGCCAACCAGGGAAGGAAAAGTCGGTACTTTAGTACTTTTTTTTAGTACTTTTTGACTTCTTAAAATACCCATGCGACCGATTTAGTACCTTTTTTATACCAGACGTTTTTTTGTTCAATTAAATTTAAGATTCCCGAAAATCGGCCGATTTTCAATGCAAAGTGGCAATTTACAAGATGATTTTTTTGTGGTCAAACGAATTCTGTTTTTCTCCTTCGCAGCTTTTATCCCCTTTTGCATACAAAAAAAAAAGTTGCAAGACTTTAATTGCCAGCAAAAAAAGGCAGTGTGTAAGTACCGTCAAAGATTTTTCAAAAGTTTCATATATTGGACATTTTTGATATTTTTTGAAAAATGTGTAAATGAAAATTTTGGATTTTTTTTTTTTGTGTGGTAGATTTCACTTCCCAAAATTTTTAATCGTTTTCTTTCACAAAAGTTTGGTGGAAAAAAAAAACGATTGCTTTTTTTCATTATAATTTTTTAACATTTAGTTATTCGATTTAAACTTTGAATCAAAATGTGAAAAACATAACACCGAATTTGAATTTTTCTTAAATTTTCCTGCGAATAAAAAAATTGTAAATGACGGAACAGAGGCCTTAAGGCTCCGACACAATGTCGGAGTACTCTGTCACAGACTAATACAGACTCGACATAAGTGACAGGTGTCAAAAAAGTATTCTTTAACCACATGGTTAATATTTTCAAATTATTCTACGAATTAGGTTAGAAAGAGAAAACTGATATAACGCGCCATAAGAAAAATGGATGCCAGATCGGTTTTTGCTGTTTCACTCACTCCTAAGTCGTAGAAAGTGTTGCCATGTTAGCGTAAAACGGACTAAAAACTGCTGTGTTTTCTCCTAAAATCGCTTAGTTTTTCCCCATTTTTTCTTATAAAACTCTACTGTCGAGTCCGTATATAGTCTGTGACCGTACTACAGAGTACCATCTCTACAAATAGAGATGACATAATACAAAAAATGTGTTAGTGCGAAAGAGAAAGGAACAAAATCCACTCTCTGGCACAGAGTACTCCGTCATTGTGAATTCAGCTTAAGTCAATCTTACATGGAGTTTTCTCAAAAAAAAATAAATAAATGTGTAGATTAGGATGTCATTAATTTAATAACTTATGTAATGAATAAATTGTTTAAAGCACCGTTGAGTTCGAAAAAGTACTTTTTTGGTTAAACTCCAGTACCATTTAAAAATTACGATTTTCCATCTCTGATGTCAACTTTTGTGAGAAGTAAACACAACAATTTTCTTTCTCCCTTCCTCTGTGAAAAGAGAGACTTGACGGGGTTGCCAAATTTAGAATTTTTTCCCAGACTTGTGGATTTCATGTGAGCTAAGAATTATATTTATTAACTTTCTACGAAGTGGATCCTGGAGGATCCATTAAGGGGGAAAAGGTTCCACCTTAAAGAACTAAAGCAACACAAAGAAAACACATTTTTTATAAGTTTTTCTTTGTGTATGTGTATTCAACAAATGAACATTTTTTTGCCATATGAAGTTCATCGACCTTCATTTGGACCAAGGGGATTATGACATGCTTTTTTTCTGAAAGCCCCCTTTAAAGGGCGTGGTTATAAAACATAATACAAAATAATGATAAAAGTGTGTTTTTAATCGTAAAAATCGTAATAATTTAACTTGTATACATAAGAGGGGAAAGGTGTCTTCCCCACTCCCAAAAAAAAACACCCTGTCAACTTTTTTTAAGTTTAATTTTTTTTTTTTTCATTTTGAAGGGTATAATAGATTCGGCTCAGCCGAATTAAACACACTTGTTTTTTTTTTTTTTTAATTTAGGGATTTTTAAAGATTTTTTTGGGGCAACAACAACAGAATACCTGGCAATAGTGCTCTTAATATATAGCAATTTGCGGAAGAGAATGAATCAGGGTTAAAAAACGTATAAAATCAATTTAATATGTAAAATATATGGCAAAATCCCTCTTACTAAAATCTTCTTCTGGGTTCTCGCATTTCGTATGTGCGTAATTCGTTGTTTCATTTAAAACTGCTAAAAACTACATCGCGTTTCGTAAAAAAGCATAATTTAACTGCATTTTAGACTTTTTTGTGTTTTGAGTAAGAAAACTGCCAACACCTTTACTTTATGGGTAAATTCCAAATTTGTCCAGATGATTACTAAAACAAACAGTGTTGCTGTATCATATAAAATAAAAGTATTTAGTGTGGCAACTCTTAAAATACTCCAGCGACATCTTTGGTATTTATCAATTTATGGGTGTTCCATAGCAGTTAGCTTTTATATGTAAGATACACATATTTTTTTAATAACAGAGATGCCATATGGAATTTTTTTTTAATTTATAAATTACCGTTAAATTTTAAATAAAAGTTGTTATTAATTACACTCCTAAAAAATTTCGTTGCCCCCTTATGAAATAATGTGGACCTTCGGGAAAATTAAGATAACTCGACTTAAATTTAATAAAGATTATTTCGTATTCATATGGATATCGTAGCTCTACGTCTTCATATAAATACCCCCCAAAATAAACACATTTTCATGAAAAAAAAAAATTTAACGAGGCCGAGTTTTTACAAGCTTATACATTACTGGATAGTCATAAAAAAACATTTCTTCTCATATGTAAACATCATATCGTTTCTTAGAAAGAAAAATCCAAAATACGATTTTTCGCCATTTTTTAACCCATGTTTTGAGCTCCTAAATCCCCGATATGGCCGATAAGCCTAGACCCCATATATTTTTAAAGTTTCATGCAAATTGGTTCATAAGGGTTGAGAAACTTCCCTTGTTAATCCCCATTTAAAAATTTAGCCCGATATTCGTAAAATCGGTTGGCAGGACTCCCGCCATTTTAGAGATGGCGGGAGACATTGGGGAACACTTTTCCTCTCGCAATAAATCACATTAAGACACACAAACTCGAATATTTTAAAAACGTTACGTGATAGAAAAATTTGGAAAGCAGATTTGGTTTCAGGAGATTAAAATCTATTTAATTCATGTATGTATTCTAATTTATGGGAGAGCGAATTTCTATAAATTAGTTCAACAGTGAAATTAATAACACAAATTTTAAAATTATTTTCAAAATTATATTTTTTATTTTCGTTTATTTTTATTCGTAGTATATTTTCGTATATTTTTTAATATTAAAATTTCATAGAATTTAACTTATAATCTAATTCGTGATACTATAATAGTACGTAGACATTTTTGGAAGAATTACGCCATGATAGTCAAATTTTTTAAAATAAATAAATAAAAATATTTTTATTTGAGAAGTAGTGTAATTTAATTGAATTATCTGCTATTAAAGTACCATGATATAATTAAAATCTGAGTGTAATCATATATATCATATTGGCACATAACTTAACTATAAAATCCCTAATTGTTAACATTTCTTTCCCTCACGTACAATCATTAGCTCTTTGTCCGGGTATGCCACGTAACTCTTGATTCAGAGTTCGCAAAAGAGGATGTTTACCACAACCACAACGACCACGGAAATCATCTAAATCTAAGGCCCAAACCATACCACCACCTAATTTCATTTTTCTAACAAATTGAGATTTACGTCTAATGTCATTGACATCATCATAGGAAACCCATTGATTACCACTATAAGCATAAGGACCAATGCGACCCTCAGGATCACGTATAACCGTCCAACCACCATTACTAATTTGTTCACAGATTTCATAGTAGGCTAAAAATCCACCAGCTCTTGTATAAGTACCAGCACGTCCAGGACCAATTGATTTATCATTTAGACTACGTTCATGGGTATCAGCTAAAGAGAATGATTGACCATACAAAGGCATACCCATAATAAGTTTTTGTGGTGGTGTACCCTTTTCAATCCAATAGTTTATACTAAAGTTACCATTGAAATAGGGATTAGTATCTCCCTCTACATAATACAAAGGTGCCACATGTCCAGTTTGTTTATCCCAATGACCATGGAAATCATAGGTCATAACAGCAATCCAATCGAAATAACGTGATAAAGTGGGAACATCATAACCAGCATCTATAACCATTTTACTGGGCGATACTGCTGCAGATAATAATAATCCTTTTGGTTTAAAGGCAGTTGATAATTCTCGTACCAACGAAGCAAATCCAGCCTTTTCAGCTGAAGAACCTTTAGCACAATCTACCTGCCAACATACTGGATATTCCCAATCTAAATCTAAACCTTCAAATCCATATTTTTCACAAAAAGCTAAAACACTTTCAATAAATTTCCTACGTGCTTGAGGATCCAACACCATACGAGCATATTTACTACCCAAAGAATCATTCCAACCACCTATAGCCACTGTTACGCGTATACCTTTTTGCTTATAGGCCACCACTCTTTCATAGAATCTATTGTCTATGTCTGCCCAAGAATCGTGTGTCTTAATGGTTAAGGCATTACTGTTTAAGACCGCAAAACCATATACTATATGGGTGCAGAGATTCTCATCAATATCTTCGGGTACATATTTACCCTGACCGGGACGATACCAAGCCCAATTCGTAAAATAGCATACCACCTTATATTCCTCATTACTGCCCAGAGGCGGTGCAGCCGGTGTAGGTTTAGGACGTGGTAAAGGTTTTTTATTGGGGGGTGCTATAGGTTTTTTGGTAGCTTTTGTAGGGGCCTTAGTAGTAGTAGCGGGTGTTGTTGGTTTAGGTCTTTGTACCACGGGACGATGTGTAGTTTGATCATCTCTTACCATGCATTTCGAAGCTTGAGGCCAGTCACAGTAATTTTGATTCCAATTAAGACCAGCTGGACATCTGAAAGAAAGTGAAGATATATTTTAAATTTTGTTTTTGAAGAATTGAAGATATTTTAAGTAGAGATGGGCACATGAGCAGATTAGAGCGTGATTCACGTGATCACGCGTGAGTGTGACTGAATTCAATTTTACTCACGTCATTGTGAGTGAGTGAGTAAGTGTGAGTAGAAAAAAAAGGCGTTTTCATATTTTCTTTCGTACCAAAAAAAGCAACAAAAAAATTGTAAAATTTGGCTTAATTAAGATTTCGTTCCGAAAAAAGCAAAAAAAAAGTGTAAAAAAAACTTTAAATTTTGCTGAGTTTGAGTCAACGTGAGTGAGAGTGAAGTTTACGTGAGTGTGAGTTGTATTAAATTTACTGACGTCATTGTGAGTGAGTGTGAGTAGAAAAAATATGCTCGTGAATGAGTGTGAGTGATTCAAAAATTCCTGTCGTGAGTGTGAGTAAAAAAACACTTTAAGCATTATCCGGAAAGATGTTTATCGCTGGATGATCCTACATTCAAAATTTAAAGTTTTAAAAACCATTATTTCAAGATACAGAAAAGGTACTAAAATTCCATTTTTTACCCTTTTACCCCATAACAATCGAAATTCTAAAGAGGTACCCATTAGATTTTTTTCCTATATTTCAAATTTTTTCAGGAAAAAGAAAAAAGTACCAAAGTACACTATTTGGCCTCTTTTTACACTCTTAAAATCGGTACTTTCTAAAAAGTATTTAAGTCAGAATTATTTCAAGAGAAAGAAAAAAGCACCTAAGTTCACTTTTTTACGCTTTTTTACCTGTTTGTACTGTTATTTTGCTGAAGGGTCCCAAATTTTAAATTTTTTCAGGAGAAAAAATTACCAAAATAAATTTTTTATCCCTAGTTTTTTTTGCTAAAGGGTCTTATATTTCAAATTTTTCAGGAGAAAAAAAGTACAAAAGTACACTATTTTATCTCTTTTTACACTCTTAAAATCGGTACATTCTAAAAAAATTTTAAGGTAGAATTATTTCTGGAGAAAAAAAAAAAAGTACCAAAGTTGGCTATTTTACCCTTTTTTTAACTGTAATTTTGATGAAGGGTCCTAAATTTTAAATTTTTTCACGAAAAAGAAAAAAGTACCAAAGTACACTTTTTACCCCTTTTTATCCTCTTATAATCGGGACATTCTAAAAAGTATTTTAGTCAGAATATTTTTTTGCTAAGGAATGCTACATTCCAAATTTCAAGTTTTTAGAATCATTATTTCGTTAGCTAGAAAAAGTACCAAAGTACAAATTTTTTTCCATTTATATCGGGATTTCTAAAAGGTTACTTTTTATCAAAGTTTCTTTTTTTGATAAAAGGTCCTATGTTTTAAATTTCTATGAAAACTATTTTAAGATAAAGAAAAACGTATTAAAATTACACTGCTTTAAACCTATTTGCCCCTTAAAATCGAAATTTTCAAAAAGTGCTTTTTTCAGAATGCTTTTTTTTTCGCCGGAGGATCCTGCATTCGAAATTTCTAGGAAATATAATTTATAACAAAAAATATAAAAAGTACTAAAAGTACCCCTTTATAAACGTAATTCCCAAAAATCATGCCTTAGTGGAATTTTTTCAAAAAAGTATTCTTTGGTGAAGCTTTTGAAAATCCGATTTCCCATCACTGAGGAGAATAACAAAATCTACTTCACCGAGGAAAATAGTAAAATTATATTCATACTTACTTTTGTTCAACCAATTCTCCATATTGGCAAATATAATATTTATTACAATCTCTTTCATGTGGTGCATAATTTCTACCCAGACATTCCATTTTAATGGGAGCTTCTGTTGGTTTAGTTGGTTTAGCTTGAATTTCTTGAAGTTCAATGTTAGTATTTATGGTGGGTTTTGGCTTGGGTTGTGCGCTGGGTGTTGAACTTAAGCCAGCAACTGAAAATAAATTGAAATTAATTTTTTTTTTCACAATACGAAATCAAAGTTTACTACTCACTCATTAATTTCTCTTTTTCTTCTAATACACATTTTGGATGCGGTCCAGGATAATTTCTCAATACTCGATTGATAGTCTTTAATAAAGGATACGATTCACAATTGCAATCATTTTTAAAATCATCCAAATCTAAGGCCCATATCATAGCACCTCCCAAACCCATAGCCTTAACATATTCCGATTTATGACGTATCATAGGAGCATCATCAAATGATACCCATTGATCACGCAAATAAGCATAAGGACCCATGCGGCCACGAGCATCTCTAACCACCATCCATCCTTTATTACGTATATACGAACAGATTTCGTAATAAGCCAAGAAGCCTCTGGCACGAGTAGCTTCACCAGCCTCACCACCGCCATAAGTAGGAGCATTTAAATTATGATCGGAAGCTTGAGCTAAAGAGAATGATTGACCATACATAGGCATACCCATGATCAATTTTTTGCGATCGGCACCGGATTCCAACCAATAATTTATAGAGAAGTTAGCATTGAAACCTTCAGTTCCTTCGGGATGCTCATACATGGGAGCTACATGACCAGTTTTCTTATCCCATTGACCATGATAATCATAAGCCATTACAGCAATCCAATCGAAGTATTTTGTTAATTGGGGAACATCATAACCGGCATCAATCACCTTTTTATTGGGTGAAACAGCAGCCGAAAGTAATAAACCTTTAGGTTCAAAAGCCTCCGAAAGTTCTCTAACTAAATCTGTAAATCCTTCCTTTTCATCAGCAGTGCCCTTTTTACAGTCGACTTGCCAGCATACAGGATATTCCCAATCCAAGTCTAGACCATCAAAGCCATATTTCTCCATGAATTCTACAACATGTCTAATGAAACGAGCTCGTGCTGAAGCACTTCTTACTAAACGAGCATATTTATCACCAGCTGAATCATTCCAACCTCCTATAGCTACAGTTACTTTAGTACCCTTGGCCCGATAGGAAGCCACACGTTCATAGAATTTATTATCTAAATCAGCCCAAGAATCATGGGGCTGTATGGTCAAGGATTCACGGTTAAGGACAGCAAAGCCATAAACAATATGAGTACAAAGTTCTGGATCAATATCTTCTGGTAAGTATTTACCACCTCCTTGTCTATACCAAGCCCAATTAGTAAAGTAGCAAACAACTTTAAAGTCAGCTGAATTTGCTGAAGTGCCTTCATTAGTTTCCTCTTCTGGAGCAATTACTTCAACATCACTTTCCTCCACATCTTCATTGGGATCTACAACATTTTCCGTAACTTCAGGATCTGGTTGTTGTATACTTTCACCAGGACCAGTTTCAATTTCACTAGGATAAACATGTTCCTCAGAGTTTATAACTTCTTCTATGGATTCAGCTTCTGGAGGAATTAAACCAGCTGGGGAAGAGGCAACAATTAGAAATGTTTTATGGTTTTAAAAAATATGTAAACTTACGTGTTGGTTCATAACCCGTTGGAGGATCTTTTAAGACATCATGTATTTGTGTTAATAGTGGATGAACACCCTCACCACAACGATTACGGAAATCATCTAAATCCAATGCCCATACCATACCACCACCCAAATCCAGAGCACGAACCAATTGAGATTTTTTACGTATCATAGCTTTATCATCGTAGGAGACCCATTGATTACCCTTACGAGCAAATGGACCCATACGACCTTGCTCATCTTGTATAACTTCCCAGCCTTGATGTTTAATACGATCACAAATCTGTAATGAAAAATTATTGTGTTATAGAAATTTACCAATTCCTTACATTCCAGAAACATTTTTGAAAAAGCATTGCTGGTCGCATATTTTAGACCAGATTGTACTCAATGCTCCGTTTAAAAAAAACACTCCTTAACATTTTGAAAATAATTTTATGGGACTGGTGCGCGACCTTACACAGTTAATTCTGGTGATCACAAATCTGGTCTCCAAATTTTTCCATGACATCAGGTTTTTGAGAAAATTAAGGTCAAAGTTCAAAAAAATCGTCGTTTTGGGCATATTTGACAACTCATAGCGGATGAACCCGATGTGATAGCGACTTAAAAATAAGTCGAGAGTAAAGCTTAAACATTGCTATAAAGGATGCTAAGCTCATTTGGCCAGTCGCCTTAACCCTTAGGGCACCAACTGTGTCTCCATGATGGCTTATTCCCAAAAAACTAATTCCGCTACAAATTATATGAAAAAAAAACTTTATGCAAATGGAATACCACTTTATATACAGTATTACAATTATTCTCCTGGTCCCAAATCCGCTCTCCAAACTTTTCCTTTACAATAGGTTTTTGAGAAAATTGAAATACAAAAAATCGTGTTTCGAACAAATTTGAAAACTCATAGCGGATCAACCCGATGGCCTGACGACTTACAAACAAGTCAAGTGTAAAGCTGAAACATTGATTTTTAAGATGTAAAATCCATTTTATCAGTCGCTTTAACCGTATGAGCACCGATTGTCTTTTAATAAGGTCTTTTTCCCCAAAAACGTTTTATTTTATACTGGGGTATAAGACATCATTGAAAGACAGTTGGTGCCCAAAGGGTTAAGGCGACTGACCAAATGAGTAATGTTTAAGCTTTACCCTCGCCTTATTTTGAAGTCACCATCACATCGGGTTCACCAGCTTTGAGTTTCCGAAAATTTCCGAAATGGCGATTTTTGATCTTTGATTTTAATTTTCTTAAAAACCTGATGTGATGGAAAAGTTTGGAGACCGGATTTTCGGCCAGCAGAACTATTGTATTCAAGTGTATGAGGTCGCATTTTCGATGTTCATTACTGTAATTACTTTTCATAAACATTTTGACAAAAGACCCGGTTATATCGGCAGTTGTATAATATCAGTTCTCAATCCAAGAAATTCTCATTAATCATATTTTCTTAAAAAAACAATACCGTAATAAGGGTTGGGTACGTCGAGCATTAACGAGGCGTAACGTATCAGCTATTCGTATTTGGTTAATGAGAACCTGAGAGAGCAGTTATGCTCCTTTGAAGATGTTTATTATAACAAAAGTTTGATATCTAGGTTTTATCAAACCATAGCTCAGAGAGTTTTTGGGTATTGGACGGACATGACATTTAACAAATCAAAAAGTGCTACTTTGCCGCTATTTATCGCTTTGGCAGGAAATTGTGATAGCGAAATTGTATTAGATTTTCTCCAAAAAATGATAATAAAAACGAGGCAACTTTTGCTTTTGTATACGAGCTAATAATATCCTATGATTTAAGGTTATATTACTTCGAAATCATAACGATATCGTTTTATAAATTGATGGGAAACTTACCTCATAGTATGCTAGAAAACCAGCAGCTCTAGTAAATTCACCAGCTTGACCAGGTCCAGGAGCCTTAGCATTCAAACCATTATTGCGTGTGTTTTCTAAAGTGAACGATTGACCATATAACGGCATTCCCATAACGATTTTACGGGAAGGTGCACCCTTTTCAATCCAATAATTCAAGGAGAAGTTCTAAAAGAGCAGTTTTTAATAAAAAATAATTCAAGTTTCTTAGCACATTAATTTCCAATCCTACCGCATTAAAATAGTCATAATCATCTTCTGGATGATAATACAGTGGAGCCACATGTCCGGTCTTCTTATCCCATTGGCCATGGAAATCATATGTCATAACAGCAATCCAATCGAAATATTTCGATAACTCGGGCACATCATAACCAGCATCTATTATTTTTTTACTAGGTGATACCGCTGTGGAAAGTAATAAACCACGAGGCACAAAAGCTTCTGAAAGTTCTCGTACCCAGGCAGTAAAGCCTTCTTTTTCATCTGCCGTACCCTTATTACATTCAGTTTGCCAGCATACTGGATACTCCCAATCAAGATCCAAACCTTCAAAGCCGTATTTCTCCATAAATTCTACGGCATGCTTAACAAATCTAGCACGAGCTTGTGGATTACGTACCAAACGGCTATATTTATCACCCTGAGAATCATTCCAACCACCTAAAGCTAAACTAACCTTAACACCCTTACTCTTTAAACCACTGACACGAGTATAGAAGTTATTGTCAATATCTGCCCAAGAATCATGAGTTCTTAAAATTAATTCAGAGTAATCCAAAACCGCAAAACCGTAAACTACATGTGTACAAAGATCGGTATTAATATCATCGGGTGTATAACGTCCCAAACCCTTACGATACCAAGCCCAATTGGTAAAGTAGCAAACTACTTTATAATAGCCATCCAAAGGTTGTAGGGTAGGTTTGTCTGTGGGATAGGTAGGTCTCATAGAGGTTGTTGTAGAAGGTCTAGCTGTGGTTGGGGCTGGCTTAGGCTTGGCTGAATTAATACCGTTTGTGCCACCACCCGATTCCCCATTGGAACATTTAGCCGTCTGTGGCCAATCACATTGACCCGTTGCAGCATTAAAATGTAAACCTGGAGCACAATCAGCTGCTTGCAAACGATTCCATAAACAGAATAAATATTTCGAACAGTCTCCAGGGTATGCAACTCTTTCTTCACCATTACAAGGATCCTCAGGATTGGCTTTAGATTGTACGATACGTAAGTAACGTTTAGTGGTTACACACTTAACATTTTCAGGCCAATCACAAATTTTCTTAAGACCATCCCAATGAAGATCGCTACCACAAGAATTGGGTACTAAGACTCCGTTAATACAAATATAGTACTGGCCGCAATTCCGGTGGGTATAATATTCTCCTTCATTACATTTAGCACTAGAAGACGGACGATTATTGGCGGGTTTATTTAATGACGCAGGCTTGCGAGTTGTAGCTATCGGTTTCGAAGGTCTTGTGGTAGACCATGGAGATACAGTAGTACGTTTAGGGGGACCTTGTGTGGTACGTTTGGGGGGACCTTGTGTGGTACGTCTTGTAGTTGTTGCTCTAGTGGTAGTTGTTGTAGCAGCTTTTGTTGTAGTTGTTAATCTTGTGGGAGATTTGGTGGTTGCAGTTCCAACTTGAGGTTTTATCTTTTGAACTGTACATTTTGCTGAAGCTGGCCAATCACAATTTTTATCATGATTATTCCAGTGTAAACCACCAGGACAAAATTGTTGTCTGAGCTCCCCAGCTACAACACATTGATAGTAAGCATTACAGTTGCTAGGATCTGTATAAAATTCTCCTGGTTGACAATTGGAAGCCTGAACCACAGGTCTAACTACAGCTGGTGCTGGTATAGTAGTAGGCTTTTGAGTAATTTGTGTAGGCTTTTGAGTTACTGTAGGACGTCGCGTTGTAGTAGTAGTTGAAGTTGTAGTTGGTCTTTTTGTTGTTGTAGTTGAAGTTGTAGTAGGTCTTCGGGTTGTTGTTGTCGAAGTTGTTGTTGTGGTCGTTGAAGGTGGTGACCACCATACAGTTGAAGTTTTTTGAGTTGTGGACGATGGAGAACTCTCCCAACCTGGATTTGCTGTAGTATGCTCATGATGTCCACCACCTGAAGAACCATCACTACTTATGGTAGTCATTACTGGTGGTATAGGTGTTACAGGAGCTACAGGTTTTGAACAATCTGACCGAGTTGGTGGTTCACTTCTTTCACGACCTAACGCTCTATTAATAGCTTTTAACAGAGGGAAAGCTTCACTACAACATCTATTTTGGAAATCATCTAAATCTACTGTCCAAGCAGATACACCACCAAAACCAGCATTAACAGCATAGCGTGCCTTAGCTTCTACCGAGGCTGGATCTTCATAGCCCACCCATTGGTTACGGTACATAGCATAGGGACCCGATTTACGTTCTGTATCACGTCCAGTTAACCATTTTTGTTTACGAACACGTTGACATATTTCATAGTAAGCCAACATACCAGGTTGTTTAGTAAATTCTCCAGCATCTCCTGGACCTATGGAAGTTGTACCTTCACCCACTAAATGGGAACTATCATGTTCCAAGGTAAATGTTTGACCATAGAAAGGTATACCCATAATAATTCGTTCTTTTTTGGCTCCCAACTTTAATAACAATTGCATGGTATAGTCAGTATTATATTGAGGATACTTATCACCCTGGCGACCATATAAGGGACTAACATGACCTGTTTTTCCTTCCCAAGCACCATGATAATCATAAGACATAACGGTCATATAATCTACAATCTTTGAAAGTTCAGGGAATTCATAAGCTTCGTTTATGATTTCCTTATATCCAGATATGGCCACACCTAAACGAAGTTTCTTATCGACACGATCAAATTCCGAACGTATTTCACGCAATAGTTTGGTTAAATTGGGTTTATCACTAGCTGGTCCTTTGGAGCAATCACTCTGCCAACATTTGGGATAATTCCAATCTAAATGTAAACCCGAAAAGCCATGACGCTTTAAGAAACCTACCAAATTCGAAGCAAATACTTTTCTCTTAATATCATCAGCAGCTAAACGTGAGTATTTGTCACCAAATGAATCTGTCCAACCACCCATGGCTATAAGTACTGGTATACCGGTCTCCACCATACGACTATAGAATTGATTTTCAATATCAACCCATGGATCAAATTCTTTAATATTCAAATGATCTGGATCCAAAGAGGCAAACGAATAAATCAATTTGGTGCATAGATTTTTATTTTTTAAATATTCCGGAACAAATTGACCATCAGCCTTACGATAGAAAGACCAATTAGTAATGTAGCACAATACTTCGGGAGATGTATTAAAATTCTTTTTGGGTGGCTTGGTGTCTTTTATTTGAGCTAAGGCTCCATAGGGTTTAGTGTCTTCATCATCTTCAGCATCATCCTCATCATTATGGGAGCGTACAGATGTTAAAGCTCCATAAGTAGATAACTGATCTCTTACTTTTCCCACGTCTTCCACTTTCTCGAATTCCACAATATCTGAAGCCTTAACCAATTGTTGATAGGGTGAATCGGCACGATAAGGTTGAGGTAGCGACGACTCAAAATCATCATTATTTTTATTGGGTATTATATAAGCTGCATATTTATCTGAAACTGACCAAGCATCAGGTTCTTGGAATACTTCTACATCTAGTTCTGGTTCCGGTTCAGGTTCCGTTAATACTAATTCCTCTGGCATTGCTTCTGCTACCAAAGATTCTCGTATACTAGCCGAATACTCTTCTTCCTCTATATAATCATCATCTTCATCAACGGGAAAAGCTTCTACAGCATCTCGTACAAAATATCTAACTGCAGCGGATTCTTTTAAATTAGCTATTGAACGTGCATTAATAGTAGGAACACTTTCAACAGCACTGCGTAGCGGCAAGAATACATCACCAAAACTAGGTGCCATACTAAAACGACTTAATACTTCCACAGATTCATCTTCGGGTACACTTTCAACAGCGGAACGTACAAATGAGGGTTTAAGTTTAGGAGCATAATGTTCTTCGGGTGCTTCAATGCGTATGTGAGCATTAGCATAATAAGAGGAGAATAACTGAAAGAGAAACACAAATAAAAGGAAATATAATTGTTTGTGATTACTAAGATTACAAGTGAGAGAAAAGAATTTTTTTAATTCCACACATATAATTCCATTTGACAGAGTACTCTGCAGAGTGGAGTATACTCACCAGCAGAGAAACTGCTATTACACCACCTCCTAGTTGTCTCATTTCAAAGAGACGTGAGGAGAATTTTTCTCTCGTTTGAAAAACTCTTTAGTTTTGTAAAGTTCTTGGGATTTATAGCTGCAAAAATACAAAAAAAAAAATTTTGTTTTTATTATATTCGCAAAATTTTTTCGCATGTTTTGTTTATTTATTCTTCGTATAAAAAATCATTTAATTATGATTAATTCCATAGTAATATTATAAGGAATCGCTACACCATATGAATATTAAATACTTTTTTTAATTCATGTATAATAAATATTTATGTAGAATATTGGATGACAAATTAGGAAGTAACAATTTTAACAATAAAAATTTTACTTTTGTTTTTTAAATAATTAAGGTTATTGTAATATTCATGAACTTAAAAAGGGAGATGGAGAATTATTGTTTGATAGAGAAATTGATGGAAAATTATATTTAGAATCAAGGTTATTTAAAGCTAGAACAAATTAGGACTTATTAAAAATTAAATTATGAAATAATTAATCCCAGCAAAATTTTCTGTTCCAAATAATTGGTTCCGGAACCCATCAAACTACCCTGCAACCGGTTCTACTTAACATTCCAGAATCAATGATTTTTGTTTGAAATTGTCCCGAAAGCAATCGTTTTTTAGAGCAAGTAGTTTTTTTTTAAATAATTTTACATAGAAAATTTTGTTGTGATTACCGTAGAATGTATTCAAGAATCTATTGAACAAGGAATTTGTTTCAAAAAATTTTCCTGGGATGGTTTATGGCAGTCATGCTCATTTTTGTAATTCCTATTCCCGCGGGAATAGGCTAAAAAATGCTGCTTGTGCGCTGTCGACACACATACACTATAAAATTCTGTTGCTTGAGCAAATTTGTTGACATTTCGCTTGCTACTACCCACAGAAGCATAAATGTTATAGTATGTGTGTGCGCACCGCTGGTTTATGGTATAAAAAGTACTTTTTCCCCTTAAAAATATTTTTTTTTTAAGATTCTTTGGTTTTTGGTTCAATAGTTAAGAAAAAGTACAAAGTTTTCCTTTTCGTCGAAATTTCCAAAAACAACTATTTTCAGTTTTTTTTTTTAGCTTGATGGTCGTAGATTCATTATTTCCAGTTTATAATAACATTATTTTACCCTCCGGCTACACCTTCCATAATTATTAAGACATAAAGCAACAAATACTCACAAAATAAACAAAACTTTGTTATTGTTTGTGTGTGTTTGTTGCTTTATGTCTACATAATTATGGAAGGTGTAGCCGGAGGGTAAGGAAATCCAAAAAGTGCCCAATTACACTTAGAAAATTATTGCAGTTACTACATGACGGTTGTTTGTGTAGTAAGTAGTAGCTGTTGTTTTTAACTACAATTTCGGTCGTTTTTGTGTAAAAATCGTAAAACTACTTTTTTTTGTAGTAGTTTCAAAAAATAAATACAAAAAATATACTACACTGTAGTAATAGTTGATTTATGTAGTTGTTTTTATTTTTTTTCTAAAAACTCGTTTTTTTCTAGAAATTTTTATTGCAAACGAATGTGTCGAACGAGTTGGTCGTGCGGGATGCGGAAGGAATTATTTTTATACCAAATAAATAATATCTAAATAAATTAAATTACAATTTATTAAATTTAATTATAACAAAAAATATGTTTTTGGAAAAATATTCTTGAGCGAAAGAAAATAAGTGGATAAATGAGATAACAAGTGTGTATAATATAGCGCTCACATAAGCGTGTGTAAAAACCAATCGGAAAAAAAACAAAATACAATGTATGCAGTGACTTGTTTTCTTATGAGCGTGCCATCTTTCTTTTCTTTGTATACACAACAGAACAGGTACATACTTTTTTGAAACATTGCAAATTAATTCTTTTTTTTATTAATCAATTTTGCCAAAGCATTTCGTTTTTTTTTATTCCAGACAAATTTTGATCAGTAGCGGTGAAAATTTGAAATGAACTATTAAACAAAGGTAAACACAATCAATTTATTTTGTTTAACATTTTATTAATATAATTTTTTTCTTCTATAATTCCAGATAAATACACCAAAAAATTTTAATTTCATGTCGAAATTCTATACAACCAACTGAAATGTATTGCTTTTTAAATAAATAAAAATCAATCACTTAAACGTTTAAAAAAATTTTTAAATAAAATTTCAGGCAAGTGTAGTAAAAACAACTGTATACCGTCTTTTGTAGTAGTTTTTACTACATTTTGTAGTTGAAAATCAATAGTTAAAAACAACAACATATTCAGTTGTTTTTACCGTAATATGTAGTGGACGCCTTTTCAACAACAAAATGTAGTCAAAACAACTGTCTTTTGTAGTAGATTTTACCGTCATACTTTTTTGAGTGTAGGTACAGCTGTTTAATTCTTTGTTACTCTCATAGAATCAGAAACTCCTAAAAGTATTTTTTCAGAATGTTTTGTTCCGATGGAAGATCCTTCATATCAAAAATAAAGTTCTTATAACCATTATTTCAGGAGATCGAAAAAGTAACAAAGTTCACTTTTTTACACTCTTAGAATCGAAATTTTAAAAAAAAAAGTACCAAAGAACAATTTTTTACCCCACTAAATTTCCTCGCGAAATCAAAACAAGACAATACTAAAAAAATAGTTCATAAGTTGTGACACAATTTAGTAAAATTTAACTAAAGGTTTAAAAAAATAAATTGTAGGGACGTTTTTTGGGGGGGAGAGGTTTGTCGGGGTTAGGGGGTGTCACCTTCCCCCTCGTGAATAAATGTTAACTAATTTAATTATTAAGCTTTTTGTACAATAGTAATACATTTTTATTATAATTTTAATTACTTTTTTAATATCCACGCCCACAAATGGGGGAGGTCCGTAAAAACGAAATTTTCTAGTCCCCTGTACAGTGGTTTATTATCGATTTTTTTTGGAAATAATTCGCCATTCAGTAGGTACTGTATCGATTGCAGTAAAATTAATACCGGTTGTAGCTAACGTAATTTTGAATTTGGAAAGAGGACCCCACATGTCCAATAGAAGCGCCTCCAGGGTCCCCTAAAGTAAGACACCTTTTGCATACCAAGGTTTTAAGTGCTTGCCAATTTGTTGTTTATTATCCGATTTTTCTAAAATTTTTAGGGTTTTAAATTTTTTTCCGATCCTGGTTCAGTTTTTCAGGAATAGGTTGGTCACCTAACAACCGATATTTTCAAACCTAAATTTTTAGTTAGCTAGATAAATTTGTGATATTTTAAAACCAGAACGAATAAATAGGTCTATTCGATTACCTTAGTACAATCTACTATTTTTTACTCATTTTACTACAGCTGGAAATTTTCAATACAAAAAGTAAACAAAACTTTCCAGTTGTAGTAAAAAATAGTAAGAAAATTGGGTAATCGAATAGACCTAATATCTTTTTTTGTTAAAAAGTTACACTATTTTAAACTTAAAGAAAATTTTGATTTTTTGCACAAAAACTACCAACAATCTTTTGCATCCAGCTTAAAAGTTTCGTTTAGAACACTTTGATCTGAAAGGCAATATCACTTCTAGAGTGGTGAAATGTAGGACCAATTTTTACACCCCAACATTTCTTATGAACTAACCTACTTCCTATCTCAACTCCTTAAGGGGGCTACCATGGAAAATGACATTTTTATGAAATTCGCTCCCACCGCTCTAACTGCCCCAAGGTTGCCCCTAGATAAGTCAAATGTATAACCGACCTCCAATATTTTTTCAATACCAACATTTTCTCAGAACACAATCTTCAACGCTTAAGGTGGTCCTTATAAATTTTTTTATTTAAAATTTTGTTTTTTTTATGACATCAGCTCATAGTGCTCCCATGGTTCCTACTAGAGGTGTTAAATGTATGATCAACCCCCTTTTTTCCCTCCAAATATTTTTTCCGAACATACCTTCCCCCTTTACCCACTCCCTTAGCTTCCATACAAAATGCCATTTATTAACAATTTGCTTCTACCGCTCTAACTGCCCCAGGGTTGCCCCTAGACGAGTCAAATGTATGACTGACCTCCAATGTTTTTTTTTATTACCAACATTTTCTCAGAACATGCCTACCCTCAATCTTCAACGCTTTAGGTGGTCCCTATACAAATTTTTATTTAAAATTTTATTTTTTTAGGAGATCAGCTCATAGTGCCCACATGGTTCCCCCTAGAGGGGTTAAATGTATGGCCAACCCCATTTTTCCCCTTAAAATATTTTTTTCGAGCATACCTACCCCCTTTCTCCACTTCCTTAGTGAGCTCCCATACAAAATGACATTTATTAAAAATTTGCTCCCACCGCTCTAACTGCCCCAGGGTTGCCCCTAGACGAGTTAAATGCATGACTGACCTCCAATATTTTTTTTAATACCAACATTTTCTCTAACCTCAATATTGAACTCTTAAGGTGGTCTTTATACAAACCTGGAAGCAAAACAGCGTTGGTACTTTTTGGACAAAAAATACCATTTTTTTTTTAAGTTTAAAATAATGTAACTTTTTAGCAAAAAAATATATTTTATTCGTTATGGTTTTGAAATATCACAAATTTATCTAGCTAACTAAAAATTTAGATTTAAAAAAAATCGATAGTTAGGTGACCAACCTTTTCCCATAAAAATTGGATCAGCATCGGAAAAAAATTAAAATTTTTTCCATTCAAATTTACTAGCACTTTAAAAATATCCAAGAAATTGGCAAGAACTTAAAGGTGTCCTACTTTAGGGGCCCCTGGAGGTGGCCCTATTGGACATGTGGGGTCCTCCGTCCAAACTTAAGCTCGAAATTACGTTAGCTATAACCGCAGTGATGCCAACTTTTTACAGTCAAAACGCGCAAAACAGTGACTCAAAAAGCGCTAAAATGCGCTAAATTTGAATAAAGTAAAAAGCGCTAAAAAAATATTTTTATTTTAACGGTTTTAATTAAAATTTTTATAAAATCATTAGGTCTAATTTTTGAAAAAAAAAATACTTTTTATTATAAAAAACTCATTTTTTTTTTTATTTTCAACAAAGTTTTACATTTCCATGGTTGTACTACAACGACTACGTGAAAATATGAGTTTAAAACTGTTATTAGGATGTTTCTGTTGTAAAATGTACATTTTTTCTCAAAGTGATTATTTCTACAAAGAAAGCGCTAAAACCGCTAAATGAAAAAGTGAAAATGCGCTAATTGAGCGCCTTTTTTAAAAACGCGCTAGATTTGAAAAATGTGCTTTTTGGGTGGTCAGAAAGCGCTAAATCTAGCGCGAAACGCGCTGAATTGGCATCGCTGTATAACCGGTATCCACTGTGCAACTGTGGGTTTTGAAATCTGCCATCAATTCGTTACTTTCTAAAAGCATTATAATCTTGAAATTGTTCGTTTAGTACATTTTTGGTTTAAATATTTTCAGTGTAGTCATTTTATTAAATGTTTTCAAAAGTGTTTGTTTAAATAATTTTTTGAAATTGTGCCAATAAAAATAATCAAGAATTTTAAAAGCATAAAATCAGGGAATGATATTGACGTAAATAGTTGTAGTGATTTAATAAATATTCTAAATTTGTTTGACTGGCTGTTGGAAATGTTTTAATGCTTAAGAATTTTCACCATCAGATAAAAATACAAATTTCAACTGTAAGAAAATCTAGACTTCGACATTTAAAAGATTTAAATTATTTTTTAAGATTTTAAAAAAAGTATTTGTTTTTCGAAATTTATATTATTTTAAG
This sequence comes from Pegoplata infirma, assembly GCA_963921195.1. Taxonomy (NCBI): domain Eukaryota; kingdom Metazoa; phylum Arthropoda; class Insecta; order Diptera; family Anthomyiidae; genus Pegoplata; species Pegoplata infirma. The sequence goes on from OY992537.1 coordinate 232,502,898, forward strand.
CGAAATGATGGTCGGTGTTAGAGGCTGATAAACCGAGGTTTTGGCTACGTTTTTATAACATTTTTATAGCTGATTAGTTGAAAAAGAATACCTCACATTTTAATTCACTGTAAAACTATACCAGACTTCCGCTTATTTTGTAATTAATTTCATTAAAAAAATTTCATTGTAAATATTAAAACAAAATATAATTAATGAACCTTAAATATATAAAAACATTAAATATATTCTTTAAATTTAAATATACAAAAAATATAAAAAAAATAAAAACTGGCACAACATTTTGAAAATTATTTTTTTTTTATTTTTGTTTTAAAGTGAAATTATAAATTCTATCAACGTTTTAAAGGTTACTAAACAGACAAATGAGAGTTAAAGAAATAAAAAAAAAAAAAACTTTACAGCAAAACAAAAACCCAGAAATGTTTTTTTTTAAAGACATTAAAAAGAAATGAAATATTTAAAAGAATTAACAATATTTGCTAAAAAAAAAAATTTTGTTTGATTAATTGCCAAGAATTTGTAAACAAATATGTATTGATGACTTTTAGCAAAAATTATAACACAAAAGAGTTAAAATTTTTCAACATGAACCCCTGATTTCCTTCAATGTCTCCGAATTTGATGAAACTTTGTGTATATGTTGGGACTTATAAGACTTATACTCAGACAAAATTTGAGACCATTAACTTCCGTGGTTCCAGAAATATGACGTGTCAAAAGTCAAGAAAATCTTTTAAAGGATTAAATATAAACATTTATATCTTCAAAAGTATTTCAGCTATATTACTTCCTGATAGCTTGTTTTGAAGGTAAAACCATGACCTTTCAAACAACATTTTGCAAAAATTTTTATTTTGGAAATTTTTTTTATTTCTGCAAAATTCGCGATTCGCGAAAATATATCTGAAAAAGCGACATTTTTAAAAATATGAAAAAAATATATGTTAACGGCTGTTATCTTAGCTACAAGCTGTAAAAAATTTGGGTTGGTGAACGTATTAAGACCAGAGATATGAATAAAAATGTGTTGCCAAGTAGGAAATTTTTATCAAATCTGATGAATATTTAATTTTTATTTTTGAATATTTTTGAAAATACATATAATAAAACGGTGAAAAAAGTAAAGTTTATGGTACAGACGGGTACTACACATAGATACAATATAACATGAATATTTATCAATTACACTACTCTACAAAAATCGACTTTTTTGCACAGACTCCTAGAATACATTTCCTAAAGTATTTTGACCTCCTTCACACGAATCTGTCATCATAAAAAATTTATAAAATCCCCTTTTCGAGATAAGACCTTTTTTGCGGTCCATGCCGATAAAAACCAACGAATGACTTTATATTGCATTTTTTTATATAAACAAATTCAAAATGCATATTATTTCAAATTCATTGAGTTTATCCGAAAATCTTTGCAAAAAATCAAAAATTTTAGCAAAATTTGCATATATTATTTGCATATACTTTTTTCCCTAATATTTTTATTTTGTAATTTTTATTGTTTAAAATACATTTTCTTAAGTCTTTTGCCCTCTTTAACGTGAATCCATTAAACGCGAATCCATTGTCATTTTTATATAATCGCGTTTTCGAAATTTGCCCATTTAGTTTTTGCAGCTGAAGCATACAAAAATATTAAACGAACAAATAATATGAGGTATGTCAATGTGAAACATTTATTATTACCTTTCTTTTTTGGGTTTGAGGGTTTAGTCTGTTAAAAAGGCCTATATGTTCAGAAGACAGTTTGATAAAATGTTTACGATTACAGATTCGTGCAGGGCAAATACTTTCAAAAATGTGTTCTAGAAGTCTCTGCAAAAAAAAGTTGACTTTTGTTAAGTAGTGTAATTGATAAAAAGTTATGTTACATTGTATTCATGTGTAGTCCTCGTACATTACCATCAACTTTACTTTTTTCACCGTTTTATTTTATGTATTTGCAAAAATATTCAAAAATAATAAATAAATATTCATGAGATTTGGAAAAAATTTCCTACTTGGCAACACATTTTCATTAATATCTCTGGACTTAATACGTTCACCAACGCAAAATTTTTAGACCTTGTAGCTAAGACTCAAACCATTAACATATATTTTTTTCAGATTTTTAAAAATGTCGCTTTTTTTGATATATTATCGCGAATCGCGAATTGTGCAGAAATACAAAAAAGATCACAAAATAAAAATTTTCGCGAAATGACATATTAAAAGTGATGGTCTTGCCTTTAAAAAAAGCTATCAGGGAGTGATATAGCTCAAATACTTTTCAAGATATAAATATTTATAATTTACCCTTTAAAAGATTTTCTTGACTTTTGAAACGTCATGTTTCCAAAACTACGAAAGTTAAAAGTCTTAAACTTTGTTTGAGTATTAGTCGAGTAAGTCCCTACATATATACCGAATTTCACGAAATTTGGGTCGATTGACGTCAAAAATTAAATTTTTTTTGCTATGTTGATATGGATTTACTCAAAATACAAATTTGTAATGTTTAAAATTGTTTCCTAGAAGTTTTTTGCATTTGTAATAATTTAAATTTTTATGCGAAAGATTTCCAAAATGTGTATAAAATTTTAAAAAATAAAAAATAAATCTTGAAACGTGATATTAAAAACAAAACGTTTGTGTCTTAAGTCTTTTGTTTTAAACACTTTATAAGAGAAAATGTTTTTTGTAGAAGAATCTATTTCTACTTTTTATTGAAAAATTGCCAAGATTTTTGTTTTTTAAACATATTAAAAAACAGTTTTAATTTAAAAATAGTTTAAAGAAACAGTTTAAAGAAATTCTGTTAAAAAATGTTTGTGTCTTAAATCTTTTGTTTATTAAAAGCAAGTTTTTTGCAAAAAAAAAAAAAGCAAGTAATGTGCCCGTATCAATTTACTAAATTATATCGAGGGCTTATATTCAAAACCCTCTGCCTCAAATTTTAACGAAAATTAGTTTTTTAAACAAAAAATATAGTAAAAAGGCTTTTATCTTAGATATCAATTTCAGATTATTCATTGGCATATTTTATTTATATTTATTTCACTTTCTCATTCACACAACTCGTTTTCTGCTAAATCTACCATTTCAAAAAATGCTCTTGCATTATGGTTTCTTAGTAATTTTTGCATTCTAAACACGAATTTATCAAAAAAATTTCAAACCGATTTAGTATTTTTTTCAATATGGTCCATTTTTAATTTTAAACGATAAATACAAATATACATCTTTTTAATACTGAGCTAATATTACGTTATATGTTCAGCAAAAACCTATTTAAAAATATTTTATTTTTGCAAAACATGAAACAGAAAAAAATTTTACAGACCAAATTTTTTTTTTAGTTTTTTAAAGAAATAAAAACAACAATTTTTTTATACCCTACACCACTCTGTGGTACAGGGTATATTGAGTTTGTGCTGATGTTTGTAACTACCCGAAATATTGGTCCTAGACCTACCTTCAAGTATACCGATCGATTCAGAATAACTTTTTGAGTCGATTTAGCGATGTCCGTCCGTCCGTCCGTCTGTCCGTCCGTCCGTCCGTCTGTCCATCTATCGGTTTAAGCACGATACAGGTCGCAATTTTCAATAAATTGTCCTGAAATTTGAAACTTAAGCATCTTTTGGCCCAAGGACGAAGCCTATTGAAATTGGAAAAAATCGGTCCATGTTAAGACCTAGCCCCCATACAAACGCCCCCTTTGGATTCGGCTTTAATGACTCTAATAACCGTATTATAATAGATATCGCTTTGAAATTCAGCAAGTAATCAAATTTTGTATGCACAAATCACCATTCCAAATTTCAAAGGAATCGGGTCAGTCCTTCTGGTAGTCCCCATACAAACCACCTTCCCGATATTCACATAATTCCCTCAAAATTCATAAAAATGGAAATATTTAATAAAAAATTTATTTTTAGGTGCTAAACGTGTACTTTAGCAACCTTATCAAATCGGAATATAATTGGACCATTTTTGGACTTAGTCCCCCATATAAAAATTTCGACCGATATTCAGTTAAATTGTTCTATTGACAAAAAAAATTAACCAATTCCACTTAAAATTGATCTGTGTGTGTTTTCTACACTAAATAAAGATCTAACAAAAGACAGATACAATCGGTCCATGTTTGGACTTGGGACCCATTTTCCGGAAAACACTGGTGTAGGGTATCATATGGTCGGTCTTGACCGACTATAACTTTCTTACTTGTTTTTTTTCACTTTGTTCGAAATGTCCGGTTTTCAAGTAAAAAATGAACCCAAACCAATTGCCCACAGTTTCAATACTTTTGTGTGTTAATATTGACCTAAAAACGCAACTAGACCCCGACGATACATATTTTAATGCCGCACAGTGATTTGTTCCCATATATCGAGTGGGCAAAAAAGGAATATTAGTCCCAGATTTCTGAAATTTATTACACTAGCATTAAATGATCTAATCAAGAACAAAATACTTATACCCTACACCACTCTGTGGTACAGGGTATATTGAGTTTGTGCTGATGTTTGTAACTACCCGAAATATTGGTCCTAGACCTACCTTCAAGTATACCGATCGACTCAGAATAACTTTTTGAGTCGATTTAGCGATGTCCGTCCGTCCGTCTGTCCGTCCGTCCGTCCGTCCGTCTGTCCATCTATCGGTTTAAGCACGATACAGGTCGCAATTTTCAATCAATTGACCTGAAATTTGAAACTTAAGCATCTTTTGGCCCAAGGACGAAGCCTATTGAAATTGGAGAAAATCGGTCCATGTTAAGACCTAGCCCCCATACAAACGACCCCTTTGGATTCGGCTTTAATGACTCTAATAACCGTATTATAATAGATATCGCTTTGAAATTCAGCAAGTAATCAAATTTTGTATGCACAAATCACCATTCCAAATTTCAAAGGAATCGGGTCAGTCCTTCTGGTAGTTCCCATACAAACCATCTTCCCGATATTCACATAATTCCCTCAAAATTCATAAAAATGGAAATATTTGATAAAAAAATTATTTTTAGGTGCTAAACGTGTACTTTAGCAACCTTATCAAATCGGAATATAATTGGACCATTTTTGGACTTAGTCCCCCATATCAAAATTTCGACCGATATTCAGTTAAATTGTTATATTGACAAAAAAAATTAACCAATTCCACTTAAAATTGATCTGTGTGTGTTTTCTACACTAAATAAAGATCTAACAAAAGACAGATACAATCGGTCCATGTTTGGACTTGGGACCCTTTTTCCGGAAAACACTGGTGTAGGGTATCATATGGTCGGTCTTGACCGACTATAACTTTCTTACTTGTTTTTGGTTAAATCGGAGCAAGGACTCCTATTAGAGTAACATTTTTTGTTCAACTTTGGATTTTCTCAAGTGTCCGGCACATTTTTATTCTACTAGAACTAAGAGCTATGTGGTACAAATTTGAGTTCAATCGTGGCACCCTGCAGTCAACGTTTGGGAATTCTTAAATTAAAAAAAAAAATAATATATCTTGCGACACATCATATTTATTGATATTTTCAAGATATAGCTATTTGAAATTAAAAGAAAATGACGGTTTTTTCAACGTTCGAGACATTTAAAAAAAAAAATCTTAAAATTTCCTTGGCCCTTTTATAGATATTTTTTTGATATTCGTATTCTGCATGCCAAAATTTATAAAACAAATGTACCGCAACCCTTATAGCAAGATAATATCTATATATATTATATATTTTTTTGTATTTTTAAAAAATCCAAATTTTTTTGGTGGAAATTTTCAAAAAAAATTTAAAATTTTGATCGAAAGGCGCTCCGGGTTGAAATATTCTAATTGGGATGAAACTAAATTTAAATGAAAGTTTATCTCAAGTTATATAAAAGGTTAAAAAATGTTTCTTGAACGTTGGAAAAAAGTCGCCACTTTTTGCAAATTTCAAATAGCGGTATCTCGAAAACCGTTCGGACGATTTAAAAAATTTTTTGAATTCGTGTTTTTTTTTTATGGAAATTTTCAACAAAAAGTCTAAATTTTGATCAAAAGGCGCCTTGGCTTAAAATGTTCTTATTTGGCTCCAAGCTCTATTAAATAGTCAGTGGAAAAAAATTTGACTTTTTTTAAATATTTAAAATGGCAACATCTCGATAATCGCAAGACCAATTTCAAAAATTCGTATTCAGCATGAAAAAATTTCAATAAAAATAAATGTATCGCAAGATATATATTTTTTTTTGTTAAATTTTAAAAAAAATCCTAATTTTTTGGTGGAAAATTTGCAAAAAATTTTGATCGAAGGGCGCTACGGGTTTAAATGATTTAATTGGGCTGAAATTAAATTTAAATGAAAATTTATCTCAAGCTCTATAAAAGGGTCAAGAAGTTTCTTAACATAGGGAAAAAGCCGCCATTTTTCGAAATTTCAAATAGTGATACATATCTCAAAAACCGTTCAGCCGATTTTAAAAATTTTTTGAATTTGTTTTACGCATCAAATATAATGTGTTGAATTGCTATACATCTTTTTAAACCTTTTTTTATGTTCAAAAATTCAAAACTTTGTTTGCCGGGCGCCACTGGTTAATTTTAATTTAGATCAATATCGAAAGAAAAACTTTTTTACCCTTTTTGAGAATTAATTTCAATAATTATAAATTGTATTAATAGGGCTGGTAACTTATCAAATGCTAATAATTGGTTAACACTAATCTTTGATTATTTCCATAAAAATTTGACATTTGGAAACATAGATTAGCACTAATTTAAGAGCGCAAATAGCATAATAAATGAATTTGTAAAAAATTTTCACAAGGGGGAAGGTGTACCCAACCGCCCCAACACACAAAAAAAAAACTTTGTTAAATTACTTACTAGGAAAAGTCTCGTAATCCCATTTTACCAATATTTGACAGTTTTCCTTGTTTTTTAATAAATCGAAATTAACATTTTTTTTTTGTAATTCTACAATTTTTTTGTAATTTTAAAAATTTTCAAGATAATTTTACAAAAAATCTAGTAAATTCACGTGAATTCCTTGTAATTTAATTGCGCCAAAAAACTGTAACTTTACAATTTTTTTGGTAAAAGCTTGAAAAATAACAAAATTATTGTTAAAAAGCTTGCGAAATTACTAGGAATTATTGTAAAATAATAGGTAGTAAAAAATCTAGTAAAATTACGAAACCTCTTTGTAAATTGTATCGTGTCAAAAAATTTGTAAATTTACAATTTTATTGGTAAAAACCTTGTAAAATTACAAAATTATTGGTAAAAATCTTATAAAATTACTAGGAATTTTTGTCAAATAGGAGGTAGCAAACAAAAAAGTTACAAGTTTTTCTTGTAATTTTACAAGGTGTTTTTTTAGTGAACCGCCCAAAAAAAGTGAGTCAGTTACTGATTTTACAAACAAAATTAGTCAAGTGTACTTAATTTTATTGCCTACTTTTTCAACTAATTTCAGGACATTTTGTAGCTTAAATTAAATTAACAAAAGCAAAGTTTCAACAATTATTTTTTTTTTTTTTTGTTTTTATAACCCATTTATCAAAATATATATATGTTATACAAACCCACTACAAAACAAATTATTTTAAAAACGTTTTAATTATTTGCTAATTTACTTTTAAGAACTCCCATAAAACAATGTACATACAACAAACCCATTCATTAATCTTTCACTTCAAATTCTTAAAATAATTTGTTTAACATTTTGCTGTTTATTTATTTTAATTTGACGTTATCGGATTACCAACAACTGTGTTATTAACGGTATCATGCGTATTATGTTAATTAAGTAACATTTTGGCAAAAAAAAATTTAAAAAAAAAACTCAAGCCGGTTTTATGAAGTCAATTTCTTTTTTTTGTTTCTTCTCGTTATAAATGAGAACCATAAAATTATTTCACAGCTTCTTAATTATGGCAAACCCAAGTGTTTAAATTTCTGTAAAAAAAACCGAACGACCAACCAAACTCGCAAAAAATCCACTCTATATATTTATGACAAAGAACTTTAAGAATTATGTTTTTGTTGTTTTTGTTCTTAAAAAATTTTAATATTAAAAAAAAAAAAAATGTTGTTGAAAGAAAGCAATAACAACTGAAATTGGGTTAATATGATTTTGAACTAAAAAGTTTAATTAATGCGGTCAATATACGATAACAATCTTGTTTTGATTTTTCCATTCTCTTAGGGGTTAAATGATAATTAAATTTTAAATTGTTTAAAACAATACTAATTAATTTTATTGCATTTATAATTTTTGGATATTTTTTTTTTTTCATATTTTTGCAAAGTAAAAGTAATAAAAACTGAGCTCTAATTGGATGATTTAAATTAAAGCAAGTTGCTTTATTTTAATTTACACAAGCTGTACATCATTTTCAAAAAAAATAAACAATTTTTTTTAGGAGTCACGAGAGGTTAAACACATTTTTAATTGTATTTCTAAGAAGTTTTCTGAAAGTAACACAGAGTGAATTAGCAAATTTTAGCGTTAAGTTGCTTCTTAATGCTTGTCAATGTGTAAAATGTAAAATATACGTTTTTCCTTGACATTTATATCAGAGAAACTGCAACTAAAACAGACGCGACCTTAGGGTGACAGAATAAAAAAACACTACTAAATACTTTTAAGCCAAAACAGAGGGGGGTTAGTTAGTTTTATTATAATAAAAAACATTTTGGCATATATTCTTCTTAAGTCGTGTTATATTCTTTAGCGACCTCTTTCTAACCTAAAAACTATAACAAATTGAAAAACTTAAACGTATGACTTAAGATTACTTTTTTTTAACACCTGTCGTGTCTCATTTGTCTGTGTCAGCATTATAGACTAAAAACAACTACATAAAACAACTGTTACTTCAATGTAGTAATTTGTTTTATTAAATTTTTAAAACGACTGCAAAAAATGGTTGTTTGAGATTTTTCATACAAAAACAACTGAAATTGTAGTTGGAAACAACAACTACTACTTACTACACAAATGACCGCCATGTAGTAACTACCCAGCAAAACTTAGATTACCACACTCAAAAAAATAAAACTGTAAAGTTAGCAAAAAATTTAGTTAAATTTAACTAAAAAAACACCTGATTTTGAACCTACTAAATTTCTAGTTAATTTAACAAAAAATATTTAGTTAACTTTTCGTAGAATGAATGTAGCAAATAAACCGTAATTTTAACTAAAAATTCAGCTGAAAATTTCGTAACATTTTTTATTAGTTGAATTCAGCTAAACTTTTTGTAAAAAAAATTTAAGTTTGGTAAATATTGATTTTAAACACTAACACTTTATTTATTTTTTCTTTTTTTTCACAGCATTAAGTTCAGCTTAAGTGGGACTTATGAGATTTGCATAGGAGGCTACACAAGAAATGTTTAAAATTTTTCACTTGACAAAAATGTTACAAAAAATCAGCAAATTAATTAGTAAAAATTCGTAAACTCAGTTTTAAAGTCAACAAAAAAAATTAATTCAAAATTTGTACAAAACTAGTATTTTCGTAAATTGAACTTAACTAGAAAAAGTAGTTAAAACGCTGATTTTAACTAAAAATTTGCTGAAAAGCCAGTAAACTCGAGTTAACAAAAAAAATTTTGTTAACTTTACAGTTTTATTTTTTTGAGTGCAAATAAGGTATAAAATAAGGTATAAGATCTCTTATTTTATACATTGCAGCATTGATGATTTTAACAGGCGATGAGACTCAAAGTAATGCATCCACATTATCACAAAGAATACCAGTAAGGTATAAAATAAGTCATAAATTTATAACGAAGAATACGAGTAAGGTGTAAAATATATGATATTTTATAGGTTACGAGAATTGAAATAATATAGCATACCAGAAGATAATATATAAGGTGTTACGAGTAGTGAAAAAGTAATTTTGTATTAAATTTACTCACGTGATTGTAAGTGAGTGTAAGTAGATAAAATATGCTCGTGAGTGTGTGTCGTTAGAAATTTCCTGTCGTGAGCCCATCTCTAGTTTAAACTTATGCATTTTTTAATAAAATAATTATTTTTTATATTATTGTAATGCATTATGCATCCAATTACAAATAATGCATTATTTTAAACTTTCAAATAATACATAATGTAACCAAATATAAGTCATCCATGATTTAATGTTTAGAAATAATAAATATGAAATACATTTTTTCCAATAATCATGCATTACGTAGCAAATTATTAGTAATGCATTATTTTTCACTTTAAAATAATACGTTGTGGAACAAATGTTTGGTAAGACATCCTAAAATAATGCTACAAATAAGGTATATACATTACCTGGTAATGTGTTATATAATCACTACCCATTACCAAAGTTTTGCTGGGTACTATAATTTTCTAAGTGTGCAGTACATTATCGTAGAGTTTTCGTTCGTCAAGCATAACATTTGGTCACAGACTAATACAGACTCTACATAAGTGACAGGTGTCAAAAAGGTAGTCCTTAACCATATGGTTAATTTTTTTAAATTATTCTACAAATTAGATTAGAAAGCGAAAGCTTATATAACGCGCCATAAGAAAATAGATAGGTTTTTATACCCTCCACTCTAGTGATAGAGGGTATATATAAGTTTGTCATTCCGTTTGTAACTCATCGAAATATCGGTCTGGGACCCCATAAAGTATATATATTCATGATCCCCGATCGATTTTAAGACATTCTAGCGATGTCCGTATGTCTGTCTGTGGAAATGGTGATCACGGCCAAAATATTACACGGAGATGACTTAAACTTAACATATTTATTGGAAGTTCTCCGAGAAGTTTAATATTGCATTTGAGCGATATCGGTTCAGCGGTTCAAAAGTAATGAACGAAAATGTAAGGAAACCTCAAAAACTTTAAACATTCAACATAACCTTAAAATACAAAATGCTTTAATTCGGCTGATGGTTGGCTTATGTGAACATAATTGAACACCAAATGGTATTAAAACAAGTACAAGCATATTTTTTGACAAAAAATTTTTTTGTTACCAAATTTTTGTTTCGCGGAAATTTTTTTTCAAAAAAAAATTTTTTTTTTTTCAAAAGTAATTTCCTTTTAAATAAATTTTTGTAATAATCTTTCAGAAATTATGGATGGTATCTCTACATTAAGCAAGGCCAAATTTAACTTTTTTACTTGTTATTGTTTCACTCACTGCTATGTCGTAAAAAGTGTTGCCATGTTTGCTTAAAACTAGCTAAAAACCGCTCTGTTTTCTCCTAAAATTGCTAAGATTTTCAACAGACTGATATAAAGTCAGTTATCGCTAGAACGTCTTAAAATGAATCACTGATCAATAACAGTAATCCTTTATGGGGTCCCATACCGATAGAACACTTCCGCACGTAGAACACTTCCGCAAAATACTCGAAAGCCCTCCGATTAATATTTTTTGAGTTATCCAGTTTTTTAGATTCTCAAGACCCTATCAGGCCCCTTCTTACCGTATCTCAAAAACTAAGCAAGGTAGAGCGAAACGGACAAAAGTTTTGGGTCAAAATCTATGGGAAATTTTGACCCATGGGGTCCGAACCCATGGGTCCATGGTCGGGACCTTATCTAGTCCTAAAATGTGAATGAATTAAAGTGTAATATAATTTTTCCCATTTTCTAGTTAAAATTGACTTAAAATTAAATAACTTTGTTTTTCTTATTTTTGGGAAAAGTATGATAAGTATGATTTTTCTCAAAATTTAGTTTCCCAATTCTTAGTTCACTTTTTTTTTTGAGTGCAGTGTTTAAAAATGTCGTTGCCTCCTTATGAAACAACTATAAATCCCGAACTAACAGGAACATCGTCTAGAGCAAAATAAATAATAAAAATTATTTCGTATTTATATGCACTGAAAAAAAAACTTTGTAAAATTACAAGAAAAGTTTGTTACTTTTTTTTTGCTACCTCCTATTTGACAAGAATTCCTAGTAATTTTGCAAACTTTTTACCAAAAATTTTGTAATTTATCAAGGTTTTTACCAATAAAATGGTGAATTTACAAATTTTTTGACACAATAAAATGTACAAGGAGGTCTCGTAACTTTATTAAATTTTTTGCTGCCTCCTATTTTTACGAGAATTCCTAGTAATTTTACAAGATTTTTACCAATAATTTTGTAATTTTACAAGCTTTTTACCAATAAAATTGTAAATTTACAGTTTTTTGGCGCAATAAAAATTACAAGGAATTCTCATGAATTTACTAGATTTTTTGTAAAGCTATCTTGGAAATTTGTAAAATTCCAAAAAAAAATTGTAAAATTACAAAAAAAAACAAGTAAGAAAATTATAGCCGGTCAAGACCGGCCATATAATACCCTACACCAGTGTTTCCCGGAAAATGGGTACCAAGTCCAAACGTGGACCAATTGGGTCTATCACTTGTCAAATCTTTAATAACTGTAGAAACACTCACATACCAAATTTGAGTGAAATTGGCTTATATTTGTTGCAAATAAATTGCTTTTAGTAATATCGGGCGAAATTTTCATATGGGGCCTAAGTCCAAAAATGGTCCGATTATAATCAGATTTTTGGGTTATTAAAGTATGCGTGAAACACACACAAACAAAATTTTAATTAAATGTTTTCTATTTTCATCAAATTTTATACGTTTATGTGAATATCGGGAGGGTGGTTTGTATGGGGGCTACAAGAAGAACTGGTCCGATCCCTTTGAAATTGTGATTTGTGAATACAAAAAACGTCTACCTGCCAAATTTTGAAGGGATATTTATTAAAATTCGGTTGTTAGGGGCATTTGACCCAAATTTAAAGGGGTCGTTTGTATGGGGGCTAGGTCAACACATGGACCGATTTTTTCCAATTTCAATAGCGTCCGTCCTTGGGTCAAAAAAAGCTTAAGTTTCAAATTTCAGACAAATCGGTTAAAAATTGCTACCTGTATCGTGCGCACAACGTTTACATGGACGGACGGACGGACAGACAGACGGACGAACGGACAGATAGACGGACGGACGGACATCGCTAAATCGACTGATTTTTGAACATTTCAACATAAAAAAAAATAATTTTATTCGAAAATTCTGTACAAAAACTTGAATTTCCATAATATAAGTCGTCAGAGTTGTTTTTTATAACTTTAGTCTGAAAATGAGATAATTTATAAAAACGCAAAAATGAATCTGAGCATGAGGTTATTTTGATCTTTCTAAATTTATATGAAAATGCGCACAGAATCCTTAAGGTTTTCTAAACGAAAAGTTCAATATTTTTAGAAAGATGATGTAAATTGCATGAATCGAAATGATTCTGAGATCTTAGATGAGGTAATGTCATCAGAGCTTATTCAAAAAAGGGCTCAGAAAATTAGGGCCTTCAAAAAAAAAAACACGTGCTTATTAACTGTGAAGTTTTCTTACAGGAAAAGTTGTTAAAACTTACGGAAAAAGTCTTCAAAATCTGACGGATTTTCTTATCCCAAAACCTGTGGAATTTTGTTCAATTTTCAGCACTGAAACGATCAAAACATTCAAATGAAGTCGTTTAAAGTCAACTAAATTTTCTACAAAATAACGACAACAGTGGTTTTTAGCAGTTGTTTTTTAACAATTGTTTTTTGAAGTTGTTTTTAACATTTGTTTTTACTCAAAATACTTGGGGTCAAGTTAGTTTAACCGACATTTTTTGAGTGTTGAAAAAACATCAGTGTTTTCTCTTAAAAAAAACATAAAAACTTGGGTGTACTGATTTAAGCTCAGAAAAAAATGGTCACCCTACTGATAAGCCGAGATACCCCAACCTTAGAATTGTCTTTTATATATATTTTAAGTTTGACGTAAATTGGATCATAATAGTTGGAATACTTCCCTTGCAAGTGGTATAACTTCTATCACTAATAGTGCATTCACATTAGCGTCGAAACCCCGTTAAAGGAGGTTTCGAGCCAAACCTCATTTGAAAATACGTATTTTCCCATACAACACTTTTCCATTATACACATCAAAATTCACTAACTTATAAAAAATGTATGTATTCCTTTTTGATTGAAACCTAGTCGTATCTAATAATACAATTTCATGCTAAATTTTTTTATAAAATGAAAAAAGTATAAAAGTGTAAAGTGGGTGTAAGTAGGAAGGAATTTCAGAATTGTGCACTTAAATCCTGATCCTCTTGTTATCCGGTATTTATTATTATACGGTATTTATTATTACTAGATGTTTTTAATCAAGGTTGGGTCACAATTTTTTTTAATTTTATTATATTGGATTGTTATTTCAAATTTATATTTCAAATTTCTGTAAAGAATTTAAAAAAATATGCAATAAATTTTAATAAAAAATTAAAAAAACAATGTTTTTATTTTCATGACAAAATTTTTTTTTTAATATTTTTCAGTAATAAATTTAAAAAATTGACAAATGTATTATGCAAATGTCTAATTACGTTTGTAAATTAATTTAACAGCAAAACATTTTACAAAACAGTTATTGATTTACAGGCATTTTGCATTTATTTAAGCACAATAAAGTCAAGTTGGTTTATATAAAACAATAAAAACGCATACTTGCAGGATACAAATCAAATAACAACAAAGAAAAGTTAAAGACATTTAAAAAATGAAAGACTTAAGACACATACTTGTTAACATTAGTAACAAAAGACTTAAGACACATACTTGATAACAAAAAATAACTTATAAAATGCAAAGATTTAATTTTTTTTTTTTATCAAAATTCACTTTTTTCTATAAAATTTTTTGTTGATATTGAATTTACACAAATTCCAAATTTCATTAAAATTCTAGACACGTCTTAAATCAAAAGACTTTTTTTCGTTTTAAGATTTTATTTTGTACTTTTTTTTTAATAGAGGATACTACTGACACACATATACATAAATATTTTGTTTCACTTTAAACAAAAGTTCTATAAATAAATTTTTAAATTTTGTTAACTTTTTTTAATACACTTTGTTTAAAACTCTTCTTACTTTTTTTTTTAAGTATCAAAAAAATTTTAACCGTTTTTTTATATTTATTTTCTTTTTATTTAATATTTTTTATATATATTTTTTTTTCACTTTAACCACCAAGAACAGCCGCGTTAAACGCGCGTAAGAATAAAACTGTTTGTAAATTTGTCCAGAACGCACCTATTTATACACAAAAACCTAAAGAAGTCACGTTTCATACAATAAAAAAAAGCCTCAACAAAAAAATACAAACGCGTTATAAAGAAAATAAAAAAAAAGTTTGTAAAAAATCTAAAAAAAAAAGTTAAGAACTTTAAAACCAATTTAACGAAAAAAAAAAGAAAGAGATGATGACAGTTTGAAAGCATATACACAAAAACAGCAAAAAAAAGAACTAACAAGAATTTTTAAAGAAATTTACATATTATAATTGCGGCAAAAAAACGATCTTCTTTAATTGAAATCCAAAACAAATTTACTTAACTAATAAAAATTTTTTATTAGATATAAATTTTCTGATAAGTGGATTTAATCCTTTAAAACAAGTTCTTACAAGGAATTAACCTTTAGGTGCACTTTGTTACTTTAAAGTAGATTTTTTCTTCAATTTTAGCATTTCCCAAGTGTCTGGGAAAATTTTAAACATGATAATGTTTTTAGGCTGGTGTCTAATTTTAAAAAAGTTGCAGGACGCCACCTCAGTTTGAAAAAGAAAACAAGAATTACTATTTTCATTTTCTTAAAACCAAAAATTTTAATAACTTAGGTTTGTAAATTGGATAATAATTCACCTCGTGGTGAATAAAACCGTTTTTCACCAGATGGTGAATAAAAAGTAACATAATTATTTTTCAACAAAAAAATTTTTTTTCATCATATTTTTTTTTTTCATCAAATTTTTTTTTTTTTTTCATAAAATTTTTCTTTTTTCATAATTTTTTTTTTTTTTCATAATTTTTTTTTTTTTCATCAAACTTTTTTTACATCATTTTTTATCAAATTTTTTTTTGTTCACATTTTTTTTCATCAATTTTTTTTTCATCAAATTTTTTTTTCATCAATTTTTTTTTTTCATCAATTTTTTTTTTTTTCATTAATTTTTATTTCATCTAATTTTTTTTTCATCAATTTTTTTTTTCATCAAATTTTTTTTTTTCATTAATTTTTATTTCATCTAATTTTTTTTTCATCAAAATTTTTTTTATCAAAATTTGTTTTTCATAAATTTTTTTGTTTTTTATCAATTTTTTTTTTTTCATTAATTTTTTTTTTTCATCAAACTTTTTTTTTCAACACAATTTTTTTTCATTAAATTTTTTTTATCATATTTTTTTCATCAATTTTTTTCATCAAATTTTTTATTATCAATTTTTTTCTCACCAAAAACAATTTTTTTTTCATCAATTTTTTTTACATCAAAAAATTTTTCTTTTCATCAAAAAAATTCATCAAAAACTTTTTTTCACCAAAAATTTTGGGTTCATTAATTTTTTTTAACATAATTTTGTTTTTCGTGAAAAAAAAAAAAAAAATTTTACCAAAACTACTTTTTCACCAAGTCTAAGCTTTTCTCATAAAAACTTTGCATTTGTTTATCAAATGTACATAAAACAAGTGAGAGTGGTATATTCTTTGGTGCCGAATCCAGGGTAGCCAGTTTTTTTTTGGATGCCATCCCCAAATTAAAATTTTTCATCCCCAAAAATCCCCAAAAAAAATTTTTTTTCAAAATTTACTACACGCACACAAAAAATTTTTTGTCAAGGATATTTTTGGGAGGATATGCGTTTTTAAAGTTTTTTGCATATAATATGCAAAAAAGAGCATAATTTTACCAAGTTTTTGCTTGTTTCTGATAAAAGTTTAGATAATATTCATAAAAGTATTTAACCTTGTGTAATTTTCCAAACCTTAACCAAAATTATGCAAAAACTTGGTAAAATGTTACAACATTTTTCATAATTAATGTAAAAAACTTTAAAAACGCATATCCTCCCAAGTTATTGGTAAAATATTTTTTTGTGTGCGCAAAAAACACTTGCAACCCATAAAGTGCTTTTCAGTAATTTAGCCAATTTTTTAGAACAAAAACTTGGTTAACTTAAACACAAACACTTGGTGGGTTGTATTTTACACAGAAATTTGGCTAAAACGTGTAAGTGTATTTTGCATGTTGAGTGATTAGCACATCATTTGAAACCGCCAATGGTTCGACAAGTATTGTTCAAAAACCAACGGAAATGTTTTATCAGTGATGGATAACTCAGGAATTTTTAATCTACATACCACCGATAGAGTATTTTATTGGTCCAAATTGGAAAATTTCCATAATAGATTTAAAGGATGTAGTACTAAAGAAAATGTATGAAAATCTACAATTTGGTTTAAAGAAAAAGAAAATCATAACATGATACCACTACGATCCATGTTTTGACAGACACCATAAAAAATTTTAGATTTCTTTATAAATCTCACATAATTCCTACGTTTGAGGTTTTTTTTTGATGCGTTAATGTCCACGATTGATCAAAAATAAAGTAGAGTTAATTTTACCGATTTTAGCATTATTTTATGATTGATGTATTTAAAAAACACTTGTTTATCTAAAATATTTCATCCCCAAAAAATCCCCGAAAAAATCAGTGTCATCCCCATGAAATCCCCAAATCAAATTTTTCATCCCCAATTTCAAAAAAAATCCCCAATTTGGGGACAAAACCCCTAATCTGGCAACACTGGCCGAATCTTTTATACTCTCCAAAATGTAAAAACACTTTTTTCACTTATTTTTGCATTCACTTACGAAATGTACAGCTCATTTGGTTTTTTAATGGGGTACTCGTCTGATATTTCAATTCGTTTTGCATGGAATAGCAAAGTAATATAACATTATTTTTCCTAAAAAAACTTTGTGTTGGCAAGTACACCCAAATCTTCCGCAAAACATTATCATGATTTAATGTTTTCGGCAAGAGTACAAAATTCGCAGGCATTTTATTCTACAAGACCTAACAGTTTTGTGGTATAAATTTGAGGCCAATTGGACTTATCGCCGGCGATCAAAATTTTGTAATTTTGAAAATTAAAAAAAAAAAAATTAAAAAATATTTCCTGCGTTACATTTTGATTTGGATGCGTTGAATACGAATTAAAAAAAAATAAAATTGCTCAAACGGCTTTCGAGATATCGCTATTTAAAATTTGCAAAAAATGGCGGTTTTTTTCCTACGTTCAAGAAATTAAAAAAAAAAATCTCAAAATTTCTTTTCGTTAACCCTTTCATAGGGCTTTAATTTATTTCTTGAACGTAGGAAAAAACTCCACAAAAAAACCGTCGTGATATAAATGAAACCGATTCATTATTTTGTTTTCATTTAACCAATGAAGGGATACATAAGCTTAATAAAACATATTAGGAACAAATTTCATAACGATTTCTTCATTAGATTTCGTAGTTTCAATAAAAAATGTCATTAAGTTTAGTTTAAAAACTTTTTGTTTTTTGACACCTGTCGAGTCGCGTCTTAAGTCTGCTGTTAGCGCGCAAAATGTTGACAAATAAAAATCAGCTGATCAGAAAAATAAAAAACAGCTGATCAAAGCGGCACGAATTTATTTTGTAATTTTTTGTGTGAGAAAACTAATTGTAAGTGAAATCTATAAATAAAAAAAAAATTGTAAAAATGTATTTTTCTAACTTTTGTGATTTTTTCAAACTTTTTAAACGAAATTTAAAATTAAATGTAAACTTTAAATTTTGTATTTACTAAAATCCGCGCTGTTTTATATTGTTTCGTAGTTTTACTAATGTATTACAAGTTAGATTGGAGAAAAGTTGTGTGTGAGGCAACTAACAAGGAAGGTCTCTCAAAGGGCACCCACCGATTGTCCTGAAACTTGCATGTGGGAAAGAGGGGAGGAAAATAAGAGTTAGCTGTTTTTTCTTAGCTGCCCAATCTCACATTTAGCGGGTCAAAGGGGAGTGGGAAAAACGGGATTTTTTTTGTTTTTTGACAATTTTTCACATTTCTTCATAAGAAACTATATGAACTTTTTATACAGATCGAAAGGTTTTTTGAAGTTCTATACAATGGCGTATCGGCCGAATTCGGATTTGTTAAGCTCCTATGTTCGAAAATGTAAAATCGTAAGGGTAGTTTATATGGAGAGAAACATACGTAGGACCACCAAAATCACATGAAATAATCTCTATTAAAATTAAGCTGACCCGTATTTTTTCGTTTGGCGAAATTCCTACTAATTTGGCTTTTATACACTCAAAAAAAAAACTAGTCAAAATATTAGTAAAAGGTGTTGTAATTTATGTCAACCAAACTTTAGCAAAAAAAAATTGAACTTTTACAGATTTTTTTTGGCAATTTACTATTGGTAAAATACAATAATTTTGTGGTATTTTTACCATATTTTGTTGCTAGTTTTTTTTTTTTATTTTACTATAATTTTAGCAAAAATATCAGTATTTTCCATAAAGAAATTGTAATACTTTTTATTTTTTTTTTTTCTTAGCTTAAGAAAAAAAATTTTGTTTAAAAAGTTCTAGGGTGAAAAAAAACAATGCAGATTCTGCTGCTGTTGAAAGTTCAGCTGCCGAGAAGAAGACAAAAGATGATGCTGCCAACTTCATAGCAAAGTAGGCATCCATCAACTGAAATAATGGTTGATGATGCTATTAGAAACTTTAAAGATCGTGGTGCTTAAAAATAGGCTACACAATTTTTAGCATTTTTTACCATATTTTTTTTGCTAATTTTACCATTTTTTTTGCTAATTTTATATGAAACATTTTTAAAATTTGGCAACTAAATTGTTAATAAAAAGTTGCTAATTATAAAAAATTATTTTTTTTTTTATTTAACACATACTTAAATATCTAGGCCTTTATTCATAATACTTAAAGTGTACTTAAAGTAGGTTTATTTGACAAATATTCATGCAATATCAGTCAAATAAACCTACATTAGATTTAATTTACTCATTATGAATAGCCCAGCTAATCTCTAATATCCAAAAGTTTATTTTTTTATTTTTTTAAAAATACATGTGAAAAAAATTAAAAATCCGACAAAATTTTTCTTAACAGTTTTACGTGAAAATGTAAGAAATTTCTTGTGTAGACTACTACGCAATTCTCATTTGTTCTACTTAAGCTAAAAAAAATGACGCAAAAAAAATGTGAAAAAAAAAATCATTTTGGATTTGATGTTGTTGGAAGTCCAGTTACTGCAACAACAGCTGCTGAGAGAAGGCAAAAGAAGATGCTGCCACCATCAAGCCGAAGAAACCATCCAACAACTGAAGTAATGGTTGATGCTGCTATTACTACATTTAAAGGACGTGGAGCTCAAAAATAGGCAAACAATTTTTTAGTATATTCACCAAATTTTAAATCAACTACTAATCAGAGAAAAAAAAAATACTAAACAGAACATTTTTTTTACCAAATTACAATTTTTTTATCTATTTCAATTTTACCATTTTTTTTTTTTGGTAATTTTACCATATTTTTTGATAATTTTACAAAGTTGATTTTTTACAAAAATAATATGGTATTCTTGTAATTTTACCATTTTTTTCCTAATTTTTTGGTTAGCAAAATGGTTTTGCTAATATTACAAAAATTTTTGCAACGTCCAAAACTACAGATTTTTTGCTAATTTTAACCATTTTTTTTTGCTAGTTTGACAATATTTTTTTTGAGTGTACGGATTTTCACGAAATCCCTAATTTTTTCATAAGGTGGCAATCCTTTTTTTAATTTGAGATTAAAGAAAAAAGAGACTAAAAAAAGTAACTCTTATTTTTTCTCCCCTCATTCCAATATTCAAGTTTTAGGACAATCGGTGGGTGCCCTGTGAAAGACCTTCCTTATAAGTGAAAACCATAAAAAATGTAGTATTTGTTCTACAATATATACCACAATCAAGTAAATTAAATAAAATTTCAGTGACGGTTACACGTGACTCTCGAAAAATTGTTATTATTAAACATTTCCATTAATTTCTATTTTAGAGTGCAATTTTTCTTCACTTACCTACTGTTATTCCACATTTAATCAATGACCAATGATCAATTAATGGCGCCCAAAGTGGGGCGCCAATAAGACGATGTTTTTCTTTTTGAATTAACAAGTTTTTTTTTCTAACAAGGTTTTTTCTAACAAGGATTTTAATACGAAAAAAACACAGAATATAAAAATTTTTCTTTGCAAAAAAAGTCTCAGAATCTGGGTATTTTTCTTTAAGAAAAAAGTCTCGAGTCTAAGAATTTTTCTATATGAAAAAAATCAGAGAATTTTCCTATACGAAATAAGTCTCAGAATCTGAGAATTCTTCTATACAAAAACAAGTCTCAGAATCTGGGAAATTTTCAATACAAAAAAGTCTCAGAATACGAAAAAAAGTCTCAGAATCTGTGAATTTTTCTTCACGAAAAATGTCTCAGAGTCTGAGAAATTTTCTATACGAAAAATGTCTCAGAATCTAACAAAGTTTATCATACAATTACAGAGATGGGACTTCACACATATAAAACAGAAAAAAAATTATTGAAAATTATTCTATGAGAATATCATGTTTTTAATTAGTACAGAAAAATTACCTCGAGCTAAAATAACCCAACTTTAAATATAGAATTTTAAAGGTCGAATAAAACCATTTTTATTTTTTATAAAAATTAATCAGAATTTGAAATTTTTATACATAGAGTATACATAGAGGCGAAGGTAAAAAAAAAATTATATCACTATATTTTTCTGATTCCTCACACGTATACAATACATGTTTACAAGTCGTACTTTTTCAACAAATACGTGTATACAAGTTGTACTTTGACAACTCTATTTTTGACACCTTCGCCTCTATGTATACTCTATGTTTTTATATTTAAAATTCAATATTAAATATAAACATTTAAGTAAAAAATAATTTCGAAATTCACTTCAGAAAATGTTACCCTTGCATAGTGCAAAATTGCCACTAAAAAATGTTGAATCAATTTTTTTAACTTTTCTATTACTTTAAACATGATTCGTGGTTGGAAAAAAGATTCGCAATTTATTCCAATAATAAAAGTTGCAATTTTGTTATTTTGCATTTTTGCAAGACTAAAATTGTGAATTCCATTAATCTTAAAATTTGTTTATAGAATTTGCATATTGCTAAAATATTTTTTTTCATAAAAAAAAAATTATTAAAAAACTTCCATGCAGTTAAAGATTAAATTTGCTAAGAATAAAAAAAAATAAACACAACAACAATGTTTCTTTTTTTACATCTCTGCATGCTTTGCATCTTAAATTAATTACATACTGTTCAAGTTCATGATGCAAGAAACGCTGCATCATCTTAAGATGGCCAAGAGGATGGTTTGCATACTGTTCTGTTGTAATAAGCCCTTAAGTAATAATATGCTTGGACATGATATTATAGCATTGCAGTATTTATTTGTTTTTTTAGATACCGTTATAATTTAATTGCTTAAATTCTTGAAGATTATAATTTTATATGGTAATTAAATGATCAGGAAGTAATCATGGAAAACCAACATATTCAAATTCAAATTATTAAAAGGGGACACATATTGAAATTCACTAATGAATTGTCAACAAATTTATTGTGTTTTCATAAGATTGTGTTTTGGCAAAAAAAAAATAATTTTAATTTATAAAACTCATGTTCACTATAAATTTATATTGATTATGAGTTTT
The DNA here is from genome assembly GCA_963921195.1 of Pegoplata infirma. Lineage (NCBI taxonomy): Eukaryota > Metazoa > Arthropoda > Insecta > Diptera > Anthomyiidae > Pegoplata > Pegoplata infirma. The sequence goes on from OY992537.1 coordinate 232,525,567, forward strand.
ATAAATTAAAATTAGGTTTATCATGTCCAAAAAAATATTGGAGATATTGACCCAAAGACTAAGAAAAATTTCTTAGAATCAAAGAATTTTTTTACGAAAAATGCCTCAGATTCCAAGAATTTGTCTATACAAAAAATTTTTGAAAAACGGGTAATTTTTCTACACGGAAATGTTTGAGAATTTTTTGTACTGATGTCTGAGAATTTTTTGTACGAAAAATCTGTGATTTTTCTATATAAAAAATGTCTCAGAATCTGAAAATTTTTCTATATAAAAAATGTCTAAGAATCTGAGAATTTTTGTATACGAAAAATGTCTTAGAATCTGAGAATTTTTGTGTACGAAAATTGTCTTAGAATCTGAAAATTTTTTATACAAAAAATGTCTCAGAATCTGAGAATTTTTTTATACGAAAAATGTCTCAGAACCTGAGAAATTTTCTACATAAAAAATGTCTCAAAATCTGAGAATTGTTCTATATGAAAAATGTCTCAGAATTTGAGAATTTTTCTGTATGAAAAATGTCTCAGAATCTGAGAATTTTTCTACATGAAAAATGTCTCAGAATCTGAGAATTTTTCTATATGGAAAATGTCTCAGAATCTGAGAATTTTTCTATATGGAAAATGTCTCAGAATCTGAGAATTTTTCTATATGAAAAATGTCTCAGAATCTGAGAATTTTTCTATGTGAAAATGTCACAGAATCTGAGAATTTTTCTATATGAAAAATTTTTGTGTACGAAAAATGTCTCAAAATCTGACAATTTTTCTATATAAAAAATGTCTAAGAATCTGAGAATTTTTGTATACGAAAAATGTCTTAGAATCTGAGAATTTTTGTGTACGAAAAATGTCTTAGAATCTGAGAATTTTTCTATATGAAAAATATCTCAGAATCTGAGAATTTTTCCATATGAAAAATGTCTCAGAATATGAGAATTTTTCTATATGAAAAAGATTTAGAATCTGAGAATTTTTCTATATGAAAAATGTCTCAGATTCTGAGAATTTTTCTATATGAAAAATGTTTTAGAATCTGACAATTTTTCTATATGAAAAATGTCTTAGAATCTGAGAATTTTTCTATATTTAAAATGTCTCAGAATCTGAGAATTTTTCAATATGAAAAATGTCTCAGAATCTGAGGATTTTTTTATATGAAAAATGTTTCAGAATCTGAGAAATTTTCTGTATGAAAAATGTCTCAGAATCTGAGAATTTTTCTATACGAAAAATGTCTCAGAATCTGAGAATTTTTCTATACGAAAAATGTCTCAGAATATCAGAATTTTTCTACATAAAAAATGTTTTAGAATCTAAGAATTTTTCGCAAACAAGAAATTGCTCAGAATCTGCGAATTTTTCTATGCGAAAAATCTCTCATAATCTGAGAATTTTTCTATATGGAAAATGTCTCAGAATCTGAGAATTTTTCTATATGAAAAATGTCTCAGAATCTGAGAATTTTTCTATATGAAAAATGTCTCAGAATCTGAGAATTTTTCTATATGAAAAATGTCTCAGAATCTGAGAATTTTTCTATATGAAAAATGTCTCAGAATCTGAGAATTTTTCTATATGAAAAATGTCTCAGAATCTGAGAATTTTTCTATATGAAAAATGTCTCAGAATCTGAGAATTTTTCTATATGAAAAATGTCTCAGAATCTGAGAATTTTTCTATATGAAAAATGTCTCAGAATCTGAGAATTTTTCTATATGAAAAATGTCTCAGAATCTGAGAATTTTTCTATATGAAAAATGTCTCAGAATCTGAGAATTTTTCTATATGAAAAATGTCTCAGAATTTTTCTATATGAAAAATGTCTCAGAATCTGAGAAATTTTCTAGTGAAAAATGTTAAACAATCTGAGAATTTTCCTACATGAAAAATGTCTCATTTTTTTATAGGAAAGAATCTCATTTTTTTGTGCGAAAAGTCTCTCAGAATCTGAGAAATTTTCTATATGAAAAATATCTCAGAATCTGAGAATTTTTTATACGAAAAATGTCTCAGAAAATAAAAAATGTATTTGAATCTAAGAACTTTTCGTACACAAAAAATGTCTCAGAATCTGAGAATTTTTCTGTATGAAAAATGTCTCAGAATCTGAGAATTTTTCTATGTGAAAAATGTCTCAAAAATGTCTCTCAGAATCTGAGAAATTTTCTATATGAAAAATATCTCAGAATCTGAGATTTTTTATACGAAAAATGTCTCAGAATCTAAGAATTTTTCTGTCTAAAAAATGTATTAGAATCTAAGAACTTTTCGTATACAAAAAATGTCTCAGAATCTGAGAATTTTTCTGTATGAAAAATGTCTCAGAATCTGAGAATTTTTCTATGTGGAAAATGTCTCATTTTTTTCTATATGAAAGATGTCTCATTTTCTTATGCGAAAATCTCTTAGAATCTGAGAAAAATGTCTACACGAAAATTGTTTCAGTCTGAGACATTTTTCGTACATATAGAGATTTTTTTAAACGAAAAAAATTTCACAACATCTGGGAATTTTTCTATACAAAAAAATATTTCAGATTGTGAGAATTTCTTTTTCGATACGAAAAAAGTCTCTGAGAATATGAGAACTTTTCTACATGTCTCAGAATCATAGAAAAGATTAGAAGGTACGCAGTGTTGTATTTGATGTATTTTCCAATATGGTGGCAAAATGCTTGTTCTTTCTCATCTCACACGTATTTAATATCAAATTATCTTTGTTTATAAAAAATGGAATTTGTCTTTTATTTAATTAAATTTGTTATTTGTTTTGCTGTATTCAACGTTTTTTTTAAGATAATACGCACTATTGATAGTTTAAAAACTTTTTTTTTCTCTTTTGTTGTTTGCTTTGTTGTTGTTCTCCTTTATCTTGCATTGTTTTTATTAAACGTCAAAAGTTACATAATGTGCTGTCACTAATACTTATTCAAGCGAAATACGACTCTGTTTCATTTCTATTTTTTTCTATGCTCAGAATTTACATTATTTTAAATTAACGTATTTTTATATACAAACATCTGGCATCTCACTCGTTAGTTTTGGTTCAGCGAAAAAATCAGAAGCTCTCGTTACTTTTGTAGTGATGCCAGATATACATTATTTTTATTTCTTTACAAAAAAGCAGCATTCAGCAGGCAGCAAAAATAAAAAATTTTATTTTTAAGTATAATTATAATTAAAATTGGTATTTTTTGTATTATCAGCTTGATGTATTATCTTTTATTGTGAAAAACGAAAAATACTACTTTAAATTGCTATAATTAAATAACATCTATGATTTAATAAGGAGCTTACAAGTTTTGCTGTCTGCTGCTTGCTGCTGCATTGTAAAAAAACATTCAAGGTACATATGGTTGGAAATATTTATACTAAAAATAATAGAATCCTTTTAAAAAGGATAACTGGCTAAATACTAAAAATAGCAGCAACCTGTTTTAATTAGAAAATTAAACGTAAAGAAAATTAAAAAAAAAATAGCAACACTTTTAATTTTTTAGGGGTTGATGGAAAAAAACTCCCTAAATAGAAAATATAATAGAAAACAAGGAAATTGTTGTCAGCTGGCTGATTAAATGAAAAAAATCCATAAAACTCTAATATAAAAAGGATACTAGCATAAATTACGAAACGCATACAGGAATTAAAAAACACGGTGACCAAGGATACTTAAAAGAATATATTTATTGGTTCTAAATAAAAGAAAGGTAAGCTAAATTGTTATTCAGTAAGTTGATTTAGTATTAACGATTTTTTCCTAAAAAATGGATAGCACAATGGAGCGTAGTTCAACAACAAATCCAAATGTCAAACGTGGTACCACCAATGCTTCGGTTAGTACGGCTGGTGGCCGTAAAAAATCTGGTCCCAAATTCGAATTATCTGATGCTCAAAAAGCCGACATTAAGGAAGCATTTGATCTCTTCGATGTCGATTGTACCGGCTTCATAGAAGTTAAGGAACTAAAGGTGGCCATACGAGCCTTGGGATTTGAACCGAAAAAAGAAGAAATAAAACGCATGATTGCAGAAATTGATAAAGATGGTACGGGACGTATAAGCTTTAATGATTTCCTGCATTTAATGACTATGAAAATGGCCGAGAAGGATACTAAAGAAGAAATACTTAAAGCATTCCGTTTATTTGATGATGATGATACGGGTAAAATCTCCTTTAAAAATCTCAAGCGTGTGGCCCGCGAACTTGGTGAAACCCTAACCGATGAAGAGCTTAGGGAAATGATTGATGAGGCTGATTTGGACAATGATGGTGAAGTTAATCAAGATGAATTTTTACGTATTATGAAGAAAACTAGTTTGTATTAAGTACTGGGGGCTGGGATTTTTTTTAAATGATTAGAAGAAAGAGCAGGTTGTTATAATATACAAAAAATATTTACAACTAAAATTAATTAAATATTGCCAGTATTTTTGAAAAATCTTATTTATTTTGCAATTTATACTTTTTTACCAATAATGGAATGAAGTTTGATTTTACGATTTTTGTATGAAAAAATGCTTGTTTAAAAAAAAAAAGGATTTATAAAGATTGCATGTATTTTGGTTAAAGCAAACATGTTTTAAGAGCACTTTAGAAATAATAAATATTTTAAAATATATATAAACAAATAGATTTTTTTTTGCACACTTTAAAATAGACAAATTATAGTAGTGGAGATTACAATTTTTACCCTTGCAAAGTTCAAAATATTAGCTAGAATAATGTCATAAGTCCAAATTACTAAAAACTAACATCATTCAGCAGATTCCCATGAAACAAAACTTGAGGATCAGCAAGAAATATTTCATGAGATATATCACTTTACATTTTAAAATGAAATCGCTAATATCTCCGCTTTTAATGACGCGATCGGGATCAATATGGTACCATTGAATTTAATTTCAATAAAAATTCTCAATTTTCGTTGCATTGGATTCTCCTCAAAAAAAAACCTACTACCGAAAAAAAGAATTGGCAGTAAAAAAAAAAAGTTGTTCCGAATTTTTAATTGGCTTTGAAATTTTACTGACATTAGTTGGAACTATGCAAAAAAAAAAACATTTTTTTTGATAGTTCCATCTACAGTATAGGGGTATACTCACTTTGTCATTCCGTGTGTAACGCATCAAAATATAGGCCAAGGACCCCTTAAAATATATATATTTATGATCATTGATAGATTCTAAAACATTCCAGCGGTGTCCGCCCGTCCGTCTGTAGTTAACACGATGCAGTCCAAAATTGTAGAGCTAGACTCCCAAATATGTCTTTATGTTAATAGGCAGAATAAGTTCGTAAATGAGCAAAATCGGAACAGGGGGAAAAAAGTTCCCCCTTGTAGAACTAAAGCAACCTCTCAAAAATTCCATTTTTTTACATGATTTTTTTTGTTTAACAAATGCAACATTTTTATGCTACAAGAAATTAAAAGGCCTGCATTTGGAACCAGAGGATTAGAAAATGTCGTTTTTTGGACCACCCCCCCCCCCCATTTTTGTGGGCGTGGATTAAAAAAAAATTTAAATAATGATAAACTTGGATTTCTTTAGTGCGAAAAGCATAAAAATTAATTTTTAAACATATATTTCGAGAGGAAATTTTCCCCTCCCAATTTCAACTATCGACCCCCCTCCCCCCGAAAAAAAAGAAAACGCCCCTGCAATTTATTTTTTTGCATGTTGGAGGGCACAGTCGAATTTAACTCTTACTTCAACTTAAAATGGCAATATCTCAAAAACTAAGCAAGATAAGGGCGAAACGGAGTTGGGTTCTCTGGATCTCCTTAGCGCCTTTTCACATCTGTGAAACCCAATGGGTCTAGCTAGACCTAATGGGAAAAACATACCAAAAATGTTACTTTTCTTTTTTCCCCCATTATGCTTAGTTTTTTAAGTTTTCACCAAAAAAATGTATTTAAATGGTTTGTATGGTTTTCATTTCGCACTTTGCAAGGGTAAAAAGCTCTGACGGGAATACCGTCAGTTATTAATTTAGAATTCTTGATAAAAATAAGCATCTTAACAGATTATGAAATAGCGTAAAAAAATGCAGGGAGCGTCAAAAGAAAGTATACAGGTCTAAAGTAGATGTAATTCATTAATGACAAAGCTGACATTAAATAAAAACCATTATTTTTTTACGCTCAATGTATATTTGGCTGTATATGACTCTCTTTGGAATTTAGAGGTCACTAGATCCAGGAAAAACCTGGTTATAAAATGAAGTGTTCAACCGAATACACCTTTTTTGGCCGAAGATTTTTTCTATCGAAAAAACTCTAATACATTTTTACTTCTATGGGTATTCTGGGCCCGAATTACGGCATTCAATATCGAAATTTTGCTACCGAAATCGGTTTTTTATTTTCCAAGATAAAATTTTGACGATAATTCTACCTAATCAGGGATGAAGTACTTTGTACCCATAAAGCAAATAAAAGTAAAATGTAGTGAAATTATTATTCGTTAATTTTTGAATTGGTACCATAGATTTGCACGTATCGAAATTTCATTCGATCACGTATGCGGTAATTCGGGCCCTGATTCCGATACATACATATTTCCCACAGAAAAAAGTTTTAGATTATACGAAACACTTCGATAAATTTTTTTTATTTATTTGTTTTTGATGCATTTTTTTCACTCTTTTGCTGCATTTTTTGTTAACACTAAAGATTCTCAAGAAAAAAGTGAATAAATATTCACTTTTTATACAAAAAGAAGTGTAGCATCCTTAGTAAGGACAACTAGAACATTTGGTAAGTTCCACAATGTGGAAAAATATTCGTGGAATCCACATAACCTAAAATACAAAAATGTTTTAATTCTGCAGGTAGACACATATGGAATTTTTACACTTATAAAATATCTTACTAAAGATAGATCCAATCGGACCAACTCTGGACTCGGGACCCATTTTCCAGGAAACTCTGGTGCTGGGTATTGATCGCCATTCACCGTTGACCGTTTATAGTTTTCTTATTTGTTAATATTATTTAGATAAATTTGTTTTTGTGCCGTTGAGATGAAAAAAATACCTTTTTTGGTTAATTAAAGTACAAGGGAAGGAAAAGTTGATACTGTTGGATTTTAACTATTTTTGGGAACATTTTCTTCATCTGCACAGATTTTTCATCATTTTCAATAAGTTCAGTTGTACTTGATCATTTGAATTTTTAAATAATGGAAAAAAAATAAATATATTAAACAAATTTTTAAATAAATTAAACAAATTTTTAAGATAAATTTACTTAATTTTTTTGATCCATTAAAAACAACTTGCATGCCTTTTTTTCTATATACCCCAAGACCTCGCTGCACTGATTTTTTGTTTAAAAAAAAATAATAACCAAAGAAAATTATTCTGTACTTAGCATGTCAAAAAAGTACTTTTTAAAATAATTTTTTTTTTAACCCAAAACTAAATCCTCATATCCCAACCCTATCTACAAAAAAAAAATTAAAATCCAAAGACAATTTTTATTTAAAATTATATTTTGTTTTATTATTAATGAGAAATATTTAATACCGGTTTTTTAGTTTGTTGTATTTTGCTTGTCTAAATAATAATTTAGAAAACCTTATAAATTTTCTTATTTTGAAGAAAATGTTTTAATATAAGACAAATTATATAAACTTAAAATGATTAAGGATAAATAAGGTTTTTTTTCTGTTCTTTTAAGACAAACAAGTTTATTCGTTTTAAAAAACAAAATAAAGAAATAAATATAATAAAAAAACAGAAGTATTTACAAAAATCTAGGGGAGCCGATTATACATAAAAAATATGTGTTTTTATGGAATTCTGTTTAATAATTTAAACATAAAAGGAAATGGAAAAATATTTTTAAGGTTTCATTATTGTAAAAATAAAATAAAATGTTTTTTTGCTATTTAAAAAAAAAATTATTTAAGCTTTTTAGATTGTTTAAATAATAATGATAAATAAAATGATTTAAATATTAAAAACGCAGTTTTTTAATTAAAAGAGTGTGTTTAGGACATAAAACAAATCGAAATTAAAACACATTTCATTAAATTGTTAAACATAAAATCAAATGACCTGTGGTTCAATATAGAATGAGTAGTGCGGTATGATATAATTAATATTAAAGAGAGAAAAAAATTCGCATTCTTTGAAATTACATGTTTATTCTGTTATAATTAAGCCTCAAAATCAGAGTCATCAAAATCAGAGTCATCATCATCGCTACTAGCAATTACACGTTTCTTCTTTTTCTGAAATAAACAAAAAACAAAGCATATTTCAGTTAGCGTATTATTAAATTTATATTTTTGTTATTTTAAAAACTACCTTCTTATCCTCCTCACTGTCACTGGAAGATTTATTTTTTCGTGGACGTTTGGAAGCCGGTTTCTTTTGAGCTGGGGCTTTATCCACTTCAGCTAACACAACAGCATCTGAATCTGAATCATCATCAGAAATTCTAGCTGTGGCGTGAGTTGGTGCTTTGGCAGCCTCATTATCTTTGAAAACCAATACCTCATCGTCACTACTCTTTTCTTCTTCGGAATCCAAAAGACCAGAATAATTGATCTTTTTAGCGGCTTGTCTTCGTCCAGGACGATCGGCACGAGGGGCTACTTCTACTGGAATTTCGACATCACTGCCTGAAATGGATACATCGTCTTCTTCGGAGCTGCCACCCTTCTTCTTTCGCTGCAATTTTTTAAAAGAAATTAATTTTAAATTAATACAATTGTAAATCTTTGAATTTTATTGATGTTTTTGTTTAAAGAAGCAACACTGAGTATTGCAATACCAGACACCGAAATAAAATCGGTAGCGGCTCAAAGCCAGCTGTGAACCGAAAATTTGTATATAATATGTATAAAAACAATTGTAAAAAAACGATTTCGCCTTCAATTGTAATAGCTCTTTCAGCCGGCTTAAAACCGATTGCCAAGAACAGAAAACAATGAAAAACTTAAAAAACAGCGGCTTTTTTTCAAGCCAATTTTGCGAAATTTTTTGTCTGCAGTGGCTACCTATTATAATTGGCGGACTATCTTAGCCGGCAGTGGCCATTCGACGCATGACTCTGGGCAATACTGCTTAGAGGAAATTTACACGCAGCCTTTATTTTCTTGGGTGAAAGTCATCCCTTTTATGTTTGTTGGCAAACGGGGTACAGAAGCAACCTGTTTACTTCTTACCACTGCTTGCCCTAAAAAAGGCATGAATTAACACCCAAGCCAAAAAAAAGTAGGCGTGTAAATTCCCACTTATCAATTATCTTATATAATAGGGTGGACCAAATTTGAAAAAAAAAAACAAAATTTGCTTCACCCTATTATATAACAGTGTAAGTAAAAAACGTTAAATTCGGCATTGCCGAATAAATTTAAAGCATGCACAATAAGGGTGGGATAGTGTTGTGTGAGATTTTAAGCAGCAATATTTGGAAGCGCTAGAACCGCTCATTTTGTGAGGTTGGTAAAAAAAGTGTATGAGCCAAAAAATTGGGGAGGTCGGATAGGATCTAGGGGTCGCTCATCGGGGTCAAAGTTGGGCGTAGAGGGGAAAAAATCCACAAAAAGGCCCAAAACTCCCCTGGTTTTGCTCCTAGAGGGGTCAAATATGAGACCGGCCCCCATTATTTTTTCCCCCTGAACACTTTTGCCAAACATACCTAAGCCCTATCTCCAATCCCTAAGGGGGGTCCCATACAAAGGTTCAATTTTTAAAAAATCTTGCTCCTACCGCTCTAGCTGTCCTAGAAGTCACCCTAGAGGAATCAAATGTATGACCGACCCCCAATATTTTTTCAACCCCAACATTTTCTTAGAACATACCAACCCCCTATCTTCAATCCTTAGGGTGGTCCCCATACATTTTTTTTTATTTTTTCTTAAATTGTCATATTAAATCAGCTCCTACCGGTCCAATGGTGCCTCCTAGAGGGGTCATTATCAAGACCAACCCCCATTAATTTTTAGCCCCCAACACTTCTTCTGAACACACCAATTCCATATCTCCAATTCCTAAGGGGTCTCCCACACAAAACGACATTTTTGTAAATCTTGCTCCCACCGCTCTACCTATCGCAGGGGTGACCCTAGAGAAGTTAAATGTGTGACCGACCCCCAATAGTTTTTCAGCCCCAACATTTTCCCCAAACAAACCTACACTCTATTTTTAAGCCTTAAGGGTGTCCCCACACAATTTTTTTTTTTTTTAATTTTTTTTTATAAAATTTGCGCCTACCGTTCCCACTGTGCCTGTTAGGGACGGGAAATGCAGACTGACCCCCATTAATTTTTGTCCCCTACATTTTTTCTGAACATACCTACGCCTTATTTCCACTTTGTAGGGGTGCTCCCCTGGAGAAAGCTAAGTGTTTGAAACCAAATTCGGCAAAACGTCTGGACCAGGAGTGGTAATGTTGCGCGTATTAAAGAGCAGTGGGAAAATATAAAAGACAAACCGTACAGTCTTGGCATATAAGATGAGGAAGTGGCAGGCAACATACCAGCTCAAGTCCAAACTGACATCAAGTTGTTTTGTTGGGCTCAAATAAAAGAAAAGCAACCCAGAGACGACTACAAGGAGTTTCTTGAAATTGTTTTATTATACCTTGGCGAAAATATTCCTAATAAGCATTTTAGCCCACCAGGACCCATCAGCCATGCTCGATGGATGGCAAAAGGCATATATTGCCTAAAAATGTTTTTGTTCCGAAAATATATAGGTTTGGCCAAAAAAGAATTAAATGCACTTCTTGATGTGACCGTTTTCATCATAACAATTTACGTAAAAGCTTGGTTTAGCGCTACCAAAGCAATAGAAGCTCCAAATAATGATTTGAATTTTTTGAAAGCGATTGCCAATTATGCTTCAATTGATAAGATTCTGTCGCAACGATTGGTCAAGAGATTCTGTGGACATCTCTGGTATCTCAGTGGCGAAGCTGTTGCTCTCGCACTATTTGATCCGAATATCTCTTGTGAAATAAAACGAAAAATGTCGAATGCAATTCGTATATTTGAAGAAGAGAAAGTGGAATTGGAGGAAGAGTTATCTGACGATGAGATGGACGAATCGTCTAACGAAGACAGCGAGGAAGAAGAAGACGATGATATCGGGGAAGAAGATGCCTCAGAGGATAGCGGCGACAGTGGCAACAAGGATTGTAATCCTCCAGTACATGTTGTTGGATTCGAAGGTGTGAAAAGAATTAACATGGCATCGAAACAAGTGAATCGAGAACTCATGAAAACTGATTTAAGCCACTAAGTCACACCTGAGACTCCAAAATTTTTTGCACGCTTCGGAATAACAACAAATTTCATTGCTTCCGATCCAAATACTTGGGAAAATCGTCAGGACTACCAGCGAGCGCTGCAAATATTACGTAAATTACATGTTGTACGACGCTGCCGAAAGAGGCGTAAAATTAATAGAAGACTATAACAACGTGTTGTGCCGTAACGAGGAGGAAAAAATAGTTTTGCTTCAGGTCGTGGCCGAAAATCGGAAACAATATCCATCACACGATAAAAATAAATTAATTTGATTTATAGTTATATTATTTATAATTTTTTATTATTTTCAAGTTAAAAAAAATATTTTTTTACGCTTAACAAAAGTTACTATTAAATTACAAATTAAAGACCTTGGATTTCTCGATAAAATAAATAAAAAAAATTGTGGGGTAACACCTTGAAGATAGAGGGTAGGTACTTATGTTTGAAGAAAATGTTTTGGCTAAAAAAATATATTGGCAGGTCATACATTTGACTTCTCTACATACATTACTAATTTAGTTTTCCCCAGGGGAGCACCCCTACAAAGTGGAAATACGGCGTAGGTATGTTCAGAAAAAATGTAGGGGCAAAAATTAATGGGGGTCAGTCTGCATTTACCGTTCCTAAAAGGCAGAATGGGAGCGGTAGGCGCAGATTTTATAAAAAAAAAATTCAAAAATAAAAAAAATGTGTGGGGACACCCTTAAGGCTTTAAAATAGAGGGTAGGTTTGTTTGGGGAAAATGTTGGGGCTGAAAAAATATTGGGGGTCGGTCACACATTTAACTTCTCTAGGGTCACCCCTGCGATAGTTAGAGCGGTGAGAGCAAGTTTTACAAAAATGTCATTTTGTGTGGGAGACCCCTTAGGAATTGGAGATATGGAATTGGTATGTTCAGAAGAAGTGTTGGGGGCTAAGAATTAATGGGGGTTGGTCTTGATAATGACCCCTCTAGGAGGCACCATTGGACCGGTAGGAGCTGATTTAATATGACAATTTAAGAAAAAATAAAAAAAAATGTATGGGGACCACCCTAAGGATTGAAGATAGGGGGTAGGTATGTTCTAAGAAAATGTTGGGGTTGAAAAAATATTGGGGGTCGGTCATACATTTGATTCCTCTAGGGTGACTTCTAGGACAGCTAGAGCGGTAGGAGCAAGATTTTTTAAAAATTGAACCTTTGTATGGGACCCCCCTTAGAGATTGGAGATAGGGCTTAGGTATGTTTGGCAAAAGTGTTCAGGGGGAAAAAATAATGGGGGCCGGTCTCATATTTGACCCCTCTAGGAGCAAAACCAGGGGAGTTTTGGGCCTTTTTGTGGATTTTTTCCCCTCTACGCCCAACTTTGACCCCGATGAGCGACCCCTAGATCCTATCCGATCTGCCCCATTTTTTGGCCCATGCATTTTTTTTACGAACCTCCCAAAATAAGCGGTTCTAGCGTGTCGAAATCGAAAACTCGTGCACTATCCCACCCCTAATGCACAATGTAAAAAAAGATTACAAAAAAAAATTTTAAATTTTGTACCAACATTTTATTTTGGTGGTGTCCTTACATTTTTGTTCATAACTTTTGAACCGCTGCACCGATATCGTTCAAATTCAATGTCATTTCAACAAACCGACCCCGCTAACTTAGGGTTCTATAGTCGAAAAGTCGAAAAGTCGATTAATCGACTTTTTGTATGAAAAAGTCGAAAAGTCGAAATCAACTTTTTTGATCTTAAAAAGTCGAAAAGTCGACTTTTGCTTTCGACTTTTTTTCGAAATTTTTTATTTTTTAAAATTTTTTTTTTAACTTTTGTCAGATGAAATAGTTTCTTTCTTCGGAAAAAATTTCAAATGAGAGCCAAGTTTAATTACAACTGAAGCTATTGGTATTTCCATGTATTTTGTATGTGAAGCAAAAATGTCAATGCCAAATACATGAGTTAGAAAGTGTTAAGTGCAATATTTACCAATATTTTTGATTATTGTAAACACCTCAGTTTTGCTTTCGATTTTTTCAACCTTTTCCTCATTTTCGATTTCTTCGACTTTTTTGAAAAATACAATACAACCAAAAAAATAGCACCTCAAATGCTCACAACAAGTCAAAACTAAACTTTTATTTACAAAAAAATAAACTTTTTAAAAGTAGGAAAAGGTCGAAAAAAGTTAAAAAGTCGAAGAATGTCGATAAAAGTCGAAAAGTCGAAAAAAGTCGAAGAGTCGAAAAAAGTCGAAAAGTCGAAAAAAGTCGAAAAGTCGAAAAAAGTCGAAAAGTCGAAAAAAGTCGAAAAGTCAAAAAAAGTCGACTTTTTAAAAAGTCGAAAGGTCGAAAAGTCGACTTTTTAAAATTTGAAAAAAAGTCGAAAAGTCGAAAAATCGACTTTTTAGAAATTGAAAAAAGTCGAAAAGTCGACTTTTTGTTGCGACTATATAACCCTACGCTAACTCCAATCGCTGATCAATAATACATAAATGTATATGTATACTTTATTAGGTCTCAGGCCGATAGTGCGACAAGTTACAAACGCGATGACAAACTTATATAAAACCTATACCACTAACAAGATAGGTCTTTTAAAATGTCACCACTGATTGTCCTGATAGTGGCATATGGGAAAATGGGGGAAAAAAAAGTAACTTGTTTTTTTTAGCTGCCCAATCTTACATTAAAAAGGTGTTGCCAATTTGAGAAAAATATGGTCTTCCGGCAAAATCCAAATTAAGGCCGAACTAACATGAATTTCGCCAAAAGCAAAAACACGGCCTTCTTAATTTAAATAGAGATATGATTTAAGCGGACGTGGGTATATAAACTATCCCATAATTTATACAATTTTGACAGTAACAACTAAAAAGAAGCCTACACAACTAATACTCTCTTGGATAGGCCTTAAAAATAAAAAACCTTTTGACCTTTATAAAATGTAAAAAAAATCAAAATTTACTTTAATAGTAATACAATTGCTTCTATTTCTGACGTGAATTCCATAATTATTTGTTTAGGATTCTTTAAATTTGCAAATGATTTTGTTTTCATAACATTTAAAAATGGTGTAATTCTATTTTTAAACTTACCCCTGCTTTCGGTTTGAAACCAAGTTTAGTTTGTTTAAGACCATCTGAGGGTTCCTTCTTCTTGGCTAGTTGTCTCTTGGCTCCAGGTTCTTTTTTAACTTTAGCAACTGCAACTGGTGCTGCTGCGACTTTGGGCGAAGATTTAGGTCCCTTTGTACCACTGTCCACCAAAGCATCAAAATCATCTGGCTCGTCCTCTTTAACAGCAGCTTTTTTGCTGCCGGCCGCCTTTTTATCTAACTTATCTACAGTTTCTTTTTTAACTTTAATAGCTGCAGCTACAGCGGTAGAAACCTTTTTCACAATTTCCTCGGTTATCTTAAACTCGACCTTAACACCACGAGGATCAGGGAATACATCAGCATTTCCTTCTTTGTTGCCGCCACGTTTCTTTAAAACACCAGCAGCCGCGGCTTTGTTCTTAGCTATTGCCTTTGATTGTTTCTTACTGATACCCAATTCATCGAGACGTTCTTTTTCCTCCACTTCATTGAGTTTCTTTTCAAGTTCATCCAAATCATCCAGCCACAACATTTGAATAGTTTTTTCCTTTAAGGCAGCCAATTCTGCTAATTTTGTATCTCTCTGTTTGAGCAATTCATTCTTTTTTTCCTCTGTCAACATCCACATTGACATACCCAGGAGATAATCGAACTTCTTAACATCGGTTAGTTTTTGGAATGCTTTTTCTGGATCCACGGGAGCTTTTTTCTCCTTTTTAACTGAAGTGCTGGCTCCCTCTTCTTCTTCTTCGTTTTCATCTTCCGGTTCTTCCTCCTCTTGTTGATTAATACGTGTCTGCCATTCCTTAACGGGATCGGGACGATAACCACGTTTGATCAACTCATCAATCATAGCTTTACGTTTCTTATTTTCAACTACTAAAGTACGATCACATTTTTCCATAATGAAACGAGCCTGATCGGTAAGACGGTCAGCTTGTGCAGTTAATTGACCCACCATATACTGCTTACGTTTATCATAATATTCCAAACGTAGAGGGTAGAATGATCGTAAAACATCTAAGGAAGTAGGGTAACGTCTTAAGCAGTTTAATTCATCGAATGCATGCATTTGATTTGTAGACAAGTATGTGGTTAATTTAAAAATACGATGGAAACCACCCTCTTCTTGCTCAAGACGTTCAAACTCTCCCGGAGCAAAAGTTATTACAAAACGCACTGTAGTATCTGTATGATATTCGCGATAATCCGAAATTATAGCCTTAACTTTTTCAGTGCCCGTTGACAAAGGTTCCAATACGTTTTCCTTATAGTTTTGAGTCCATGTACCAACAGGCAACTCAGAAATTTCTACTTTGTCACCTTGAATAATTTGAATATTACCCGAGCTAACATAACGACCATCAGCCACGTATTCAATAGATCCACGGAAGTTTTTGTACCAAGGATGCATGGGTACTGGTTCTTCATTAGCCAACATACGTCTAATGTTTTTCATAAGATCCCTTGGATTATGGTTATATATCTTTGTTGACCAGCCCGTGCCAATACCATCGGCACCATTGACCAACACCATTGGTATAATTGGAATGTACCATTGCGGTTCAATCTTCTGGCCATCATCAATTTCATAGCTTAATAGAGGATCATCGGCCGGATGGAAAATCAAACGAGAGAGGGGAGACAATATTGTGAAAATATAACGAGCACTAGCAGAATCTTTGCCACCTGTTAAACGTGTACCAAATTGACCTCTGGGCTCGAGCAGATTGATATTATTTGAACCCACATAATTCTGAGCTAAATTAACAATAGTCATTTGCAAAGAAACTTCACCGTGATGGTAGGCAGACATTTCAGCCACAGAACCGGAAAGTTGTGCCACCTTAACTTCTCTCTTATCATTACGTTTGAAACAGGTAAACAGAACCTTGCGTTGACCTGGCTTAAATCCATCGACTGCACAAGGTATGGAACGTATATTATCAGCATTAGAGAATAGAATCAATTCCAAATTGATAAAATCGGCATAATTAATTTGCTTTGTTCCCTTAGCATAAAGATAACGTTCTGGTAGTCCTAAAGTTTTACGTCTCTTTACCTCATCCATATGACTGGTTAACCATACTTTACGGGATTCGATGTGTTTCTTAGAGAAAGCCATAACAATGCTATCGTCATCAGTGGTGCCGTCATATTTAAAAAGAATACGATGTCTTTCCATATCTTGGAAATATTCTTTCGCCTCCTTAGAGGTCGAAGTACCCAAACCTATAGGAAAATACAAGTTAAAAAAAAAAAATATTAATAAATATTTATGATGATGCATTTAACCTTTTTCGAATTTCAATTGATCTTTTTCGAATTACGTTTGATAAGTTTCGAACTACAATTGATCTTTTTTGAATTGGAATGGATATTTTTTTGAATTGGAATCTTCGAATTACAAATGGAATTTTCGAATAACAAGTAGAATCTTCGAATTACAATTGATCTCTTTCGAATTAGAAATGGAATCTTTAAATTACAAGTAGAATCTTCGAATTACAATTGACCCTTTTATTCAATTACATCTGTGAATGGTGTAATTGGAAATGGTTTTAAACAAAACAAGTAAAAAAGTTAATCTCGAATTCGAGATGGAACTCGTCAAAAAATTCACAGTTTTGCCCTTTACCGATTTTGCTAAATTCCTTATACAGCTTAAACTTTAGCAAAATCGGTTCAAGGGTTAAACAATTTTTGATGGGCTTCGTCTCGAATTCACGTGTTGTAAAATACATTAACAAGCTTCGTCATATATTGGTAAGTAAAGTTTCAACTAATATTTCCTAGAATAACTTGTGAGCATTTTAATTTATCCTTTAAAGACTTTTATCTAAACAAGTGTTAATTTAAAAAATAAAAAAATAAATACCTTTGTAGTATTTGATATTAAACGTCTGATGATTTGGTGTATCGTTCTTCCATTCTTCAAATTCTGGCATCGAATAGAATGATAATTCTTCATTTTTCTTTGTAGCCTTAACAATTGGTGTAATAAATTCTTCCAAGAAGGGTAAACGCAATAACTCCGGCCAATTGGTATGTATAAAGTTAATAAGTAAACCTTTAATATGAGAACCATCCTGATCCTGATCTGTCATAATCATTACTTTACCATAACGCAAAGTTTTAATATCATCCATTGTAAGATATTTCTTTTTATATTGCAAGCCAATGATTTTGCAGAGATTATTAATTTCAGCGTTTTCAGCCAATTGTTTGAAGGTGGCTTCGCGTACATTCAAAAGTTTACCACGCAGAGGAAATACGCCATAGAAATTACGACCTATAACACCAAGACCCGAAACAGCTAAAGTTTTAGCAGAGTCTCCCTCTGTCAAAATTAACGTACACATAACAGAATTTTTCGTACCAGCCTCATTAGCATCTTCTAGCTTAGGAATACCCTTTATTTTGCTAGATTTTTTACCTCCCGTCTTGGCAATATCATTTTGGGCCTTAAATTTAGCCCACGATAAGACAGACTCTACTATACCCGATTTTGAAACGTTTGTAATGAATTTTTCGGTAAGGGCACATTTTGAACCAAAACCTTTGGCTTGTAATGTCATGTTTTCTTTAGTTTGTGAATCAAATGTTGGATTTTCAATTAAACAATTAACAAATATCCATATATGATTACGTACTTGAAAAGGTTTAATACTGATACCACCCTTATTTTTCCTCTTTAATACTTCCAACAACTGTTTGATCACATTATCTACTACGTGATCAACGTGTCGACCACCTTTAGTGGTGGCAATCGAATTGACAAAGGAAACCTGTTGAAAACCTCTATCGGAAGGGCAGCAAGCAACTTCCCAACGTTCACCACATTGTTCGTAGACAATCTTAATAGGTTGACCTCCTGAATTTTCATCGGGTTTCACATACAAATCTATATAATCTTTAAAGTTTTTAACCGGCAATTTATTGCCATTCAAAAAAACAGCTACTCCCTTGCCAGTAGCAGCCACATCGTATGCCCGACGACACATTAATGCCACTATGTCTTCATCAAGACGATCCATTTTAAATTTGCTTAAATCAGGACTGAATGTAATTTTGGTAAAATCTGTACCACAAAAATCTTTAATTTTAGGATCTGTAGTTTTGGTCATGTTTGAAGCCCATGACTGTTTGAAAGATCGTTTGTATTCCTTGCAAGCCGTCTCTACAGTAAAGGAATTGGAAAAGATGTTACACAACTTGGCGCCATAACCATTACGGCCACCGGTAACTTTTTTCTCGTCATCATTATAATTGGAGGAAGTTAAAAGATGACCAAAAATCATAGTGGGTACATACATCTTTTCTTCTTTATGCATTGTTACCGGTATACCTTTACCATTATTCCATACAGAGATAATATTCTTTTCAGCGTCAATATCAATTTTGATGGTATTCATACTTTTATCTCTTTGCTTGTTATCGGCTGCATTTACCAAGATTTCATCAAAAATCTTATAAAGACCTGGTACAAAAGATATCTCTCGTTGTACCATACGTTTGTTCTCATCACTATATACCCACATTAGTTCCTTGGTGTGTTCAACGGAGCCAATATAGGTATCAGGTCTCAATAATATATGCTCCAATTGAGACTTCTTTTGGTACATTTGTTCGATGGACATGCCACCGGCTCCTTTGCTACCGTTTTGCATGTTGTTATCGTCTTCGGTACTCCTGTTGCTGATAATTTAATATTTTCTTTTGTGTAAAATTTGATCAACCCTTTTTCAAATAAGGATTTGCTTGTTGACTCGTTGAGGGTTGCTCACTGTGGTTAACAACGTGTGTTGATATATTTTTAAACTGTAATACAAAAAGGAAAAAATATTAATTCTTTATACATTTATGTCTTACAGAGCTTGGAAGGATTTCTTAACTTAATTAGATTTGGAGTACAAATTCCCAATTTAGTAATTGCATTAATCCGTCACATAGAAGCGAATCGAATAAATTCTGTTTTGTTTTATTTGATTTAAAAATAACGGATCGGATATCGAAATGCATTTAATATTTTTTTATTTCAACTTCAAAAAATCGAGTATTTGGGGGTTTAAAAAATGGGTAAAAAAAGTGACGAAAAAAATTATTTTTAGGATTTTTCAGCCATTTCTTTCTAAGAAACTATATGATGTTTGCATATAAGAAGAAAGGTTTTTTAATACCTATCCAACGGTGGCATAACCATGTATTTGGCTTCGTTAATAACTTTTATCAGGAAAATGTGTAAATTTTAGGGGGTATTTATGTGAAGACATAAACCTACGATATCCATATGAATACGAAATAATCTTTATTAAATTTAAGTCGACACGTGTTTTGCCCTAGACTATAATTCTGTTATTTTGAGAGTTAAGAAATTTTTCCGAAGGTCCACATAGTTTTATAAGGGGTAAACAAAATTGTTAAACTCTGATATGGCCGATAAGCGGAGACATCCTAACCTTAAAATCATCTCTTTTATACATATTTTTTGTTTCAGGCAAATCGGTTCATAAGGGTTGATATACTTCTCTTGTTAGAGCCACCACTTAGGGGATCCGCCTGCGAATGAAATGCATAGTGTTGGTATTAGGAAAACATGAGAAGAAGGACATTTAATTTGAACTTTTTCAAATTGTAGCCGACTGGAAAGCGTGATGTTGATTCCGTTAGTTAGGTCTTTTAAAAAAATCCATTTAAATTAAAACCAAATATTAAAAAAAATGAGACAAACTCATTTCTCCCCATTTTTATCGAAAATTAAAGGGAATGCATCAGGTATTTTTTTTTTGTAAAGTTAAAATAAGACATTTTCTAGATTGTAATAAGTGTTTCCAAGCTGTTTAAGCCGTTTTTTTCTTTGTAAAAAAAAACTTAAAAAAAAGTTTTTTTGATCAAAAAAAAACTTTTTTTAAGTTTATTTTAACTTTACAAAAATACTACTAATAATCACCTTTGATTTTCAATAAAATCGGGTATAAAATACTTTTGTCGTAGTTTTTTTTTTAATATTTCTACTTAAGTGACAAAATCCATTTTGATGTCAAATTAAAGGTATTTGGAAGACCTACCTAACGGATTTAAAATCACGTTCAAACATTGCAAATTTCTAAGTTGAGGTTCTGAATTCTGAATTTTTACTTTTAAGGTCAACTTACAAGAGAAGTCTCCCTGGTGTCACCCTCCGATTTACATGAAATTTAGATATGTTGTTTAGAATGAAAATTAATTCGACACGTATTTTTTAGCGGCCCAAGCTCATTTTTAGGGAGGGTCGATAAAAAACAGAAAAATTGCAGTTTCTTCCCCCCCCCCCTCATTTGCACCCCCTTAATATGAATTCGGGCCGCTAAAAAAAATACGTGTCCCTTTATTTTTCCTGCTCTAGAAAATAAAACCAATTCCATAAAAATCGGCGGTTGACCCTTGAACTTATAATTTTTACCACGAATATTTTTTTTAAGCTAGCAACATTTAGAAGTAATGTATCCAGTTTTGTAAAAATCTTATAAGATCTTATTTTTTAGATAAAATCAATTTGAGTGAGTTCATCCCGACCTTTCAAAAATCTTTCAGGTCATAAGAATTCATATTCCGCTTCAAGAGTTGCAACATTGGATCCTACGAGCATTAAAATCCACCCGATTCGCAAGACCCCGTTAGGAGATTGTCGTAAGGACATGATTGAGTGTGTCATTCATGTTATGCTTCAGAGCTTCAACCTCGGTAAGGTTTGGTTTATGATTAAAGAAAATTGAATGACAAATGTTGCTGTTATCTGCAAAGAATAGATAGGATTGGAAGTTAGACCCAGGAGGTCGTTAAGAAACAAGCAAGAAAGTTGGTAGTCGGTCAAAACCGATAATATTATACCCTATACCTTTCCGGAAAATGGGTCTTCAATCTAAACATGGACCGATTAAATATTTCTTCTGTTTGATCTTAAATTAGTGTTGAAAACACATACAATCCAAATGTTGGTAAAAAAGTCTAATTTTTCTGCCAGTAGACCGATTTAACTGAATATAGGACGGCTAAGTCTATGGGGCAAAGTCCAAAAATGGTCTAATCACAATTAGATTTGTTTGGTTTACCAAAGTACACGTTTAATGCATACTCATAAAGTTTAAATCAAATATTCCCATTTTCATGAATTTTGAGAGATTTATGTGAATATCGAGAGGATGGTTTGTATGTGGACTACAAGTAGAACTGGTCCGATTCCTTTAAAATTTGAAATAATAATTTGTAAAAAAAACACGTTTACCTGTCAAATTTCAAAAGGAAACATAATATTATAAGACGTTTGTATGGGGGCTAGGTCTAAACATGAACCGATTTTTATCTATTTTCAATAGGCTTCGTCATCGAGTCAAAAGAACTTAAGTTTAAATTTTCAGACAAATTGATTTATAATTGCGACTTGTATCATGGACAGACGGACATCAGCACAGTCATTATACATTGTACCGCAGAGTACCAACAAATTTCAGTTCTCTACTATAAAATATATGTATAAGAATCTTTGAAATGCAAATAGAGTTTTTGAATTACTAATAGAATCTTCGAATTACAAGTACATGTTGAGTTTACTGTTTGATAGCTAACATTACTTGTTAATTGTTAAATGTTTTTATAATCGAGTATTATTATTAAATAGAGTCGAAAACACTTTTATGTTTTCTATTCAGTTAAAATAAAATATAAAACTCAATAGGTTATGGGCTACGCACCTCAGAAAAATATTTCAAAATAAATAAACAATTTTGTCAATTTGTGAAAATTTTTAAAATAAACAATAGAATCGTGTGATTATTGAATAGATTGGCGAATTGATTTAGAATCGTTAAATTTTAGCAAAAACCATTGAAAACTGTAAAAAGGATAATTCGAATTTATAATTTAGTGGTCTGTAATCGTCAAATAAGCTATTGAAATGGAATTTTGTAAGAACATAAAACCGCTCTCAGGTGAGAATGAGTGGCCAATATGGAAGCGGAAAATCCGAGATGTTTTGGACTTCTACGAAGGAGCTCTCGACGTAATTGATAGGAAAATTACTAAACCTGCACCTCTAGGACAGAATGCTACAGCTGAGCAAATAATAGAGAACAAGAAAGATACCGAATTCTACAGGAAAGCTAATTCTTATGCCAAAACAATCATTACCAGTTGCATTACTGATCAAGTTTATCAAAAGGTAATGGACAAAGATGGAGCATATGAAACATGGATATCGTTAAAGGATATGTTTGAAGCAACATCGAAGGATCAATTGTTTAAAAAATGTTCTGATCTTTTCGCATTTTCATGGCAAGAGGAAGAAGATGTTTCAACACATATTTCTAAAATACGAACTATTTGGGATGAATTAAATAACGGTTTGAAGGTGAAAGGCGAAAACAAGCTCCCAGATATGTTATTGGTTTGTAAAATTCTACATATCCTTCCAAAAAGCTATGAAATGTTTCGATCTAATTGGATGATGATGGCAGGCGAAAAAGATAAGTCCATCGAAGAACTTTCCACACAGCTCTGTATGTATGAAAGGAATTTTAAGATAAGTGAAAAAGTCTGTGAAAAAGAAAATCAACATGCTTTGAAGGTAAACGTAGGAAAAGAGCTGAATTCGAAGTTTAACAAAAAAGAAGATGTTTGCAATTATTGCAAGAAAAAGGGCCACTGGCTGAAAGAATGTAGAAAGTGGATATCCGATGGGCGCCCTAATAGAAATCAAAATTATAATACTGGTAATGTAAATAATACAACCGTTGCACTTCCTTCTATTTGTAGCGAAATTAATATGGCAAACAATGTTATGGACTGGTGGATTGATAACGGTGCTACGAGGCATGTAACAAGCTGTTATGAATTTTTTACTGATTTTCAAAAGTTTAAAGAACCACATTCAATTCAGGCTGCGGGAAAAGAATTTTTAAGGGCTGTTGGTAAAGGTGTTATAGAAATCTATTCCAAAGTAGATGGAACACAGCTCAAACTGAAACTGGAGGATGTGTGGTACGTTCCTGAAATATCCAAAAATTTATTTTCTGTATTGGCAGCACAAGACAAAAATCAAAATAGCATTTTTAAGTCAACAACTACTCAATGCTGGTTGACGGTTGATGATGGTATAGTAGTATGTGGTCACAGGTTAAGAAATGGTTCGTTGTATAAAGCAAAAATAACTCCAATACTTCCAACACAAATCGTAAACTACTCAGTTGATAATAGTTCAACATTACAACTTTTTCACGAACGATGGGGTCACCAGGATAAACATCACGTAAAAGAAAAGCTTAGAAGAGATCTTGGTATGCAAATAAAATACAACAATGACATCTGCGAACCGTGTATTTATGGAAAATCAACTCGATTATCATTTGGAAGGCGCCAAACAGCAACCGCTCCAGGGGAGCTAATATCTAGTGATGTATGTGGACCCTTTCCTCAATCTTTTCAAGGATTCAAGTACTTAATTGTTTTTAAAGATGACTACACAAAGTACAGGTATGGGTATATCGTTAAAAACAAATCAGATGTCAAAGATGCATTGTTGAATATGTTAGCACATGCAAAGCAACAGGGTCATACAGTCAAGACATTATTAAGTGATAATGGTGGAGAGTTTAACAACTCTATCGTAAAGAGTATACTACAAAATAATGGTATTAATCAGAAGTTTACCGCTCCCTACACTCCTCAGCAAAATGGAGGTGCAGAGCGAGAGAACCGTACTATAGTAGAAATGGCAAGGACCTTTAAATATTCAAATCCAGAAGTTGTTTTTCCAGAAACAATGTGGGCTGAATTCGTTAAATCAGCTATTTATATTTTAAATAGAACTGGGAAATCATCAGTACCCGAAGTAAGTCCTTTTGAAGTTTGGTGTGGCAAGAAGCCTAGAATAAGCCACCTTCGTATTATTGGTTCAACCTGTTTTGTTCATGTACCAAGTCAAAAACGTAAAAAAATGGATAAAAAAGCTGTTAAAGGGTTCCTAGTCGGTTATGATGGAGATGAAAGATACAGAGTATATATAAAACAACAAAACAAAGTTGAAGTATCTAGAGATGTGAAATTTCAAGAAAAAGTAAAAGGCTGTAATAATGATAAACAAGATGATGTCGTAAATAATCCAGAAGATGATACCCAAATCGATAACAATCAAGATGGTGTAGCAGTTATTAAATTGAAATTAACAAATAATGATGATTCCGTGCCAGATTTTCAGCAAAATGAAGATTTTCAGCAAAATGAAGATTTTCAACAAAATGAAGATTTTCAGCAAAATGAAGATTCCGTGCAAGATGTTCAACAAAGTGATGATGCCGTATCAGATTTTCAACGAAATGACGTTGCCAAGCTAGATTTTCAACAAAGAGATGATGTCGTATCAGATTGTCAACAAAATAATGAGGACGCATCAGATGTTCAAGCTGGTGAATGTTCAGAACTTATAAATAATAATTATAGTAATACACAATCTAGTAATGCTGATGAAAATAATGGACATGAAACTGAAAATGAAGACTTTGAGGGATTTGAAGATGATTATCAAGATGCCGAAGAAGATATACAAACTGGAAAACGTAATCGATCTGATAGTTCTGAAGAAGATGAACCTATAAGTAAAAGACTTCGTAATCGAACTCTTATTTCAAATTCCAGGTATAATGATTTTGTTATGATGAGCCAAGATATTTTATCTCAAATTCCTACTCCAACAACATATAAAGAAGCTATACAAAGCAATCAAAAGGATGAGTGGAAGAAAGCCATGTTGTGTGAAATAAAGTCATTATCAGAAAATAACACATGGATTCTTACAAATTTACCAAAAGGATCTAAAGCATTACCAGGTAAATGGGTTTTCAAAATTAAAATGAATCCAGATGGGAGTATTGATAAATATAAAGCAAGACTGGTCATAAAAGGTTTTACGCAAAGAAAAGGTATTGATTATGATCAAACATATAGTCCAGTTGCAAAGATGACTACCATACGTTCGCTTTTAAGCATTGCTGCTAGTGAAGAACTTCACTTAGCTCAATTTGATGTCTCAACTGCTTTTCTCTATGGTGAATTAGATGAAATTATATATATGAAGCAACCTGAAGGTTTCGATGATGGATCTGGTAGAGTTTGTCAACTTAAGAGAAGTCTGTACGGACTCAAGCAAGCACCTAGATGCTGGAATAAAAGAATGGGAGATTTTTTAGTGAAAAATCTATGTTTAAAAATTAGTACTGCAGATCCATGTCTTTTTATTAGAGAGAAAAACGGAAAGAAACTAGTGCTTGGGCTCTATGTGGATGATGGTTTAGTTGCCGCTTCTGATCGTAATGAACTTGATGTATTTTTAAATGAACTGAAATCCGAATTCAAAATAGTTGTAAAAGATGTAAGTTATTTTCTTGGTTTGGAGATAGAAAGGAAAGAAACTGCTATAAAAATAAGCCAAAAAGCATACGCTAAGAAAATTCTTCAAAAGTTTAATTTTTCCGAATGTTAATCGGTATCAACTCCAATGGATAAAGTTACAGGAACATCAAAAGCAGGGAAAGTTGAAGTTGAATTTCCGTATAGGCAAGCAGTTGGTGCCCTGATGTATTTAATGTTGGGTTCCAGACCAGACTTGGCTTATACCATAGGTTTTTTATCAAGATCTTTAGAAAATCCGACTCAAGAAGATGTTCAAAGAATAAAGAGAGTGTTTAGATACATCGCAGGCACACTTGATTTTGGTATTACGTATGATAAAAATGGACCAAAATCTTTAGAATGCTTTAGCGATGCAGATTTTGGTGGATGTTTGACAACTGGTAGATCCACTTCTGGTGTTGTAGTGACTTATGCTGGAGGAGCCATATCTTGGCTAAGTCAAAGACAACAAATGGTTTCCACATCTACAACTGAAGCAGAAATTGTAGCCGCAAACGAAGCTGCAAAAGAAGCTATTTGGCTTAAAAGGCTTTACAAGGATGTGATTAATTTGAAGCAAGTTCCAGTTATCAATATTGATAATACAGCAGCTATACGCCTTGCACAAAATCCCGAATTCCATAGAAGGACTAAGCACATAGCAATTAAACATTTCTTCATACGAGAAAAAGTAACCGAAGGTCAACTACAAGTGTCTCAAGTGTCAACTGAAGAGCAAGTGGCAGATATGATGACAAAACCATTAGCTAAAATTCGTTTGAAATATTTATGTAATCGTTTAAATCTTTGTTAACTATCAAACAAGGGAAAGTGTTGAGTTTACTGTTTGATAGCTAACATTACTTGTTAATTGTTAAATGTTTTTATAATCGAGTATTATTATTAAATAGAGTCGAAAACACTTTTATGTTTTCTATTCAGTTAAAATAAAATATAAAACTCAATAGTACAATTAATCTTTACGAAGTACAATTAATCTTTACGAAGTACAATTAATCTTTTTTGAAAACAAAATCCGGCTTTCGGCTTTTTAAAGTTTTTAGTCCTATGCATTTTCAGTGCAAAATTTTGAATTTTTAAGTTGCACTACTCCCGTTTGTGTGGTACAACTCAGGACAAGTTCCACAGTCGATGTACAAAGTTTCATCAGATTTGGATGTAATCTTGCCCTAAGCTTCGTAAATGGTGTAGTCGCTATGAAATTGTTTCCGGCTATAAAAATCTCTACATTTGACAAGAAAATCGCTACATTGATGGCAGTGTTTATAAGAGCAAAAATAAATTCTTATACATACAAGCTAAGTAGACTTGTGCTTAATAGTTCAATTGAGTGAGCGCTCATTTTCGTTCATTTCAGATTAAAGACCTAGTTCGTTCATCTAGTTCAATCGCTCTTTTGTTGTTTTCGTTCAACAGTTCGTGAACGAAACATGTTGATCATGTCTGTTGGTCGTTCATCTAGTTCAAATCGGTCAATTTTTGTTGTCGTTCAACAGTTCGTGATCGAATCATTTTGATCATTTCTGTTGTTTTGGCTTTCATTCAAAAAATACAAAAAAATTTTGAATAAAAACATTAATTAAAAGAAATATATACAAAATTTGTAAAAAAACATAAATTATGAGAAAGCGTGCCAAAAGAGGGGAGAAAACTAATGCCTTATGACAAAATTAACAAAAAAAAATTTAACGGCCGAACTAAAAGATCAAAATGAAGTAATGACCAATTGAGCTGAATGAACGAAAAGACCTAAAAGAGCTGAAATGAACGAACTAGATAAACCGTTCAGATAAGTGAATAGTTCAATTGAACTAGTTCGTTCGTGAACGACACAACTCTAAGAGCCCAGTCACAATTGGAACCACCGACGACGAACCACATCAAAAGAGAGAGCGACGCATTAAAATTAAACGACAGACGACCGGACACATTTTATAAAGAAAATGACGCTCATATCAGTTACACATTTATTTTTTTTCTTTAGTTATCCCTTAAAAACACAATATATCAACTCCAATTGGAAAAATTAGCATATTTTGTTGAACATATGGCAACGCTACTTGACAGAAATTTTAAAAATATGAGAGGGTGGTGAGAGAGAACTACAAAAATAGAATAGAATCTATTCTGGCGGCAGCGTGGTCGACCACAAAGCGATTTTTTGCTTTTCATACAAACTGTATTAAAACATTTTGTGGTAACCGAATGTGGTGCCAATTGTGACTCGGCTCTAAAGCTAAGAGAACTGAGCGGGAAAAAATGCATGGATGCAAAAAAAATTAACACATGAAAATTTAATAAAACAAAATTAGATACAAGTTATAAAAAAAAATATTTACAAAAAAATGTTTAAATGTACCAACTATTCAATAATATGAACAATGCTTAAAAAAAGACAATGAAAAAAATACATTGGAGCGCCATTTTTAATTTGCGATTGTTAAAAAAAAGCATAAAAACGAGCAAAAAAAATCATTTATTTCAGTGTACATAAAAGTTATATCAACGTGTTTTATTTCTTTTTGTAATTTATAGTTAGTATTGCAATTTATGAAATAAATATATGCATAATAAAAAGTGTGTACATACCTTCTATTATTAAAACTTTTTTTATGCGAACTGTACGCTGCTTGGCAATTATTCGCAAATTAACGTAGTGGACGACGCACCGCTTAATTATCTTCTTATCCAAGGCAATTATTCAATTGTCTGCTAAATGTTTTTTCAATGACAAGAATTGTTTGAACACTTCACTTTTTTCTCACAAAACAATTAAAACATTTATTTTAACATATACTTTTTTTCTTTTATGATAAAAAAAATTAGGCAATAAAAATGCCGCACCACTTCGACTGTTGTTTGCAGCGTCGTTCTTTTTTCTTGTCTAACCGTTTTCTTCGGAAAAATACGAATTGTGTCGTTTCTTCAAAAATGGCATTTTCACTGTTGCCAATTTGTTGTTTTTCCATACAACTAACGTTTTTTAGTAGCATCTAGCCACTGTTGCCAAGTTGGAGGTTTTCCCGCTAAATCTAGCGCTTTTTGTTAGGATTTAGCGGGAGAAATTTGGTTTTAGCGCACGCAAAAAAAATCTGTGTCGGAGTGAGCAAAAATCTGGCATAATTTTACCAAAAATACGCTAAAACTACAACCGATGAAGTAGTTTTCGTAATTTAGCCAAAACGCTTATGTAAAAAATTTTGAAGAAAATGCTAATGCTATTTAAGCAAAAACTTGGTAAAATGTACCAAAAGAAATATGGTGAAATATACCAAAATTATTAGAAAACGTGACTAAAAATAATGCAAAAAATTACCACATTTATGCCAAAATAAATTTTCTATTAAATTTTTGTAAAAATTTGTATATGTATTTTACATAAAAAATGAATTATGTTACTTTAATACCATATTCGCATACAATGTATAAAACATCGTTTAACTTTTGTGTTTAAAATTAAACGAAAGTGTTCGCATTGCCAGCAGTGAAGCAAGCCGGTCGGCGCGGCTGACGGCTGAGTCGCTAAGCCGATATTTTTCCACGAGCCGCGCCGCCGCCGATATCATCGGCTGATCGGCGGCTCAAACTCCAGCCGATTTTGGCGGTTTTGAAATTAAAAAGTGCATATTCCTCAATTTTGTTCCATTTGGATATTAAAATTTCTAAAAGTCATATTGGAATTCAAAAAAGTCCAATTAAAATATAGAAATCTAATAGAGAATTACAATTTCTGAATGACTATTGGCCTTTTCCAAATTTCAAATGAAATTTCTAGGTTTCAATACTTTTTTCTAGATTTCATTTGAATTTCAACTAAACTTTTCTCAAATTTAATTGCGATTGCTGAATTTTAATTGTCTGTTTTATTTGTGTTTTATATTATTGGGCTTTATATTTTATAATTTAATAGGTATATTAGTTCGGTTTGAGTCCTTATTATTTCTGAGAAATAATAATTCCTGTTTACAAATTAAAAAAAAAATTTGCGATCCGCGGCACTTTGCATTTATTTTCAATGTAAAATCTTACGCAAAATCCGAAAATGTTTTAATATTTGAAAAGTTTATGTAAAAGTTATTCATATCTTTTTTATTCAAATTCCCAATAAAATTACCTAACTTTTGCAAGAAATCCGGAATCGATACGATCAAGGAAACCATCAGGATATTGTAAGGAAGTTCAAAATATCCTTTTTATGGTTATATCATTATAAGTATCCGAAGTTTGCAAGAAATTTCCTGTTCAAAACATATGTGGTATATAGACACTCCAATAAAAAGAA
This sequence comes from Pegoplata infirma, assembly GCA_963921195.1. Classification (NCBI taxonomy): domain Eukaryota; kingdom Metazoa; phylum Arthropoda; class Insecta; order Diptera; family Anthomyiidae; genus Pegoplata; species Pegoplata infirma. The sequence goes on from OY992537.1 coordinate 232,555,631, forward strand.
AATCTAAAATCCATTAAGTATATCCTGAAATATTTGCAAAAGAAATCAAAATATTGAACCAAATTTGAATATTTCTTTCATACATTTGTTCGTACCAATTTTTATGATTTTTTTGGTAAAATTAAAAAAAGAAGATTAAATCACATTTCCTTAAAATGTTTGCCTCTTAAAAACGAATCTGACACCAAAAAATGTATCAAATCGCCTTCTCGAGATATAGCCATTTTTAATTTTTGTGGACCAAGTTCAAATAAATAAAAATATGAATAACTTTAACATACACTTTTTCAATATTAAAAAAATTTTCGTTTTGAGCGCTTAGTCCACAAAAAATGAAAATGCCTATATCTCGAGAAGGCGATTCGATACAACTTTTCTGATGACAGATTCGTGTTTAGGAGGCCAAAATACTTTAGAAAATGTATCCAACATGTCTGTGCAAAAACCGTGTAGAGTAGTGTTAATGTTTATATATTTTTAACGAAAATAGTAGTTAACTTTAATTTTTTCAAATACTTGGACAAGGAACAAAGACTTTTTTAAACATCTCACTCTTAAACACTTCAAAACAGCTAGTGAACCCCGTATTATATGTATGTTTTTTAGTTTTGTTTTATTTTTTTTTTGTTCGAAAGGGGGGGGGGCTTTTGCCCACCCCAGAATAATGGCCTAGATACGCTTATGTCTACACCACTCTATGGTACAGGGTACAGATGGTCGCGTGAGTGACTTTTGACTCACTCTTACGAGTACTCACACAAACTTCACTTACACTCACGAAACTTTTTTTTATAAAAAAAAAATTTGATTTTTTTGGAATGAAAGAAAATATAAAGAGAAAATAAAGCACGCAAAAAAAACGACTCACGCAAACTCACTCACGCAATTTTTTTCCACTCACTCACAACCACTTGAGTAAAATTGAGTTTCAGTCACACTCAAGCGTGAATCACGCACAAATCTGCTCATGTGCCCATCTCAAGTACAGGGTATTATGAGTTTGTCTTAATGTTTGTAACTATCCAAAATATTGGTCCTAAACCAAACTTCAAGTATAGCGATCGATTTAGAATCACTTTCTGGGTCGATTTAGCGATGTCCGTCCATGTAAACATAGTGAGCACGATACAGGTCGCAACAATCAATTGATTTGACTGAAATTAAATTTATGCTTCCATTTTCCCAAGGAAGAAGCCTCTTGAAATTAAAAAAAAATAATCGGTCCATGTTTTGACCTAGCCCCCATACAAACGCCCCCCAAATTTGGCTAACATTACTTTTACACCCGTAATTTAACAGGTATCCTTTCGAAATTTAGCATGTGAATAAAGAAATACCCCAAAATAACATATTTTGTAATCATATATTTGGAATGTTTCCAAATTATAAAGAAATCTGACCATTTCTACTTGTTGTCCCCACACTAACAAAAAAAAAATTAACTTAATTTTGGGATACTATTTTCTTCAAAATAGTTCATAAATTTTACCACAATTTAGTAAAATTTAACTAAAAGTTTAGAAATTTAGAAAAGTTTGGAAACTTTCTACCCATTAGTTTATCATATTTATCTTCTTAGATTTAAGAAAGTTTTTTTTTTTTCACTACTTTAGTAAATTTTTTAAAAGTTGAGAATTTTTTTTAAAAAACATAAAATGACGATATCTAAACTAAAAACTAAGATTTCAAACCGAAAAAAGCTTGTTGAGCGGTGTAATTAGAACATTCTTGGACTCAAATTAAGTTTGTGCACTAATTAAAGATGCCACAAAATATAGATCCAATCGGTTCATGTTTGGACTTCGGACACATTTTCCGGAAAACACTGGTGTAGGGTCGGTCTTGACCCACTATAATTTTCTTACTTGTTACCATAACTCCAATAAAATGGTAATTAAACCATTAATTGATCGACCACTTTTTCGGTAGGGTATCGTGATTAATATGCCTAGGGTATCGTGATTAATATGCCTAGATTTAAACCGTTTTTTACTATACAATAGCGGCGCAGCCGAATTTTTTTTTCAGCCGCGCTGTTCTAAAAAAAACGCGGCGCGCAGCCGAAACGCCGCCGCCGCCGAAAATTTTTGCTCTTCAGCCGCCGCCGAAAATTTTGCATCGGCTTGCTTCACTGATTGCCAGTAGTTTAAAAAAGCATCCGCTTCTTTTCTGGTTCGTTTAGCAGCGGCTGTTTTTTTGATGACAACTTAACACAGGGTTGTTATTTCGTGTTTCCGAGATGTTTTGGAAATGTTTTCGAGATGTTTAAAATTAAACGATGTTTTGTTTTGAATGTATGGGAAAACACATGTTTAAATTTAAACATGCCAATGTGAATATGGTATAACATCGACAAGCATAATTTTAGCAAAAAATTGTTAAAAAAAATTTTTTGGTATGAAAAAAATTTTACCAAGTAGGATTGCTCAATCTGACACAGATTTTTTTGCGTGCGGGAACGGTGCTTTAGCTGGTAAATCTAGCGCTTTTTGTTTGGATTTAGGTTTTTCTTTTTTTTTTCTTTTTTTTCAGTCGAAAACGCCAAGTTTGTCGAATTTTAGCGCTGTTTTTGAAACTTAGCAGGAGAATTTTATATTTTCCCGCTAAATTTTTTTCGGCGGTTTCTTGCGTGTTTTTGTGAAAAGTCAATTTTCGTAGAAAAAAATAATTTGGAGGTAAATTTTTCTTTTTTGTCAATCAAAAATGCCAAGTTTTTCGGTTTTCAGCGCTTTTTTTTTGTAATTTTGTAATTTCTAGCGCTTTTTTTGTGAAATTTAGAGGTTTTTGGTTAAAAATAGTTGGCAACAGTGCATCTAGCGGGCAAAAAAGTGTGTAGTAATGTAGCGATTTTTTGTCAGCCATGCATTTTTTTAACAGTATTTAATTCATAAAAGAATACACGCAAAAAAATCTGTGTCGGAGTGAGAAAAAATCTGTCTTAAAAATTAACAAAAATATGTATGCTACACGCAAAAAAAACAGGTGTAATATTACACAAAAATCTGGCATAATCTACCTAAGTTTATACGTAAATATACAACTTAACAAGTTATTAGACTATTTAGTTAATAAACTTAGGTCAAAAATTTTCTTACAAAAAGTATGACATTTATAAAAGAAAACTTTGTAAAAATGATAAAGTAAAATTTATCAATTCAAAGTTAAGTCAAAGTTACTACTTATTCAAATATATTATTGAATTTAACAAATTGATTCCGACATAATAAACCAAATAATTTATATCAATTAATACATTTACCTTTATACACTCATAGAAATATCTTAGTAGAAAAATTAGTAAGCCCATTGTAGATCAAGTTTTACAGAATATTGCCGTATTCGACAAAAATTAATGTTGATATCGTTGAATAATCAGTTAAGTTGAATCAACTATTTACAATGCTTATACAGAATTCAAAAGATAAAACCAAAAAAGAAAAAACAACTCTGCTCGTTCATTTTTGTATTATAAAGTTGGTAGCAGTGTGAAATTAGTTTGTCAAATTTTCTATAAAAAAATTTAAGGCTCCGACACAATGTCGGAAAAAAATTTATAATTTTCTATAGCAAACTTTCATCCGATAACAAATTTTCTATAGCAAATTTATATTCGATAACAAATTTTCTCTTCAAAATTTATAATTTTTTTATCGATTATAAATTGTTTATAGAAATATTTTCATCGATTATAAATTTTTTTATAGAAAATTTGTTATCGATTATAGATTTTTAAAATATTGTTATGAATATATATAAAAGATAAAAAAATTTCTATAGACAATTTTTAATTTTCTCAGATTTAGAAAATTTATAATTTGTTATCGATTATAAATTTTTCGTAAAAAATTTGTTATCGATTATAAATTATCTATAGAAAATTTGTTATCGATTATAAATTTTTTATTGAAACTTTTTCAACGATTATAAATTTTCTATAGAAAATTTGTTATCGATTATAAATTTTTAAATTTTCTATGGAATATTTTTAATCGATAAAAAAATTTCTATAAAAAATTTATAATCGATAACAATTTTTCTACAGAAAATTTATAATCAATTACAAATTAAAAATTTTCTATAGAAAATTTTTTATCGATTATAAATTTTCCAAAGAACTTTTTTTTATCGATTATAAATTTTTCATAGAACATTTCAATAATTTATTTTTAAAATTTCTATATTGTTCTGTAGAAAATTTATGATCGATGAAAAAGTTTCTACAGAAAATTTAAAATCGATAAAAAATTTTCTATAGAAAATTTTTTATCGATAACAAATTATAAATTTTCTAAGTCTGAGAAGATTAAAATTATAAATTTTCTATAGAAATTTTTTATTGATTATAAATTTTCCATAGAAAATTTTAAAAATTTATAATCGATAACAAATTTTTTATAGAAAATTTATAATCGATGAAAAAGTTTCTAATGGTGTTTTCTTTTCTAAAAAAAAATGTTTGCCTTTTTAGGGCATACATTTTTAAAATGTTTAACACGCCTTAAAAAAATCTATAAAAATTTGCATTTTATTTGACTGGAATAGAACACAACATACAGAAATACTCTGCCCTGTACTTTTTAACAGCTGTTTTGAGAAAACAACACAGAAAAAGTCAGCTGTTGTACAAGGCAATTTCAACCCCGTGTTTTTTTACGGGGTAAAAAGTGCAACTTTTTTGCACTTTATAGGGCAGACATTTTTAGAAAAGAACACGATATTCTTTATAAGGGTTGACATTTTTTACAAAAGAACACAAAAACACAATTTTCGGGGCGAAATGCAAAAAAAAGGCACATTTTTTGCCAGAAAAGAAAACACCATAAATGTTCTAAAAAAAATATAATCGATAACAAATTATAAATTTTCTAAATCTGAGAAAATTATAAATTTTCTATAAAAATTTATAATCGATAAAAAATTTTTATAGAAGATTTATAATTTTCTTAGGTTTAGAAAATTTATAATTTGTTATCGATTATAATTTTTTTTTTAGCAAATATTTTTTCTACAGAAAATTTATAATTGATTGAAAAAATCGATAACAAATTTTGTATAGAAAATTTATAATCGAAAACAAATTATAAATTTTCTTTAGAATTTTATTCTATTTTTAAAATGTCTATATTGTTCTATAGAAAATTTATAATCGATGAAAAAGTTTCTATAGAAAAGTTTCTATATATAGAGAATTTAAAATCGATAAAAAAAAATTATAGAAAATTTATTATCGTTATTATTATGTTACAGAAAATTTATAATCGATAACGAAATTTCTATAGTTTTCTAAAATTTGAGAAAATTAAAATTATAAATTTTCTATAGAAATTTTTTATCGATTATATATTTTCTATAAAATTTTAAATTTTCTGCAGAAAATTTGTTATCGATTATAAATTTTCTATAGAAAATTATAAATTTTCTATGGAAAAATAATTTATAATCGATAAAAAAAAATTTTATATAATTATATCAACCGTGCACCTTTTAATCCGAATCATGATTAAATTATATATAACTACATATGACTGTATTTAAAAAATTTAGAAAATATCTCACGCGATGTATAATCATATATGATTAATTATGTTTGCATAAAGTTATATATTGTTATATATGATTATTTTTACTCGGGAGCCGATTATAAATTTTTGTTATAAAAAATTTTTAATCGATTATACAATTTTCTATAGAAAATTTGTTATAGATTACAAAATTTTGTATAGAAAATTTGTTATCGATTACAAAATTATTAAATATATAATCCATAAAAATTTTTTTTTAGAAAATTTATAATGTATAAAAAATGTTCTATAACAAATTTATCGACGAAAAATATTTAGCGAGATATATCGCTTTAAAGTTAAAAGCGAAATCGCTTATATCTCGGCTTGTAATGGTCCGATCGGATTTAATAGTGTATCGTTGGAAAGGTAATTTTAATCTTGATACTAAAATCTTAAGTTAAATTACAAAAAAAAGAAAATATAACCAAAATACTTGCGACCTTAAACAAGTTGTTCAACAAAAACCAGTAACAGAATAAAAACGTAATGGACATGGACCAAAGACTTTTTTAAACATCTCACTCTTAAACACTTCAAAACAGCAAGTGTGAACCCCGTATAAGCGACCACTAGCAAAAATAACTATTATGCAAATAATTCTAAATCTTTTTCTCTTAACGAAAAACGTTTATTTTAAAGAAAATTAAATTTCTGCAAAAAAACTATTTCCTAAATTACAATCTTCATCAATATCATCCTCCAACTCTTGATTAAATTCATTGAAAAATTTACCATTTGTATTTGAATTCCAAGCAGATGAATCCTCCATTGTAGTTTTTGTTATTTCCGGTGTAAAGTGTGTGTAAGTACATTCCGTATATTTCAAAGGATTTTCTAAAAATTCTGGAAATGGTTTTATATTGTAATTGTCATAGAAAAACTCAAAAATTTGTGGCTTTTTTGTATACGTGTTGAATTCTAAACGTAATTTACGTTTTAAATTACAACCCCACATAAATGTTAAGTGATGATGAAAGCAAAGATATTGTAAATTATCATCAGCCGCCGCAGCAATATTTAACCAATCTTGTATACAATCTAAGGGAGGGTTTATCAAATCATCCTTATATTTAGGATTAAATAGTGTAGGATTGGCCAAAAGTCCTCTAGCCGCCATAATACCATCAGCTTTGGTCTGTTCATATAATTCACAAGCTGTCTGCCAAGACTTTACACTACCATTAGCTATTAATGGTATCCTCATGGAATCCTTAACATCTTTAATAGCGGTAACATTTAAAGGTTCTGATGTTTTTTGCCACATCGTTCTGCCGTGTAAACTAAGAAATGTAGCACCACACATTTCTAATTGTCTAACAAAATCGATTGTTGTCTTACTGGACTCATGATTTAGTAAACGAATTTTCAGGGAGACACTAAAGTTTTCATTTACTCGTCTCCTAATAGTTTGTATAATATCCTTAACCAATTCGGGTTGTTTTAATAGACCACAACCATATCCCTTAGCTATGGCCCATGACTGGGGACAACCGCAATTGAGATCTATGCCATCAACGTAGGGATATATAAACTGGGCAGCATTGGAAAATTCTAAAGCATCCTTAGCGGCAAATTGTGCTATGACTGGGTTATCATCTGAGGTTGTTGTGAATTCATTTTGTCTGGCCTTTTCACTGTTATTAAAAGAATCGGCTATAATCATTGGAGTAAAACACAATTTTACACCATGTTTCCTTAGCAAACGTCGAAATTCCAATTTGCTGTAACGTACCATCGGAGCTGCTACCCGAAGAAACCCATGTTCTTGGGATTTTTCTTTTTGGAATAATTCTAAAATATCGTGTTTAGATCTTTGCATTGTAAATTCCATAACTATTTTTTTTTTTTTTTTTCAGTTTTGCAAAATGTTCACAAAAAGTTATTTTATATTTGTTTAGTTTTGTTTTGACTTGTCTGTTTATCCGTTTGTTTTTTATATTCCTCCACGTCAGGACTGCCAGCTTTTTTTTAATCCCATCCCCCAACTTAAAAACTCTCATCCCCAAAAATTCTTTTAAAATTTACTTGCACGCAAAACAAGCTTAATACCCTATTCACACGTACAGTTTTAAATCGTTTTTAATACCCCTATAGGGTATTACACCCTATTCACACGTACAGTTTTAAATCGTTTTTAGCAGCAATATTTTTAACACTTTCTTTATTCTATTACAGTATATTGACAGAAAATGCTAAAAATAATTGCTAAAAACGGTTTAAAACTGTAAGTGTGAATAGGGTATTAGATGTTCATGTGAACAGGTGGTGTGTGGGCAATATTGACATTGTAATATACTTAAAAACAGATTTTTTATGATTGCTGTATTTAAAAAAGCACTTGTTTATCTAAAATAATTCATACCATAAAAATTCGCGAAAAAATCAGTGTCATCTTAGGAAATCCCCGGATCACCAATCAAATTGTATATCCCCATTTTCCAAAACAACCCCCTTTTTGAGATAAAGCCCCGAAAATGGCAACTCTGCTCCACGTGCTTTTTCGTATACACTGTTGCCAATTTGGTGTTTCCTTCTTAAACGAGTGTTTTTAGTTCCTTCTATCGTCTAGTAATTAAGCGGTTTTCGGAAAATCTACCGATTTCTTAGTGTAGTATTACCAGATTATGGCAATTACTCTTGGCAATGCCAGATGTACAAATTGTTCGATCCATCGTATATTTATGGTACGATCCAAGGTCTTTTCAGGTGGATGCCCTGTAAAATACCTTCCTTGTTAATACAACCTATTCATAAATTCATGGGACACAGGTTTTTTTTCGCTGAGCATTTGGTGTGGAATGCCTCATATCTCTGTACCTTTTGGAGGGTTATTACGTAACTTGATAGTGGTCAATCGTATCGTTTCCATCGTTATTCCATTACCATATAGTGTCATATGGTAATAGAATAATGTGCTAACGATGACGATTATCAAGTTACATAATTAGCCCCTGGTCACAGACTAATACAGACTCGACATAAGTGACAGGTGTCAAAAAAGTAATCTTTAACCATATGGTTAATATTTTCAAATTATTCTACGAATTAGGTTAGAAAGAGAAAACTGATATAACGCGCCATAAGAAAAATGGATGCCAGATCGGATTTTGTTGTTTCACTCACTCCTAAGTCGTAGAAAGTGTTGCCATGTTAGCGTAAAACGGACTAAAAACCGCTGTGTTTTCTCCTAAAATCGCTTAGTTTTTCCCCATTTTTTTCTGTAAAACTCTACCACAGACTAAATACAGACTCGACAGTAGAGTTTTATAAGAAAAAATGGGGAAAAACTAAGCGATTTTAGGAGAAAACACAGCGGTTTTTAGTCCGTTTTACGCTAACATGGCAACACTTTCTACGACTTAGGAGTGAGTGAAACAACAAAATCCGATCTGGCATCCATTTTTCTAATGGCGCGTTATATTAGCTTTTTCTTTCTAACCTAATTCGTAGAATAATTGAAAAAATTAACCATATGGTTAAGAACTACTTTTTTTACACCTGTCACTTATGTCGAGTCTGTATTAGTCTGTGACTCTACTGTCGAGTCTGTATTTAGTCTGTGCCCTTGTTGTAATTTTTTTGGGGATTACGAACTCCATAAATTAATTTATCGGCACAGACTAAATACAGACTCGACAGTAGAGTTTTATAAGAAAAAATGGGGAAAAACTAAGCGATTTTAGGAGAAAACACAGCGGTTTTTAGTCCGTTTTACGCTAACATGGCAACACTTTCTACGACTTGGGAGTAGTGCTTGGGGTCCGGGAATTCCCGGGTCGGATTTCCCGGGAATTCCCGGGAAAAGACTGACGGAAATTCCCGGGAATTTTTTTAATTTTTCCCGGGAAATCCGGGAAATCCGGGAATTTTATAAAATTTTACATAAAAAACGTTTATTTTAATTTAGTTTTTAATATTTTTTTTACATTTGGAAGAACGGTGCAAATATATATTGATAGCAAAACTGACCAAGTGTAAAAAGTATGACAATATCATGAAAAAATTTAAAAAGTCAAAAAATATACGTCGGTTAAAAAAAAATATAAAAATTTTGAACCTAGAATTTACTTTTTTAGAATAAATATTAAAAGTGCTGCCAACTATATTAGTTTTTGCTCGAATAACGCAGTTTTTAAAGTTTTTTGCGTTTTTTCGCTATTTTTTGTGGGGAAAAAAAGTTGCAATATTTTGTTTGTTTTGTTTTATTGTATTTCAGGATTTTTAACTTTTATTTTTTGATTTTTTATGTTTTAATTAATTGTTTATCTGTAATAAAACAGTTTTTAATAAAAAGTAGGTCAAATTTTATTGTTTTTTATGATTTATATTAATAATGAGAATTTCCCGGGATTCCCGGGAATCCCGGGAAATAAATTATTTTTTTCCCGTTTCCCGGGAAATTGAAAAGTCCGGGAATTCCCAAACACTACTTGGGAGTGAGTGAAACAACAAAAACCGATCTGGCATCCATTTTTCTTATGGCGCGTTATATTAGCTTTCTCTTTCTAACCTAATTCGTAGAATAATTTGAAAATATTAACCATATGGTTAAAAAATACTTTTTTGACACCTGTCACTTATGTCGAGTCTGTATTAGTCTGTGTTATCGGCTTCGCTAAATACAGGGGGCTAATTATGTAACTTGATAATCGTCAATCGTCATAGCACAGACTAATACAGACTCGACATAAGTGACAGGTGTCAAAAAAGTAGTTCTGAACCATATGGTTAATATTTTCAAATTATTCTACGAATAAGGTTAGAAAGAGAAAACTGATATAACGCGCCATAAGAAAAATAGATGCCAGATCGGTTTTTGTTGTTTCACTCACTCCTAAGTCGTATAAAGTGTTGCCATGTTAGCGTAAAACGGACTAAAAACCGCTCTGTTTTCTCCTAAAATCGCTTAGTTTTTCCCCATTTTTTCTTACAAAACTCTACTGTCGAGTCTGTTTATAGTCTGTGGTCATAGTTTGCTCATTATTCTATTACCATCAGAGCTTCGAACGAATTAATTCTATTGAGAATTAATTCCCAAAAAGTTTAATTCTGTTTTAAAAACTTTTGAATTATCATTCCTTACTAGCATTCAACACGAATTAATTCAAAGGCTTAATTCTCAAAGCTTAAATCAAAATGAATTAATTCCCGAGAGAATTAATTCCTTCCAAGCTAATCATTCAATTGAATGATCAAAATTGTTCATCATTCAAATCTATTACAAATTGAATGATGATTTTTTTATTTCATTCCCTTTATATTTTCAAAAATGTGTTGCTTGTGTGCATTTTAAGTATCTTCGTGTGTAAACGATTGGCTGTTGTTTTGTCGACGTCTCGTCTGCTGCTTCCCACACAAGCATAAATGTGTGTGTATGTGTGTAGCGCTTCACTGTTTAAAATTGAATGATAAGAAAATTTCACCATTCAATTTGTAGTAGATTGATTTGGATAAAAAATTAGTTCATTCCTTAAGAATTATCATTCTTAAGGAATGAATTCTTGAAAGAATTAATTCAGTGATTTTGAAAGTTGAATGATTTTAGGGAATGCCAAATTCTATTTTTTTAATTCGAATTAGAAAATTGAATTAAAGAATTAATTCTTTCGAACCTTTGATTACCATAAAGTGACACGATTGACGACTATCAAGTTACATAATTACCCCCCAGTTTTTTTTTGTATTAAGCCTTTTGCCCGGTGGAAGGCTCAGGGCTCAAAGGTGCTTCCTGATTCTGGCGCCACTAATAATAAATTTCGTTTTTTTCTATAAAAATTTCAATACCTTCAACCAAAAATTTTGAATTTATCGTAATTCCCATAGAAAAACCCTAATAAATGCAGCAAGAAGTAACTTGAAAAAAGCAAGTTTCATAATAGTACGTTCAGATTGGCCTTGAAACCTCGTTTAACGAGGTTTCGAGCCAAACCTCATTTGAAAATACGTATTTTCTCTCACAAATTTAAACATTTTTGTAGTGAGGTTTCAACGAAAGTACGATCGAAACCTTATAAATTTCATATTTTTACCACTGTGCGACAATGAGAAATAGAGAAAATGGGAAAATGACAAAAATAAAAAAATAAATAAATCAATTTATTTACAAAATTTTTGTATAATATTTATTAATTTGAAATAAAAATAAAATTTAAACGTGCAAAAAATAATTTACGCATAATTAAATTAGTTAAAAAAATATATTTTTAGTGTGATATTTTCCGAAACCTACATAAGTGTCAAAATTGTTGTGTGTGAACAGGTAAGTTTTTAAATTGAAAATACGAGCTTTCAACGGGGTTTCGAGGCCAATCTGAACATAGCATAAAGGCTTAAACAAAAGTGTCTTGGACTTCGAACATTTTTTTAACAATCAAACACTTGGTTGAAGTTCACACACGTAAGTCACGTGGCCAGTGTCCATCTCTTATTTTATATTCGTCTATTCCTCAAACACAACCCTGCTTTAGTGAACACTACACGCAAAAAAAAACTTGTGTCGGAGTGAGCAAAAATCTGGCATAATTTTACCAAAAATATGCTAAAACTACAACCGACGAAGTAGTTTTCGTAATTTAGCCAAAACACTTATGTAAAAAATTTTGAAGAAAATGCTAATGCTATTTAAGCAAAAACTTGGTAAAATATACCAAAAGAATAATGGTGAAATATACCAAAATTATTTGAAAAGCTGACTAAAAATAATGCTAAAAATTACCACATTTATGCTAAAATAAATTTTCAATAAATTTTTGTAAAAAATTTTTGTATATTTGTTGAATTTAAAATTTTCACAGAATAAATCCATATTAATATAATAAATGTTGTGTAGGATTTAATTTACCACCGACCAACTGACCCTTTTTGTACAATTTTCTCGAGTGACTGCTGCCTACGCTTCTTCTTGAAGTAAAGGATCCGCTATAGCTTCACGAATTTATTTAAAAGCATCCTGTAAAAATAGAAAATTATTACAAAACATAAATTTTTAATTTAAAAAATTGGTTAACGCCATTGGTCTCTTGGTAAGGAGGAACACTTACTTTGTCATTCCATTTGTAACTCATCAAAACAGGTATGGACTCCCTTGGCTTTGGATTTTTAGGTTTTAATTTAATAACTAAAGGCAGGATTGGTGTCCACGCTCTTTATTGTAGTGAAGGATTCTCCATAGCTTCAAAAATTTATTTAGCAGTACCCTGTAAAAATATAAAATTATTACCAAACACTAATTTTTAACTAAAAATATATTAAACCTTATGGGTGTCTTCGGAATGCGGGTATACTCACTTCATCATTACATTTGTTATTCATCGCAACATACGTCTGGGACTCCATTGGTTTTTCTTATTGAATGGTGTTTTAAGTGATGAAAGCAAAATTAACTTTAACATTCTTTTATCTTACATTTATTTATTTTTTAGAAAACGAATTATTTATTTTTATTTATGTATTAATTTATTTTTATTTTATATATCAATTTCCTTTTTACGTTTTTATAACACAAAAAATAAACGAACAACGCACGCACACAAAAATACAAAATGAAAATGGCGGTCTGTATTTGTTTTGTTTTTTTGTTGTTTTCGATAAATTTTTGTGCAGGTAATTTGCGTTATTGAGCAGGCTACTTGGTTATTTTACATAAAAAATGAATTATGTTACTTTAACATCGACAAGCATAATATTAGCAAAAATTTGGTAAAAAAATTTTTTTAGTATGAAAAAAGTTTTACCAAGTAGGATTGCTCAATCTTACACAGATTTTTTTTTTGCGTGTACCCACACACAATAATTTGAAAAGTAAAGAAGTAAAGAAGATTGAAGAAAAAAAAAATAAACGCAAAATCAACAAAAAAAGTAACTTTTTTTACTTTAATTAATTGCAATTAAAAAATATACGAAATACAAATAAAGTAACAATATAAAAGTGGTGACTAATTTAAATATACAACTAAAAACTAAACAAAGTGTTTCATCTTTAAAAGTAGAACGAAAAATACAAGGAAAAAGATGATTAAATAAACGGCGAAGAAAGATTTTTTTACAATTTAAAATAAATTAAAAAATATATAGTGCAATTTAAGATTTAAGTAACTAATAGTTATTAAAAGAAAATTATTTTTCATAAAAAGACATAAGGATGCATTTTTCTATACCAGATACACAAGAATTGTTTAGTGAAGCAACTAGCACCTCCTACACAGGTTATAACATCTATATAAATGGCACCTATCATGCATGTTTGCGGTATAAGCAATTGCATGCATTGAATGAACAACTGCGTAGGATGTGTGTGCCAATGGGTGTTATCATGCCTGATTTTCCACCTAAGAAATTCTTGCCTTTAACCAATAACCAGGTGGAGTGTAGGCGTCAGGCATTGGAACATTATTTGCAGATGATGGGTCAAGATACCAGAGTTTCCAAGTTGGAAGCATTTCAAAGATTCTTTTTGAATTCACAATTGGAGACGGCTTTGGCAGAAGGAGTGTTTGAAGAGTACTTTGGTTATGGCTCCGAAGAGTCGTCAACATCGGCTACTGGATCGGAGGAATTTATGCGTCCCATACGTTTAGAGGTCATACTACCGAATGGTTATCAATTAAAGGTCAACTGTTGTGTTTCTGATAATTCCACTGCATTATTAGAGAAGTCTCTATGTTGTGTACACTTGCCTTCGGAAATGATGCATTATTACTGTCTGTTTCTGGTGCGAAGGGAAACAAACGATTCTTTGGTACTGCTTAGGAAACTAATGGATTTTGAAACACCCTTTGTGTCAAGACTTTATAATCAGCCATGTCAAATACAGATCAGAAAAAGTTACTGGAACCCTAATTATGATTTGTTGTTAATGAAAAATTCCATAGCATTAAATTTACTGTTTATGCAGACTGTTTCAGAAATCGAAAGAGAATGGATTATAGCGCCGCCAGAAATCTTAAAGAAATTAAAGTCATTGCAAGAGTATGGTATGCATAAGGAATATGTTGAGGTGGCCCGCCAATTGCCCCTATATGGCTGCTTACAATTTCTAACATCTACAGTGGACTATCCAGATCCTGAGACTTCAGCGCTTATAGCTATAGGTAACAAAGAATTAAGTATGAGGACGGTTAAACAAGATAAGATATTAGAGACTAAATTTCGAGTAACTCGCATGCGTGTATGGCGTGTTACTGCCTTGCACAATACTCTAGATTCAAAAGATAAAACTTCCAATTCACAACTATCCTTTGAATATCTTATGTCTAAGCAAAATCTTAGATGGGTCACCATTAACTCTTCACAGGCTATGCTAATGTCTGTTTGTTTACAAGAAATGGTTAATGAATTATTAAATTATAAAGATAGTGAACACATAACAAAATCTACATCTCAAACTTCCTCTGGCTCATCGTCCACATCCTCGTCCTTTACACGTTCTACCCCCACCTCCACTTCATCTTCCTCTTCTACACCTACTTCAAATTTTGCTTCAACACATATTGTTGATAATACCTGCTCCACTTCGCCCTCTTCAGAAACGGCCCCTGTACGATTTTTAGCCCATCGTATTTTAAATAAACAAAATCCTAGATTGACTAAAAGTCATTCTTATGGTGCTGTTTTCTTTAGAAATACTCTAGCTCAAGAAGATTCCGTACATAATGAAGCTTTTGAGGGTATAGGTGATGACGATTTGTAAGCATTATTAATGCATAAGTAGTAATGGATACTAATTGTAATGAGGGTATAATTAAGACAAAAAAAAAAATGGTGCAATGTATAAAATTGCCAAATACTAAAACAAACTGATTTTTTAAGATTTCATACAAAACCCTTACGAAATTGTGTATATTTTTTCCAAGTTCTTTGATTGAAAGTCTCAGAATGAAAGCATACTTTTCTGAGATCTCGAGAAATCATACTTTTCTGAGATATTCAGAGTCTTACTTGCCAGACCTAGTACTGGTAATAAAAGAGCACTTTTTCAAATTACCTTTTAAAACACATGTATTTTTTGAAAGAAGTACTCTTTTGCTACATCGCCATTTAAGAAAAACTTTCCTGTATTTTACAAAAATTAAAATTAATTTAAAAAATGTCAGATATTTTTTTTAAGTTAGAAACTACAGGATTTTTTTAATGATTTGATAATGCTAACCAAATAATAAGCCTGCAGGAAAAGTGACCGGTACTTGATAGGTCACGTGACATATGACACGGACTCAAGATTTTTTTCAAAATTATACTTTTTTATATTTTTTTTTTACTTTAAGCGTCGAGTAAGGCCCTTTTTCGTTTATACAATTCAAATTGAAAGTTCTTTCAATCAAAGAACTTTATACAATTCAAATATGGGGTACGGTACCTAAATCAAACGGACATAAAAATTTAAAATTGAATATGTTTGTTTTTTTACATTAATCAATTGGATCTATGTACATATATTTCGTTAGACCAATAGACCGATTTAAATGAATGTCGGGCGAAATTTGTATATTGGGTCTGTTTAAAAAAAATGTTCCAATTACATTCAGGTTGCTAAGGGTACCAAAGTACACGTTTAACACTTACAAAAAAAAAAATTAATCAAATATTTCCTATTTTTATGAATTTTGAGAGATTTATGTAAATATCAGGAGGGTGGTTTGTATGGAAACTATAAGAACTTGTCCGATTTCTAAAAAATTTGAAATGATGATTTTTAAATAAAAAATATTTTAACATATCCCGGTGAAAAATGTGCATATATGTACATATATGCTCATATATTGTTACATGTATGTTCATATATGAATCATATATGAACTTATATGGTGTATATGGAAGCATATATGTTGTCATATTTTTTAAAAATGGGCTCATATATGGAAATGTATGGACAAATATATTGACATATATGTATAGTATCACTTAAATTGTTAAGCAACGTAAAAACACGTTTTGCTGTTTTATGTGGCATTCTCACTTGCTGTTTTGAAGTGTTCAAGAGTGAGATGTTAAAAAAAAGTCTTTGTTCTGTGTTTATTACGTTTTTATTCTGTTACTGGTGTTTTGTTGAACAACTTGTTTAAGGTCGCAAGTGTGAATGCCATATTACAGTGAAAGCGAAAAACTTTGTTCATTTTTTTTTTAATTTTGTTCATAAGTCAATCATATTATATCGGATAGTTCTGAAGATTTGGGCATATTTTCGGTTAATGAAGTGCATCATAACTAGCGATTCACATTTTGATCATTTAATGGGGGAGCCAAAAATATTTTTTTTTAAATTAAAAAACATGATGATAGTACTATTTTTGAATTTTACTCGTAAAACTTGTATTTTTTAACGAAGAGAACTTAAATTTTATGGGGAAATGTATTTTGATATAATGCATCACTATCAATCAATAACTCGTTTTTAAAGAAGAGTGTTGTTACATTGTTTCGCATTTTAGTTGACGATATATTGATTCATATTCCTGACTAAGAAAGTTTTGATATATTCATATCGCCGCTGTTCCTAAAAATGGAGTCATATGTTTTCGGGCAAGTTTTCAGGAGAGCAAAGAAAACGTTTATTTTCGTCCCGTCGCAATATTTTTTACAAGTTTGTTCAATAAAAAATTCTTGTACCGATACGATATGCAGAAATTTTCAAAAAACATACACATATCTCCTCTTTTAAGTGTTTTTTTGAACAACTGCGTTTGTTTACAAAACCATTCTTACTGTAAATTTCTTTCGAGGGGAACGAATACAAAACAAAGTGTGTTCGTGGTTTAAAGCGACGTTATTTAAAACGACGTATTTAAAGTCCTTGAAATTTTGATATTTAAGAGCTCTTCATTAAACAGCGGACAACAAATTTCGTAAACAAGTGATGCTTTTCCGTTTTTTCTTGTAACTATTTTAGAGCTTTGACATTAATCGAAATCAATGAAAGATGATCATCATCGATGTACTTTAAACATTAAAATTTTGTGACTTCAAATGATTTAGTTGCTTTCACAAGGCTTGATTACTCACCTTTTAGGATTTAGATAACAGCATGAAAATATGCATAACTTTGGAAGTATTTTCCAAAAAATCTTTACAATTCATTCGAAATACTTGCAAGCAATGTATTACTTAAATAGTGGTCAATTTCGTCACATTCTATTACTCTTTGATAAAAAAATGTTATCCTCCTTTTCGGATCTTTTTTAGTATGACGGACACAGCTACTTTTACTTACATTTGAACCACTCAAGATATCAAAAAACGGTTTAGCGAGTAAACTCATGCCCAATATGGGGTTTTTAAAGATGCAATAAAAAAAAGTTCGAAAACTACATATGACTCCTTTTTAGGCGAAGCGACAAAATGTATGTTACTTAATACATTATTTATGCCAACTCTCAATTATATTGTAAAAAGTTGATTGTTATGAAATTACAATTTCAAAAAATTCATTGAATCCTGATAAAACCAAAAATCCATTCAAATTCAAAAAACTCAATCGGAATTCAAAAAAATAAAGTGGAATACAAAACAAAATCACTTAAAATTCTAAATAAATCCATTGAAATAAAAAGAATAAATTCGAATTCAAAAAAGTTTAATTGAAATTTTAAAAAAATCACTAAAATTTCGAAAATTCAATTAGACTTAAAAAAAAATCAAATAAAATTGATAAATATCAAATTAAATTCAAAAAAGGATCTTAAAACTACAAAAAAAAAATTGGGAGTTCAATTGATTTTTTGGAATTCTTTTTATTTTTTGTTCAGCTTTAAGTTATTTTATTTATTTTTTCAAGTTTAAGTCATAGGGCTGTTAACTCATCACAATATAATCAATGATTAAGGCTAATCAGTGTTTGCAAACGTCAAATTTATATGAAAATGATCAATGATTAGTATTAATCATTGATTAGCTTTTGATAAGTTACCAGCCC
Organism: Pegoplata infirma; assembly: GCA_963921195.1. NCBI lineage: Eukaryota > Metazoa > Arthropoda > Insecta > Diptera > Anthomyiidae > Pegoplata > Pegoplata infirma. The sequence continues at coordinate 232,574,102 of OY992537.1, forward strand.
ATAGTCAATTAATTTAAAGTTACGTGTATTTTTTTAAATTTCGATGGATTTTGTGATCTTTTTTGAATTTTAATTGATATTTTTTAAAAATAATTGGAGTGATATACAAATCACAATTGGTATTTTCGAACTTCAATATTTTTCTTAGTCGATATATTTGAAAAATAACATACGTGGATACATATATGTTTTCATATAAATTATATATGTCCATATATGTCATATATGAACATATGCCCTCAAATTACGTATATGGTCATATATGGACAATCATATATGAAGCATATATGATCATATATGCACATTTTTCACCGGGATGTCAAATTTCGATAGGATACCTAATAAAATAGGGTTATTAGAGTCATATGAGCAAAATAATTAAGGGACGTTTGTATGGGAGCTTGGTCTAAACATGGACCAATTTTTCAATTTATATAGGCTTCGTCCTTCGGGCCAAAGGATGCTTACATTTAAAATTTCATATAAATCGATTGATAATTGCAACTTTTTAAAAAATTAAAAAATGTTCTTCATGTCTTCGTCACGGGATATTTATTTTTCAGACAGTTTAGTGATAAGTCAAATTTGCACCTGTCACGTTCATCGGCAATTAAAGACATTTTAGTGATACATTTTTCCCGTTTTCACCAGACACGGTGATAATGATTTTGGATCGACCGACAACCTTTCCCTGCAGGGAAACTATAGTACTATTTTTAATAATTTTTGAATCTGCATTGCCGGTAGAAATTGATAATTCAATTTTTTTTAAAGATTTTTTTACTAACTCTGGAAAAATGATTTTTTGAAATTTGATTTGCGATTACTCATTTCCAAATCGACAGAGTTTTGAAAAACATAATACTTGTCTTTTAAAACATTTTTTAAGAAAAGTGTTTTAATAAAAAATAAAAAAACAAAAATATTTTTTTTTCCACCTAAAAATTTTTTATTCGGTTTTTCAAAAACCAAATAATGGCCATATACCGATTTTTCAACGAAACCGTTCTGACTTTATAAAACTTGTAAAAGTACTACAATAGAATTTTAGTAATATAAATGAACACATTCAAAATGACATTAAAATTTGCATTTATTTTAGTTAAGTTTTTTACTAACTAAAAACAAAAAAAAAAATTGTTTAAAATTTTACCCGAATGATGTAAATTAAATAAAATTTAAAAAGGTGCAGTTAGTAATATGACATATTAATATACATATGTCAGATAATTAAGAATTATTGGAAAAATATTAAAAAACATATAAATAATAATACAAACTACATACATATATTATAAACAACGATTAAATGATTGACAAAAATCTTTAACAACTTAAGAAATTTATTTGTAAAATTAAAACAAAGGAGACGAATATATTCGGCTATCTCTAAATAGCCCTCACAATGTACAACAATTTTTTTTATATAAGAGGTTTTCAGAGTCTTGCTGCCAGCCCTGGCAATGTAGCAAAAGAGTACTTCTTTCAAAAAATACATGTATTTTGAAATGTAATTTAAAAAAGTGCTCTTTTACAGAGCGTATGATACTTGCATTTATTAGGGGTTTTCTATAAAAATTTCGATAACTTCAACCAAAAATTTTGAATTTATCGAAATTCCCATAGAAAAACCGTAATAAATGCAGGAACAAGTAACTTGAAAAAAGCAAGTATCATAAAGGCATACCACCAGTGCCAGGGCTGGCAAGTAAGACTCTGAATTCCACTATATATTTTTTTAATTTGTTTGTAATTAATTTTTTTTTAACCCAATTACTTTTCGTGCAATACAATTATTTCAACATTCAAAATAACACATTTAAAATAAAATTAATGAAAACAATCAATAGTAGCGTTCAATAGTGGCGTTCTGCTAAACGGTTTGATTTTTGAAATTTCAGTCAACATGTTGAGTGAGCGCTTCTCAACCTTGGTAGCGTAAAAAATGTATGCTTTATTTGATCACAAACTGATACATTCTGGTATGTGATGGAAATCGAACGATTTCAATTTCTATCGATTTCATTAAAAATCAAAATTAGAAAAGACAACAGAAAAGCCAAAATAACTTGAAATATTTTTTAAAGGCTTGAGTATAATCATATAAATGAATGCATACAATTTTGTCTCATTTTACTTATAAATATTTTAAAATCATCTAGATTGGAAATTCAAAATCGATCGATTTGAAATCGAACGATTTTCATCACATGGGGGATTAGCTGTTTTTTATGAAACTATTTGCGTTTGATTAAAGGAAGTGAACAAAATCATCATGAAAATGTAGTTTAAACTGAAAAAATAAATAAACCCAAAAAATGGTTATTCCAATATTTTAAAGCCTTTATAAAAATTGCGTTCAACAAAGTCAACTAATCAAAACATGCTCCAACTAAACTGTTGATTAGCAGGTTACTCTATTAACAAGCCTAATGATACTACAAAATTTCCAAGATTTGCTCGCGAATGCGAGCTGATAGGGAAAATTGAAAAACGGATTTGGAATCAGCAAATTCATTAAAAATCAAAATTTGAAAAGTGAACAGAAGAGCCAAAATAACTTGAAATTGTTTTTAAAGGCTTGAGTATAATCATATAAATGAATTAATACAATTTTGTCTCATTTTACTTATAAATATTTTAAAATCATCGAGATTGGAAATTCAAAATCGAACGATTTTCATCACATGGGGGTATTTAAACAGTCGTAAAAGGACAGGAAAATTGAAACAGTTCAACTTTTGTTGCCCTGTGTAATTTACCCTAAAAATTATTCGATTAACCAATCATTTGGTATTCAGAATCCTACTTGCCTTCAAATTATCTTTCAAAACAAATGTATTTTTTAAAAGAAGTACTCTTTTTCTACATTGCCAGAGCTGGCAGCTAGGCTTTGAATACCTCTAATGTTTTTTTTTTTGTTAAAAAGAATACGTTGGGAATATTGTAATAAAAATTTTGTTTAAATTACAAGGAAATTTTAGGCCTCATTAGCTTAACAACAACAAAATCTGAAATTCATATAAGTTATGAAAAAAAATGTGAAAAAGACACAACTAATAAGTGGATTTTTTAAAAACATTTAAAATTCACCATTCAATTTATTAAATCATTAGTTTAAATTCAAAAATTATGTTTGATTTAATTCAATTAATAAAGTGTAAATTATTAATAAAAAATCTTTTTAAAATTTATAATTTTTATTTTATACATCTGAATTGATATTTTTTTTATTTTTAAACTAAATTTTTATAGTTAAAACAAATTAACATTAATTTAATAAAAATTTTGAGTAAGATCATTCTAGCTCAATCTAACTCATTTAAAGGTCGAATAATAAATAATTTTTATTAATTTAAAAATTAAAACAGAATATAAAGTATTAATTTTATAATTGTAAAAACTTATTATTTTTAAAATAATCTTAATTTTATTTAACAAATTAAATCAAACATTAATTAATTGATTATTTAAACTTAATGATTTGAAAAAATATAATGGGAAGCTCGCAGTCTAGGGCTTCTCTGGACCGCGATAAATTTGTGAATTTGGTACTAAAAATGACTTATTAAGCGAAGACAATTAAGCTAAAGTTACGGATTTTGTAAAAATAACGCGAAGACAGCTTACAATAAAAACAGAGATTGATCACAAATGTAGCGGGAAGTGAGTATATAATTGTGATTAATGTCTTCCTTTTCATTTTTGGTTTCGGATAACATAAATATGGGCCTTGGAATTTTTTTAATAAATGCCAAAATTTGTTGTCGATCTTAATCTTCCAAATAAAATAAAAAAACAAAGAAATTAATTATTTTTGTCTTAAAATATATACCTTTTTTTAATTATTTATTATTTAAGTATGTATATCTTTTGTAAATGCATTTATAACATTTTTTATATACACATGTGTACACATATACCTAAAACTATTTTTAAATATTTAATATTTACTATTTTTACTACTCATTAAAAAATAAATGTGTTAAAATTTTTTTATTGAATAAAATTATTAAATAAATTTACATAAAATTGTTTCGCTTATTTATTATGTGTAACTTTTAAATTTTATAGATTATTTAAAAAAAACGTTTAAACAAATTAATGTGAATATGGTATAAGTACAAATTCGCAATAATTTGTTTAACATGTTTAACCACTTAACCATGTTTAAATTTAAACCTGTAAAGGTACATAAACATGTTTAAGTGCTTAAACTAGTTTAAAATTATGAATGTGAATATGGCATAAAACGGCATTAATTTTTAACTAGTTTAATTATTGGTTTTCCCCCACACAATTTAAAAGTCAAAATTAAACTGCGTTTTATTTTGACAGATAGTGTTTAAAATTGTATGGGGAAACACATAATTAAACTAGTTCATTTAGCGCAGTTGGCGCTTTCTTTCTACAACAAATCACTTTGAGAAAACATGTACATTTTACAACAGAAACGTCCTAATGACAGTCTTAAATCCTTATTTTGTTGCTGTAGTTTAACCACAGACAAATACAGACTAGACATAAGTGACAGGTGTCAAAAAAGTAGTCCTTAACCATATGTTAATATTTTCCAAATTATTCTACGAATTAGGTTAGAAAGCTAATATAACGCACCATAAGAAAAATAGATGCCAGATCGGTTTTTATTGTTTCACTCACTCCTAATTCGTAGAAAGTGTTAGCTAAAAACCGCTCTGTTTTCTCCTAAAATCGTTTAATTTTTCCCCATTTTTTGTTATAAAACTCTACTGTCGAGTCTGTATATAGTCTGTGGTTTAACCATAGAAATGTAAAACTTTGTTGAAAACTAAAAAAAAAATGTTTTTTTTTAATAAAAACATAAAAAAATTAGTTTAAAAATTATACTTTGCAATTTTTTTGACTTATTCTGTGAAAAGGCGTGTTGATTTTGTAAAAATTATATTAAAACCGTTAAATTAAAAATATTTGTTTAGCGCTTTTTGAGGCACTGTTTTGCGTGTTTTGCCTGTAAAAAGTTGGCATCACTGGAAATTTATAATATATGAGCCACTCTGTATTAAAATATTGCAAGTAACGATTATTTTAATATCACTATAAATACCGGTTGACTGGGTACTTAACATTCTCTACATTCTCTCACATCACTATTTAAAAAACCGATTCAAGCTCTGAACAGAACAAGCCCGACACGACTTTTTCCATACGATTTGACAGTTAAAAACCGTGACCGGCACGACAAAAAATTAAAACTTAAGGCCCAGGCACTTGAGCGCTACTGTAGCGGTGCTGTAGCGTGACGGGCTGTTGTATCGTTTAAAAGTACGGCCACTACACCACCGTCACGTATTCGTTTAAGTACCTATTTTCATTTATTTTAATACAAGCTAACGTATCAGCTGACACGTCTCCGAACCGTATTCGCTCAAGTAATTATGCCTTTATTTTATTTTATCTCCGGGTTCTCTCAATCTACCTCCCTCTTACACTCCAGGGTTGCCGCATTTACTGAACATTTTTTTATTTTTTCATTCACAATGGTGTAACAAACGTACAGTAGTGCCAACTTAATCACATTGACTATGTGATAAGCGATTTTTTTCCGTAAAATTTCACTAATTTTATTAAAAGTTAGCACCACTGAACAAACAAATGACATTTTTTGCCGTCGCCGTCCCCCGTTATTGTTTTGGGCCTATATTCTCCGGCAACGGCAACCGTCCCCCGTGCCGTGCTTGTTCTGTTTCTACCTTCAAAAAGAAAACTTCGTGGAGTTTTTTTCTTGATAAAAATAAGGTGACCATACGTACTCTTTTTTATAGGACAATGCTCTATTTTAGTGTGCAATTACAATTCTGGCGTTGGCTTTGAATTTTGTGTAAAGAGAGGGCTTTTGATTTAAACAAAGGCTTTGGCTTTGAATTTTGTTCTGGCGTTTGTTTGTATACACACACACAAAGAATACAATAAATATAATTATTTGGTGGAAGAAAAATACATTTTTCCTGAAAATTATTTTTTTTCGGTGAAACATAAAACTGCTTTGGTTTTTTTATTGATATTTTTTTGATACTTGTTTTTTTTTTTAATTATAATTGGCGGTAAATTATATTTCACTTTCTTTTATATGTACTTTTCTTATAATTTTGCAATACACAGTTGTGTTTCATAAACAAAATGTGTTTCATAAACAAAATCAACCCTTTTTTTTGTAAATGACTGGCAATGCCAAAGCAAAAAAAAAATACTCACGAGAGAGCAAAGCCAAGAAAATAGAATTGATTCTATTCTGGCTTTGAAACGCTAGCGTTGGCTTTGAATTTTGTTCTACATACAAAATGTATGGGAACAAGCAAAATTCAAGGCCAACGCCAGTATTGTAATTGCACACTTAACTGGCTGTACTCTATAAAATTTGTGTTCTCTTTCTGTCCTCTTTTTTCAAATTCTGTCCTCTTTGTCCTCTTTATTTTTAAAAGCATGAGCAATATTTGTTTTTATTTTTATAAATTAAAACAAATTTTATTTTACGGCGGTCACCGGTTGTTACTGTCAAATCGTATGGAAAATGTGGCGCAGTGCTTGTTCTGTTCATACTCCTGCTGAATTTTCTTTTTGTAAAAGTGGCCATAACTTGTATTTTTCATGAATAAAAAAATTTTTCGAATTTTTTATTCATGAAAAATCCAAGTTTTTACAAAATTTAACCACAGACTCGAGATAACAAGATGTTTATGTTAGTTTGGCTTAAGTTGAGTTTTCTGGCATTGGTCGGATTGACCCCAAATTTTTACCAGAGATATTTCTTTTGATTAAAAATCGAAAATATTAGGGTGATTTTGTCGGCGAGATCTGGTTCGCGAGTTATGTCGACTTGAAATTCGAATATTATAACTGGAAAAAGGCTTAATACACAAAAAAAAACTTTATTTAGCGAAGCCGCTAAACTAATTTATGGAGTTTATAATCCCTAAGCCCGGCCGAAGGCCGCTACGCAAAAAAGCTTTATTTACGAGAATTCTCAAAAAAAAAAATGTTTGGCCTTTTATGGGTTAATATTTTTTTTTTTCTAACCAAAATGAAAGATATTTCAATTACCAGTAAACTCAGCTTGTTCCGAAACTTTTTCAAATACAATTTTTCTAAAGAATCTTTTTCAAAGACAATTCTTCGATAGAAAACTTAGCGCTTTTTGAGTCACTGTTTTGCCTGTAAAAAGTTGGCATGACTGGAAATTTAAAATCTTGCAAGTAACGATTATTTTAATATCACTATAAATACCGGTTGACTGGGTACTTACCATTCTCTACAATTCTCTCACATCACTATTTGAAAAACCGATTCAAAAAGAACTTCGTGGAGTTTTTTCTTGATAAAAATAAACTAGAATTTATAAAAAAAACTAGAGGAATAATTCAAATACCAGTTAAAAACGCAATTTTATATCATAAATACAAAAATATATTTGTATTATCAAAACAAACTTGTTAATTTTCATCCAGAAAATTAAGCTGCCACTTTCTATTTCTGCCTTCCTTCACACACACATCTACGATTTTTTTGCGTATTTTTTTTTTTGTCTTAAAAAAAATAAAGAATAAAAGAAAGGGAAAAGAAAGAAGAAAACATAAAAGGAGAACAGGAAAAAACAAAAGAAAACAACAACAGATAACAAAGAAGAATTTTGCAATAAACAAAACTTATTTTTTTTTGCATTTTTCCACAGAAAAATCAAGAAAAATATTAAAAAATAAACACTAAAGGAAATTTTAAAATATAAGAGAAAACCCGGAAATAATTAAAAAAACATTGCGTGTCTTTTTTAATAAAAAAAAATCTACAAATTTATTTAAACAACATTCAGACAACTAAAATGGATCGTGGGTAAGTTAAACAAAAAATGTGTATAGTAAATTTATAAAATTATTTATAAATTGCTTATTTTTTTTTATTATTAATCTAATATAAAATTTCCTGTTAAAATAAAATTGTGCCAAGGTTTTCGAAAAAGAAAAAAAAAAAACAAATTAGGGCCATTTTGGGTGTTTGAGGTGCTGCAATTTATAGGGGTTCGTTTTTGTCATGCTAAATTTTTTGTTGTATTTAATTTTATAATTAGAGTGCAAGAGAGGTGATTCTTTTTATAAATCTTTACAGACCTTGTAATGAATTTTAAGATGCATTATATTTTCTTGTTTGTTTATATTTTTCTCTATTTTTTTAAGAACTACAAAGACTTTTGTAATTGTATTGATTACATTACGAGTAATTGAGTAAAAACAGGTTTTTCCAATTTATAAACAAAGACCCTCTCATTGATAGTACATAGTACATACTATTCAGTATTTGTTTATGCGGGTGTCTTTGGATAGACTGACTGTATAGGGGGTTTGGATGTTTTTTTACAAAGCTTCTTTTTGGGGCGAGGTGGTACAAATAAATACATGTTATCCCTTTTACACAAAAGTAAAATTCAATATTTTGAAGGTAAAGTTTGTTATATTTTGTACATATTTGTTAGACGTCGAATATAGTACACATCAATTAAATTGTTTTTTTTTTTTTAATTTATAACATTAAATCATGGACGAATAATGTTATTATTATTATAATTATTATATCGTCAAAACTTTTTTCTGGAAATGAGCATAAACACAAATTAGAAAATAAAAGTCGTTAAACACTGCCATATAATTCCCTACACCTTCCGTACAATAACACTGTGTGACAAATTTTCAACAAAGTCGTGACCAAATGAATCTGACACCTTATCTTTATGTAAATCCGAACGCTGAATCCGAATATGAAGTCAGAATGGTCAAAAGTAGAACAGTTTTCGAGATATTTAAGATAAAATCGAGAAAATTACCGTTATTTGCTCTTTTTAACTTATTTTTTTAAGACCAAACAATCAAATTTTTTAAAATTTTATCACTTACAAGGGAAGTATCTCAACCCTTATGAACCGATTTGCATGAAACGTAAAATATATATAAAAGAGACAATTCTAAGGTTGGGGTGTCTCGGCTTATCGGCCATATCGGGGATTTAGGGGTTCAAAACATGGGTCAAAAAATGGCGAAAAAATCGTTTTTTGGATTTTTCAGCCATTTCTTTCTAATAAACTATATGATGTTTACATATGAGAAGAAAGGGTTTTTTAATGCCTATACAACGGTGGCATAACCTTGTAAAAGTTTTTTTTTTTTTTTTTCCTTTATTTATTCCACTTGGGAACATAGGGCTTCTACAAGTAAATTCCAACTTATTCTATCATTACAAACATCTTTTATTTCATTAAACGATTTGTTCTGCATATTGAGTTCTTGTATGACTGTTCTACGCCAGGTGTTCTTTGGGCGGCCAGAGCGTCTGCTACCTTGAGGATTCCATTCCAATGCCGTTCTTGTGATACTGCCAACTGGTCGTCGCAATGTGTGGCCTATCCACTTCAACTTTCGTCTTGCAATTTGGCGAATAATGGGAACTTCGTTTGTCAATCGCCAGAGATCGATGTTGGTGATTACGTTTGGCCAAAAGATACGGCATATTATGCGCAAACATTTGTTTACAAAAACTTGCAGTCTTCTCGCTATAGTACTCGTCATGAGCCATGTCTCGCTTCCATATAGCAGTGTGGATTTCACACAGGCATTGAATATACGAATTTTTGTATTCTTTGAGATTTGGGGGGATCGCCATGTTTTATTTAGCCGACCAAAAGCTGATCTTGCTTTGTTTAACCTGAGCGAAACGTCTTCTTCCACTCCTCCATCTACCGACATCATGCATCCTAGATAACAAAAGGATTTCACATATTTTATACGTTGGTTTTGTACTACAATATGGTTGTCAGTTGCGTTATTTATACGCATTGCATGTGTTTTGGCAATATTAACTTCCAGCCCAACTCTATTTGCTAACGCGACCAAATCATTTACTTTGCTCTGCATATCATTAAACTTATGCGATATAAGACAAATATCGTCGGCAAAGTCCAAGTCTTCTAGCTTCCTTAAATACTTTTTTCATAAAAATGTGAAAATTTTGGGGGGTATTTATATGAAGACATAGAGCTACGATGTCCATATGAATACGAAATAATCTTTATTAAATTTAAGTCGACACGTACTCTTGCTCTAGAGGATATTCCAGTTAGTTCGTGAGTTATCGAAATTTTCCCGGAGGTCCATATGGTTTCATAAGGGGACAACGAAATTTTGAAACACTGATATGGCCAAAAAGCCGAGACACCCCAACCTTAAAATCGTCTCATTTATATATATTTTAAGTTTCAGGCAAATTGGTTCATAAGGGTTGTGATACTTCCCTTGTTAGAACGTTAGTTTATTTCAATACGAACATTTTGTGCCCAATAGGATCCAGATCGGTGCAAAAATGACAAAGTTACAGTAGATTAATTGAGTTATCCCACTTTTCGATTTTTTTTTAAAAACACAAGTAAATATACAAAGCTAAATGTTAGTAATGAAAAGTGGGTTAATTCACTAAATCTTCTGTAGCTTTGTCATTTTTGCACCAATCTGGGTCTTGTTGGGCGCAAAATGTTCGTATTGAAATAAAATAATGTCCTATGTAATAAAACATTATAATTTTTAATTGTTTGGTTTAAAAAAAATAACTTGAAAGGAGCAAAATTGCATCAAATTTTTCATGAAGTTTGAACTTTTATCCACTGTAACTCTGTCATTTGTTGACTAATCTTCACAAGCGACCTATGGTTATTTTAGTAATTTTATTATCTTTCATTAAAAAAAAAGAAATACATAAATTGACGAATAGTTTTGAAGATATTTGCATTTAAGTGACATCATCTTTTTTAAAAACACAAATAACGCTTATTTTCGAATATCTCGAAAACTGTTCTACTTTCGACCATTCTGACTTCATATTCGGATTCAGCGGACAATTGTACATATAGATTAGGTGTCAGATACATTTGGTCAAAAAACTGTCACGTAGTGTAATTAGTACCGTTTTAAGCATTAGGACACAGAACCCTCGAAATCAAGGGGACCCGAAAGGCTAATAAATTTGCTTATACCCAATTCACACCTGAGGTGAAATCTCGTTTGAACGAGATTTAGATCATACGATTGTGTATAAAATGATACAGAACCATCGAAATCTCGTTCGTATAAAAAAAAAAAAAAAAATTTCACCTCAGGTGAGAATAGGCTTTTACACAAAAAATTATCTTTTTTTACATTTTATACTGCTGTTTTTAATATCATAAACGGTTTTAATATCATAACCGTATAGAATATCAGATTCTAACACATTCGTGTATATAAAAATCTGACAATTTTTCTATAGAAGAAATTCTCCCTACAAAAAAAGTCGAAAACTCATTTTCCTTTATAAATAAAAAGTCTCAGACTCACAAGGGAAGTATCTCAACCCATATGAACCGATTTGCCTGAAACTTAAAATATATATAAATGAGACGATTTTAAGGTTGGGGTGTCTCGGCTTTTCGGCCATATCAGTGTTTCAAAATTTCGTTGTCCCCTTATGAAACCATATGGACCTCCGGGAAAATTTCGATAACTTACGAACTAACAGGAATATCCTCTAGAGAAAAAATACGTGTCGACTTAAATTTAATAAAGATTATTTCGTATTCATATGGACATCCTAGCTCTATGTCTTCATATAAATACCCCCCAAAGTTTTCACATTTTCATGGAAAAAGTATTTAACGAAGCCAAACTTTTAAAAGGTTATGCCACCGTTGGATAGGCATTAAAAAAACCTTTCTTCTTATATGTAAACATCATATAGTTTCTTAGAAAGAAATAGCTGAAAAATCCAAAAAACGATTTTTTCGCCATTTTTTGACCCATGTTTTGAACCCCTAAATCCCCGATATGGCCGATAAGCCGAGACACCCCAACCTTAGAATTGTCTCTTTTATATATATTTTACGTTTCATTCAAATCGGCTCATAAGGGTTGAGATACTTCCCTTGTCAGAACTTTTTCTTAAAGAAAAAGTTTTAGATTCTGAGAATTTTTTTGTTCAAAGAAATACATTTTTCCTATGGAAAAAGTCTTAGTGCCAGTTTACAGAAGGCGAACGATACACACGAACGAAAATTTAACATGTATTTTGTTGTTGTTACAATAACAAAACACATGCAAAATTTTCGTTCGTGTGTATCGTTCGCCTTCTGTAAATTGGCACTTAGATTCTGAGACTTTTTTTCCAAAGAAAAAGTCTTATATAAAGTCATAGATTCTGAGACACTTTTCCTTTATAAAAGTTTTAGATTTTGACATCTTTTTCCTATAGAAAAAGTCTCAGATTCTGAGACCTTTTTTTTTTTTTTAAAAAAAACCTCAGATTATGAGAGTTATAGAATAAATGTCAGATTATGAGACTTTTTTCCTATACATAAAAAAGACTCAAATTCTGAGAACTTTTAGATTAGTTTTAGATTCTTAGACCTTTTTCCAATAGAAAAAGTCTCAGATTCTGAAATATTTTTCCGATAAAAAAAGTCTCAGATTTTGTGACCTTTTTCTGTAGAAAAAGAATTCTGATAGAAAAAGTCTCAGATGGTGGGAATTTTTCCTTTAAAAAAGTTTTAGATTTTGAGACCTTTTCCCCATAGAAACATCAGACTGACATCTTTTTCTTATAAAAAAGAAAACTCAAGCTATAATAACCCTACTAAAAATATATGTTTTTTTTTTATTTTTTGTAGGTTCTACTTCTTAAAACCGAACAGAAAAATCTTTTTTTTTGTCATGCTGCTTTTTAGTTTCCAGGGGGCTCCCAAATTCTATTGCGCCATACCTTAAGACGGTCCTGATTATATCTTAATCGATTACAAATTGTAATTTACAATAGTTTACATGGTTTTACACTATTTAAATGCTTCTACACTATTTACTAGGGTATTCAATCGATTAACCGTTAATCGGTTAACCGATTAGTTTTGGTCGATTAACTGTTCGAATAATTTAAAATTGTCAATTTTCAAATAACAAATAAACCGATTAATTTGTGTCGGTTAACCGATTAACCGAAATTTCTTTTTTTAGAACTTATACCTATTTTTTTGCTTTATTTTGTGTTTTGATGTTTCATTTTTAATTTAAACTACGGTTCTGCTGAAAGAAGTTTAGGTCTAAAAAAAATTATCAAACTCTCTTTTAGCAACATGTAAAAACTTCGTCAAGAAAATATTTTATCGAGGTCCTAAAAAGATATTTCGGTTAAAAAAAAAAAAAAACAGACTTAGTAACCCTAGCCATTTTTTTTTACATTCCTAACAGTATACAAATATTTTTCTAATAGTTTTTCATGCGACTAATCCGAATCTGACCTTAGAACTGATTTATCTCATCTTGACATATTTAGATTTTCGATTGACAATACTGCATAAACTCAGATTATCGCAATGTTCGGGACCCTATAAAACCGCGAATTATTTTATAATGTATAACACCGTCCGACATCCAATATTAAACATGAACCGGATGATATATGTCTGAAATTAGAGATTTTAAAAATTTTATAAAATATTTTTTCAATATTTCTACTTGTCCTAGAATGCCACTGGTGATGGCAAATTAAAGAGGAGGATCTCCCCTAATATTTTAAAAAATTTAATCCTCTAAAATCTTTAAGTCGTTTTTACAGGAAACAGGATCACAAAATGAAAGACTGTAAATGCAGTTTTACTAAATTTAGTCTCGAGTTTCAAACGTATTTAATTTTTGCCGGACGGTGTAAATAGTTCAGCACATCATAAAATACTACTATTTTTCTTCAAAATATTTTGGGAATCCTTTAGATATCTCTTTTCATTACGGAAATATCGACCGATGAAATTACTTCAATTTCGTCACTAAAAAATAAAAGAAAACAAATTTGGAAACCAAAAAAAATTTTTGTTGATATTTTTAGTACCGAATTCGAAACTTTTTTAGGGCTGCATCTAAGCCCGGCAGCAATTTGGCTCAATTTTTCCTTTTTATACAATTTTTTTTTTTTACATTTTTTTTACATTGAATTGGGGCCAATTTGGATTGGGATAATTTTTCAGGGTGCCATACAAAAATTCTTTATTTGGGCTAACGGGTATTAAAAGCTTCTCCATATCGGATATTGATTTCTTATTATAAAATTCTTAAAAGTATATACAATTCGTGGTTTTATATTCAATTTAAATTTTAAATTGATATTATTCGGTTAACCGAATAATTCAAATTTAACCGATTATTAACCAATTAAATCTCAACCCCGATTAATTATTTGCTCGATTAACCGATTAAACTAGAACCTCGATTAATTGAATACCCTACTATTTACAGATGTAATTCGAAAAATATAAACTTGCTTGTAAATCAGATCAGATTCCATTTGTAATTCGAAAATTCCATTTGTAATTTGAAACTTTTACTTGTAATTCGATAAATCTTCGGATATTCCAACTCTAACTAGAAAAATACCAATTCGTCGGTTCGCCAACCAGAACCGCTATGTGTATTCAAATTTTTTTTAATAGACTTTGTTAACAGCTGAATTTGGTACTTTGCGCTGGTTTTTAAAATTAAAATTAATGTAAATAGAAAATCTGCAATATTTTTTACACATTTATGAAAGAAATTTTGTTTTAAAGCACCGCGAAAGGTCAAAATCAAGCTAATTTCTAAGCCTCTTCAAAAAATTTTGAAAAAAACAGCGGTTCTGGTTGGCGCAAATTAATTGTGATTTGAAAAAGATCAACTTTAATTCAAAAAAATCAATTGTGATTTGAAAAAGATCAACTTTAATTCGAAAAAGATCAACTGTCCTATTTGATATCAGTCGTAAATGGGCTAAATCGAAATAGGGGGAAGAAGTTTGTCTTTAGAGAACTAAACCAACCTTTGAAAAAACGCCCGTTTTGGTTGTATTTTTGTTAAACAAATGTAACATTTTCATGCTTAAAAAAAATCAAATTCCTGTAATTGACACCAGGAGATTGAAAAATATATTTTTTTTCGGTTGGCCGCTTTTGTGGGCGAAATTCGAAAATAATTAAAATAAGAACAAAATAAATGAATACTAAAAAAAAACATATTTTTTTAAAAACTTTTTACCGTAGGACCCCAACGGCTCTATTATTTTTTCGAACAATTTTTTAGAGCTGAAAGCCTTATCCCACCAAAATCAAATTTTTTGTCGTGAATAAGCTAACCAAGTAATATAATAATTAATTTCCAACATTTCCAAAATAAGGGACACTCTAATACAGAGCTTCTCACTAACTTTTGCCTTGCAACCCCTTTTCAATATTTCAAATTTTTCGCGACCCCCCCCCGACATAAAAAAAAAAATTATTAACGTGAACTTTGCCCTCAGTTTTTTTTTTAAACCTGAAGTAATGGAAAACAAAGAACTCAATTTCGTTTTTGTTTTACGTACAAAATTTCTAGTCACTCACTTTGTACAACATACTGAATCAGGGCATTAAAGACCAATTTTGAGTAGTGATTGTTCTTTTTTCAAAATTATGCACGAACGAATCTATATTTGGATCCAGATTTGAAATCGGCATTAAAAAGTGAATCGAAAAAATTAGTCAGATCCCAGATGCATCCAAAAATATCACAAACAAAGCTCTTAAAAATGCACAAGAATACGTTTTTGTGAACTTTGCCTTTAATTTTCTCAAAAAACCTAACGTACTAGAAAAATTTTAAACACAGATTTGGAATTAGCATCGAAAAGTTAATAGAAAATGAACTGTCAGACCCCAGACTCAGCCAAAAAACTTCACAAATAAGTGATGGGCATCCTGGGAAATTAACAACTGCACAGTGATTACGGAGTGACCTTAAGTGATGGAAATAATTAATTTCTTAAATAAAAGTATTTGAATATTTTTATAACACAACAATAAAAAAATGTGGTTTAAATTTACCAAAATTTAAGTTTTAACAAAATTGTTCGTGACCCTCCTAAAACTCCTCCGCGGCTCCCTAGGGGGTCGCGATCCACCATTTGAGAACCATTGCTCTAATATATACTATTTTTTCCTTTTATTTTTCAGTTCAAGCCGTTATTCCTACAACCGTCGTCAAGGTGGTGGTGGCCAAAGTGGTGGTGGTCATAATAATCAGCATCATAATAATCATTCTAATTCTTCACTTTCATCTTCATCATCTTCTTCTCTATCGTCAACAACTAATAATCATAATAATAATCATTATGATAATCACAATTCATATACACATCGTAATTCTTCTACCAATAATTCCTCATCACATTATTCCAATAATTCACAACAAAACTCTACATCTTCAAATTCATCGGCAGCATCATCATCGTCGATGTATGCTAACACAACAACTCACATAAGCAATAATACAACAAATATGACCCGCGAACCGATAACACAACATGATGAACTTATACGCTACATAAGAGAAGCATGGACAAAAGTAAGTACATAGTTTTTATACCAACTTACCTAAAGTTTGTTTATATTTGAAAATATTTGATGTTGTTATCTAATACAAAATTCGCATTCATTTTTTTAAACTTGTTTAACCACTTAAACATGTTTAAATTTAAACTAGTTAAGGTACTTTAACATGTTTAAGTGCTTAAACTAGTTTAAAAAATGAATGTGAATATGGCATAACACTCGTATTCATAAGAAAAAAAATACTTTTTTACTCACAATTTTCAATAAAGGAAAGGTATGCTTTTGACGAAAGGCACTCGTTTTATCATTTCAATGAAAATAAAAGTGCCTTACATCGAGGAGCAATCTTTCCCTTTTGCCCTGCAATGTAGCAAAAAATACATGTATTTTGAAAAGGAATTTTAAAAAGTGCTCTTTTACCACTAGTGCCAGGGCTGGCAAGTAAGACTCTGAATATCACTCATATAAAACAATTATGTTGTAAGAATCTCAAAAAAGTGTAAAAATATTTAAATATGAAGTTAAACAATTTTTAAATATTAAGGTGGTTATTCATAAAACCTGAAATATATTTAAAGCAGGTTTATTTGACAGATATTGCAGGAATAATTGTCAAATAAACCTACAATAAGTCTGTTATAAGTATTATGAATAAGAGCCTAAAAGTATACTATATTATTATTTTTCGTCGTTTTATTACAACCAGTGCTGTCAGAAAAGTATTGAGTTTTTTTTTTTGGAAATTTTAATCCCAAAGCCAATTTTTTCAAAAACCAACAATTTTGAAATTTGTTTCTAAAATATTTATCTCTTTGGCACACCCCTCTTCAAAGTTTGAAGTTCAAACATGTTTAGGTTGTGTTAAAATTGTGACAAAATCGGGTAATGGCATTTCACTCCTCTTTATTTTGAACTTTAAAAATCGTTTCCTAGCTGATCCTGTTTTCGAGTTATTGGTAAATAATTACACTGTTCAACAACAAAAAGCTCTGAGTGAAATACCCAACTGATTCTTATAGATTTTGCATTCCTGAATCCTTGCTTGAAGAGGAGTGTGTTGGATTTTTTGTTTGTTTCTCAAATTATTTTAAAAATATTTTGCACTCCACTACATTTTTATCTCACGTTGAATCCGAAAATGACGTCCAACATTACATTAATAAAACAGTTTTTGAGACATTGATAATTTTTAAAAACTATAGTTGTAAAATTCTATCGGAATTTATTTTTTTTTATGTTTTTGAACAACAAACAAAACTTTTTCAGATTTTACTAAACAATAATTTTAAAGGTTAATATCAATGATTTTAGCCACAGTGCGATGCAGCGACAATATGAAGTATTTATATAAAAATATAAAAAATTTCTTTTTAAAATTTATTTAATTTTTTTTTTTCAAACTTTTTTTTTTTTTAATTTAAATATTATTTAAAAAAAATCAAAACTGAATTTAATAGATAACGAATTTAAATTTTTAATGTTTTTCATTGTCTAGTTCTGTAACAGGTTTTTGGAAACAAAATCTACCTTGAAGTATTTTACAATTTAATATTTTTCTCTTATTTTCAGGTTAGTGAACAAGGTACATCTGTACTATACAACGAATCTGATAATCAATTAAAAAACTTTAAACCATTTAATTTGGAGGAATATTGGGGCCAACGTTTGGTTCAAAATATACATGTCTCTCATGGTCATCAATAAATAAAATCATACTGATTTTAGACAACATTAATAATTTTTAAAATAAAAATTATAAACTTGACAAAAAAAAAAAAAACAACACATACATAGTTTGAAGATAAAAACATAAAATATTTATTCGTAAAACAAAAATATTTAAATTACTTGACAACAATAAATACATTATATTATGACACAATATTAAAAAAATAAAAAAAAATCTTGAAAAATTCCGTTTAAAAGCATACATAATTGATATTTATACTTCTTATAAAAAAATATAAAAAACAAATTATATACAGGGTGCTAAAATATAATTATACATGTTTTTGTTTTATTTGATAACCAATAAACCGAACCAAAGAAAAACAAAAATTCTATTTTAACAAAAGATATATTTTAAACTTTTTATACAATTTTTTAAATTTAAAAACAAGAGTTTGTAAGGAATTATACTTTAAATTTATTTTTCTTTGGTAAGGCCAGGCCCAATAGTTTTTAAAATTGAATTATATATACACATATATTTTAAATTGAAAATTAAATGATTTACATATTTTTATTTTCATGCATTTCGAAATAATAATAAAATCCAAACTGCCATTAAAAATAAAAAAGTAAACAAGTACACAACAACTAATATATTCTGAAAAATATTTAATTTGTTAACTTTATATTTTATACACCACGTATATAATTTGTTTTTCTTTTATTCTAATATAAGCAATAGCATCTTAGTATTTAAAACATTAAAAAACAAACTTTTGAAACACCAACATTTTATTACAAAAAAAAAATTAAACAATAACTGAGCAAGTAATAGTTTTCCCTTAAAAATTATCATAAAAAAAAAACTTTTTAATATGCATTAAAAAAAATATATTGAGTCCCCCCTTAATTTCTAACCATTCCTTTATTATTTTTTAATCCTGTTCATGCTGTTTTTTTTTTATTATTTAGTTATATTCTTTTGTATATGGTTTTATGTAATTTACAAAACAAATTGTATTTATTTAAAAAAAAAAATCTGAAAAAATTCTGTTTAATTTTTGGAATGTTAAAATTTTTTTTGATAATTAATATAACTCTTAAACTCATTTAATGAAAAAAATATTTACGTTAATTTATGGTTTTGTCAAATTTTATTAAATATTCTCTATAACTTTAGGAACAAAAAAAATAATATCGTGGCTAAGATATTTTTTCTCAAATACATAAATATGAAATGGTTTTTCAGTAAATTATAAGTACCATATTTCAAGTAATAAACTTGTCACGAATAAAAAAGTAATTAGTTTTATTGCAAAAAGGGATGATATTTATGTAAGTACTACTAAAGCTATCAAAAAGTTAAAGTTAAAACAAAGGTCAATTAATTTGTTGTTGTTTTTAATTCAAAGTTTTATATCAAAGGGTTATATTAAATAGTGATATCTTCAATGACAATAAAAGTAACACAAAATTAATATAAGCCCTCGATATGTCGATTTTTTATGAAATTCCCCCATTTTTATATCAACCCAATTTCATATGATATTGTAAATCATTATGTGATATTTTTCAATGGAAAATCACATTGTGATTTTATAATGTATACAGACTAGCGTGATTTTAAAATCACCATGTGATTTTCCTTTAAACAAAATCACATAGTGATTTACAAAATCATCTCAAATTGTACTAGCATAAAGAAAAATTGCAAAATCATCTCAACTTACCATGGTAAGTTCTTGTAGTGTGAACATGGCCTTAAACAAAATTATCCTAAATTGTACTAGCATAAAGAAAAATTATAAAATCATTCAAACTTACCATGGTAAGTTCTTGAAGTGTAAACGTTGCTCTAAATGAATATATAAACATAAATTCCGATACGGAAGGTGTCACCCGCCATTAACCCCATCCTATAAAAAGAAAAAAAAAAAAAATAAGGCTTGAACTAGATCAATCATGTCAATAGTGAATTGAACTAGTTAGTTTATGAACTACATTTGAAAAGTAGATAGATGCCAGATTTCATAAGCGATAGAAAGAGTTGCCATATCAGATTAAAAAATGCCCTGTTTTCCCCAAAAACTTTTTCTTCGAATTTCAAAATCGTCGCGGTCGGAAAAGTTTAAAGGTTAATATTGAACATGTTGGGCAGAGTCATAGAGTAGTCCAACAAATGGCGTTTGAAAAAGTAGTAAACAAAAACCATATGGTATTGTTTACGAAATTTTATCACAAATCGAAATGTGAGCGAGATGGAAGATACCAGTTTTACAGTGAGAATGCAGATTGTTTTTTGTCTCTCTTTGCTTTGCGTTTGAACTTTAGTTTGGTATTGCCAGAATTTTCCAATTATCTTTGGTGATGCCAGATCTACAAAACGGTCGATGGATTACTATGTCACTATGATGTTGGGCAATGTCACAGACTAATACAGACTCGACATAAGTGACAGGTGTCAAAAAAGTATTTCTGAACCATATGGTTAATATTTTTAAATCATTCTACGAATTAGGTTAGAAAGAGAAAACTAATATAACGCGCCATAAGAAAAATTGATGCCAGATCGGTTTTTGTTGTTTCGCTCACTCCCAAGTCGTAGAAAGTGTTGCCATGTTAGCGTAAAACGGACTAAAAACCGCTCTGTTTTCTCCTAAAATCGCTTAGTTTCCCCCCATTTTTTCTCATAAAACTCTACTGTCGAGTCTGTTTATAGCACAGTACATGAGTAGTAGTATCACAGAGTTGCATCTGATGGGTGTAAGTATTAGTGACAGCACACGGTGTAACTTTTGACGTTTCATACAAAACGTAAACAAACATCATAAATACATGCACAAAAGCTCACACGTACAGGCACACATATACTAGGCAGCGATGATCATTCTGTACTAAAAACCATACCACCATATTGGAAAGTACGCAATTAGCACCAGTGTTTGCATACTAGTCTGTACTGTGGTTTATAGTCTGTGGCAATGTCTTTGGGTTCATTTTTGCCTAGAAAATTGGAAAGTTCCGAACAAAATAAAAAAAAAATGATTTTTATTTACCTTAAAATATTATGTAATATTCGGACATTACCAATAAAGTGTTTTTTCGTAAAAAAAAAATTGTCAAAAATTTTTTGTTTCTTAAAAAACTAATAATAATACTGCAAAAAAATATTTTTAGGAATAAGGATTTTGGGGATATTTTCTTACATTTTGGGAAACAACGGTAAAAAGTATCTGGCAACGCTGGTTTCGCTGCACGTGCATATTTACAAGTTGTGTTTTTTTGTTTATTTCTATAAAAATTCTAAAATTTTAATTAAATAAAATGGATAAAATAAAATTTAAAAATAATTCAGCAGATCAATATGAACCCACGGACTCTGAAGATGATTACAGTGAAGGAGAAAAAGAATTATTAAAAGAAGTGCGTAAAGGCAGTCGAAAAGAACAGCCCAAGCAAAGAGAAGTTTTAGCTTTTACGGAATCTGAAGATGAGGATGATGATGTTGAAGAAGGTGCAGATGATGATGACGATGGAGCCGAAGATGATATGGGGTTAGCTGATAGTGATATTGAGGGGGCTGAACAAAATGATGATTTGCCTGATACCAAATATTGGGGCAAAAAGTCTAGTGCCTATTATAACACAGATTTTGTCGATCAAGATTATAGTACGTACAATGAAAAAGAAGAGGAATTGGCTAAATTGGAAGAAGAGGAAGCTAAGGCTATACAATTAAGATTGGCTAAACAGTTGAAAGAAGAAGATTTTACATTAGACTCTACTTTTAGCAAACTTAAAAAATCTAAAGAAAGCAAAACAATTGAAAAGGATTCAACTAAAAGTACTATATTGAAGTCTGACTTTTCTGGTCTTAGCAAAAGAGAGCGTTTGGAATTATTTGAAAAAGATTCACCAGAGTTTTCCGGATTAGTTGGTGATTTTGAGGGGTTTTTGGAAGAAATCCAACAACTACACGCTCCCGTCTTACGTTATGTCTATGAAAAACAATTACCCATGATACCGGCTTTACAATTTGCTCAACATTATCAAAATATTGCTCTGACTTATTGTTCTAATCTGTCGTTTTACTTACTACTGAAAGCCAAAAGATCTTCGATAGAAAATCATCCCATTATACAAAGATTGACGCAATTGAAAAAGTTATTACAACAGTTAGAAGATAAACATGAGAATATAATTAAACCTCAACTGGAGGCATTATTGGAACGAATACAAGATGGTGACCAGTTTGAGATAATAGAAATGAAAGATGTACCACCACCACCTGGTGAAGAAGACAACAAGAAAAAGAAACGTCATTCAAAATTGGGTATATTATCAGCTTATGCTGATAAGGAGGGACCTACTGAAAAGAAACCAAAACTTGAAAGGAATAGCAATCCAGATTTGGCTGCTTATGCTGATAAGGAGGGACCTACTGAAAAGAAACCAAAACTTGAAAGGAATAGCAATCCAGATTTGGCTGCTTTGGCTGAAATGTCTTCAGATGATAACGACGAAGACGGTGATGATGATGAAGTAGGTGGGGAAGAGGGAGAAGACGAGGATGGGGATGATCCAGAATCCCGACGAGGCATTACTTATCAAATTGCCAAGAATAAGGGTCTTATGCCACATCGTAAAAAGGAACAACGCAATCCTCGTGTTAAACATCGCGGTAAATACCGTAAGGCTTTAATAAGACGTAAGGGTGCTGTTCGTACAGTTCGTAAAGAGACTTCCAGATATGGTGGTGAAGTTTCCGGTATTAAGGCAACTGTAAGTAAGAGTGTTAAGTTTAGAACTTAAGAAAATAAATGAAATGTAAATATGTAATTTTATGGTTAATAAAATTAGATGGAAACTAGAATTGAAGAGTAAGACAATTTTATCTGTATAATTAAGCAAAATAATATGCACAAAATTTGTTATAGCTCAGCTATCAAAATCAATGAGAAACAAATAAGAAAATTGTAATCGGTCAAGACTGAGCATATAAAACCGTACAGCAGTTATTAAACTCTGTACCAGAGAGTCGTGTAGGGTATAAAAACATTGACAAAGCGCTCTTTTTCAAAATACTTTACACATAAAAAATAATGTTCTTTGCCGAGACTTTTTCTTTGGAACGGTTGGTAATTTCTGCCTGTGACGCCACAATTTAGTTTACAGTTAAAAAAAATTTGGTATATTACTATCTGTTCTGAAATTTTCAGAGATGTTTTTTGCTATTTTTTTTCTTAGAGAAAAAAATTTTAAAGATTACACTATAAAAATTTGATTTAATAATGGGGTACATAACATACATATGCGTATAAGTAATAAAAATAGTTTTTATTTAAAAACAGTTGTTATTACTCATACGTTATATTCCTAACCTGTACAATAGGCCGTAATGATTTTTATTTTTTGTTTGAGCTGAAAGGGGTCCAAAAAGTTTCTATTTGGCGTCAAAATGACTCCATAAAATGTTCGTGAAAACCAAAAATGTCCATACCCTCCCACAGGTGAAGTAAAACCCCCAAAAAATTACATATTTTATCTTATTTCAAGGCAACAAAGTTTTTTTTTGGGGGTTATCCTATTTGGTAAAATATGTCTTCCCTTTCTGGAAAATAGGCTTCTTTTTGATGCCAATAAAACGATTTAACTTAATATCGGTCGACATTTTTATGTAGGGAATAAATAATTAGGTTACCAACAAAGTACACGATCAACAACTATAAACAAAATTATAATAAAACATTTCCAATTGTCATGAATTTTGAGATTTAGGTGAATACAGAGAAGTTATATTGAATGAGGACTATGGCCTCTGTTCTGTCTTTCACAACTTTTCAATTCACATGAAAATTTTCGAATCACATGAAATCAAGTTTAGTGTTTTGTTGATCACGTTTTCATTCGACGTTGAAATCGAATAACTAAAATTTAAAAAATTATAAGGTGCTCGATTCAGGAGTACTCTTTCACCATTCACCTACTTTTTAAAAATTTGATATACTTTCGAATTTAAAGATTTAAAAATTTTTTTCTTGTTAATATTGAAGATATTAATTATTAATTTTAATTTTAAAAAATTTTCAAATCTTAAAATTCAGAAGAATATCATATTATATATATTTTTAAAAATTTGGTGAATGGTGAAAGAGTACTTCCGAATCGAGCACAAGTAAAAAAGTACATTCGTTTTACTTTCACCAAATTTTATTTATGTGAAACAAAATAAAAAAGAAATTCGGATGTGAAATCTAGAACACCAAAAATATTCGGCAATTTTCATTTTCACATTTTTTTTATGTTAATTACTTTTTTTGAAAAGCGGCCAAAAGGACTAGTCAGATTCCTTTATAATTTGGAATGATTTGTAAATATGAAACACGTTTACCTGCTTAATAAAGGATACCTATTATAACACGTTTGTTTTAGTTATTTGAAACAAATTTGAAGGTCCCGTTTGTATTAGGGCTAGGTCAAAACATGTACTGAATTTTTGAATTTCAATAGATTTTGTCCTTGAGCCAAAATATTTAGTTTAAAATTTCAGCCAACTCAGTTGATAATTGTGACCTGTATCGTGTTTAAACCTAAATAAACACAAAGTGATTATAAGTTGATTGGTATATTTGAACATCAGCAGAAACTCATTATACCCTGTACCGAAATGTGTTGTAGTGTATATACATTTTATGAAAGACTGCCTAATATATTGGTACCCTAAAAAATGTAAAAAGATTACTTTTAAGATTTAGACAATGCGTTTAAGAACAAAAATAACAAAGAATTCTAGGTTTTGGTTCCGCGATTCCAAAACGGTCCATAAAATGTTTCCATCAATTTGCAGTTTTAAGAAAATCGCTGCTAAAGATGGTATTAAAAAAGACCCCATTTTTTTTTGGCAATGCTCCATTTTTTTTTAAAGCATTTTTCAAGAGAATTTTCGAATAACAAACGGAATTTTCGAATTACTAGAAGAATTTTAAAATTACAATAGATCTTTTTCCAATTACATCTGTAAATAGTGTAGTAAAAATTTTTTTACGTTAAAAAAGTACAATCTATAAAAGTATTTTCTATTAAAAATGTTTTGATCATTGTGTAGGATATGGCTTTGTATTACAATATGAATTAATAAATAAATATTCATAGACTCGGCAAATTCAAATCCGCAAAAAAAAATTAGAATTTTTGTTTGATTTTAGTTTTTTTCTTGTTTATTTTCTCCAGTTTTAATTATAAAAATCATTTAAACGCTTGTAAAGCGTTAATCCTTTCTTTCTTTTGTCCAATTAAACATATTTCTTTTCCAAATTATGTTTTGTAACAAAACTTTTGTTGTTATATTTATGGAAACATTAAATTAGATCTTTTGAACAAGACATACAAACTAAATTCTTATTAATAAAACCAAAGTTTATACCATATTGCGAAGCAATTTGTTGATTTGGTCTTCACGGTTACCGAAGTCACCACCATTGACATAATGGTTAGCCTTCTTACGCCAGCCACCAGTGGGGGTGTTCAATTTGAAGGGCCACAAGAAATTGGAAGCGTATTTGAAGTTGGGACCAACAGTGAAGATTTCATGAACCATATCTTCAACGCATTGGATTTTGTATGCCTTGCGCATTTTACGCTCAATCACAAAGTTATCGGTGATAGGGATACGTTGACGGCTGTGCTTAACGAAACCGCGTTTGTAGATCAATTCGCGGACTGATTTCAAGTTGGGATAACCCCAGGTAATATAGGGTTCAGCAATACGCATCATGTTGGTGGTAGCCTTATTCAATTTGATGAAGACACCATTGTTGATTTGACGCAAGCGGAAAAGTTGCAAAACCTTACGGACCTTGGGGGCAACTTTGTTGATACTAAAAAACAATAACAGAGAAAAATTAAAGTTAAGATAATACACAAAACATTAAAATAAACCAGCAAAAAGAAATGTTTAGTTTGTAAACAAATCTCGGTAAAATTGCAGTTTACGGGGCACACAGAAATCGAAAAAACTAAAAACGCAATCCGCTCTAGAATTTAAGAAGAAAATAAACCAAAATCATTAATTGAAAGACCCGACCGGTCTTTGGTCGGGCTAAGGGAATTTCAGTGCTATTTTCACCACTTTATCGGGGGCTCAGAGGTGCTTTACGAGTCCGGCAGCCATTAATCATTGATTTCGGTTTTTTTACTTTTATTTTTAGATCGGGTGCGTTTTTAGTTTTTTTTTATTTCCGTGCGCTCCATAAACTGCAATTCAGACAGGCCCTCTTCACAATTTCTTTTAGCCTGCTTATATTTTTACTCACCCACGAATACGGATAACGAAAGCTAATCTAGCTTCACCGGGAACATAGTATTGTCCGCGTTGTTTGGCTAAACGACGCAATTTAATTTCACGTCTATCAGCCTTAATGTATTCATTTTGATACTTCTCGGCACGTACCAAATTTTCACGTTTACGTTGAGCAATGACAACAGCGCGTTTCAATTTTCTTTTGGTTTCTTGAGCACGCTTGCTGATCACCTTCTTGCTGAACTTCAATTTGGATTCGGGCACAACGGGAAGCTTTTTAGCTTCGGGTTTTTTAACGGCCGTGGCAGGCATCTATATAAAGAACACATTTTAACTAATTATTAAAAAATTCACTTAATTTTTTCACAAAAAAACACTAAATTTTTAACCAACCTTAAGTGTACGACTTCTCTTGGGGAAACGGAAATCGAAAAGAAAGATGGTGTTGTCTCGTTTTTGACAGTTCACAGTTGACAGTTGTGAATTGTGGCCAATTAAGCGTTTTTTATTGTTAATTATAGCGTTTTTTTATTTGAATTTGGTATGGAAAAATGTGTTTAATGGGAAATATGGCGCTTTTTTATGCTCTGTTCGCATTGAATTATAATTAACATAATACACGAATGAAAGCAACTCCTTACGAATTCGTAATGAAAACAGTTTCCATAACATTTTCGTTTGATTACGTTATTTCTTTTCGTTAGATACGTTTTTCTTGACCATTTGTCAAATTACAGTATTGCCACAAAGTTTTTTTCAAGTTTTTGTTTATTTTTTCCATACACAAATTATATTAAATAGACGATGTGGTAACATCAACAATCAGCTAAAGAAAACAGCTGATCAAATTTCATGTTTATAAAAAAATATACAATTTTATTCAATTCAGATTTTTTTTTATTTTCATAGCGACAAAATTCAACATTATAAAACATTTTAATTTTAAAACTTTATAGATTAATGTCACATATTTTTGTTAATAATTCACATTTTTATTATTTTTTGTAAAATTTTACACAAAAAACTCTAAACGAATGGTATTTTTCATTCGTGTGTTTTTGACGTTTCTGACATTTCAATTCGTGTTGTAAAAACTGAAACAATGAAGAAAAAATTACAACTTTTACGTTTTCGTTCGACTAAAATGACATTCGCAATACAGAACCTCAAATTGATTTTCGTGTGTCATTTGGACGAACGAAAATAGAAATTCGTTATCGAGAAACTGGACATAAATTTTAATTAAAAATTGAATTAAAAAAAAATATTTTAACAAATTTAATTCAAAATTATTAACCCACAGTTTCTGTATGACGAACGTGTGAGTAACGTCAAAAGTTTACATGTATTTTGTTTTTGGCACAATAACAAAATACATGCAAATTTTTGACGTTCGTCGTTCGTTCGTTATACAGAAACTGGGGTTAATTCATAAAAATAATGAAATTAATTATTTCTTAGAAATAATTTTTATTTAATTCAACCATTAGGGTGGGTTTTTCGTGTATAATTTTTTTTTTTTGATTCCGAGGAGTGCCGGTCGGAGTTTTGTGAAATAATTGTCTGGATCATATTTGACCTTTGTCAAATTGGGTTAACGATGTAAAAAAAAAACAAAACGCCACTGAGTTATTTTTATTAATTGAAATAATATAAAGAACAAAATTTGTAAATTTTTAGTAAAATCAAATAGTAAAAGTTTATAGGCAAAAACCAAATATCCTTGAAATTCGCAAAACTCAAATGACTCCCAAAAATAATTGAGTCGATCCTCAATTTAAGCTTTATACAAAAATTAGAATCGTCTGTAATCTAAGAAATTTTATGGAAAAATGTGATAAGAGAGTTTTTTTACAGTAAAATATGTCTCATTTTTTCTATGGAAAAACTCTCGGGAAAAATCTCAGGTTCTGAGAATTTGTTTCCATTGAAAAATTCTCAAATGCTAAGACATTTCTCTATAGAAAAATTTTCAGATTCTGAGGCATTTTTTCTATAGAAAAATTCTCAGATTCTGAGACATTTTTCTATAGAAAAATTCTAATTTTTTCTATAAAAAAATTCTCAGATTCTGAAATTTTTTTTCTATAGAAAAATTCTCAAATTCCACTTTTTCTATAAAAAATTCTCAGATTTTAATAAATTTTTTCTGTAGAAAAATTCCGAAAAATTTTTTATATTGAAAAATTTCAGATTCTGAGACATTTTTCTATGTTAAATTCTCAGATTCTGAGAAATTTTTTCTATAGAAAAATTCTCAGATTCTGAAACATTTTTTCTATATATTTTTTTTTACGTTTTTACGCAGGTGAAATATTATCCAAGTTACAAATCGAAGTTACAAACGTTTTTGGTTTTAAGAAAATAAAAACAGTAATTTTCATTTTTTTTTAGTCGGTAGCTTATATAAGGCCTGTTTTTTGCGGACCGAATTAAGATTAGGATTAAATTTATTTATTAAAAAATGGGTCAAATTAACCCTCTAACCAGCAGCCCTGCCTCTAGACGGGGTATACTGAATTGACCCAAAATGCATAAATTTATTTTTGTGCCAATCAAGTTTTAAAGGGACTTTCGTTAAACTTCAATTGTCCCGTACATATAGTTAAAAAGTTATTGTCAATCAAAGTGCAAGTTTTAGGGATATTGCCAAAATTAAATATTTTGCAAAGACGTGATTTTATCAAAATTAAAAGAATGTTTTTAATTGATCCGGAGCTTTAGAAAGTTCGGTCAATGGAGTACTTACAAGGATACTCCAGGAGATGCCTAGAAGGATTGCCCATCTAGAGGCGGTCTTGCCCATTAGATTGTGATTTTTTCTGGTTATTTCTGATACTTTTTTATTTTTATTTTTTCTATTTCCACACAATTTCTTAAATAATCCTATTTTTTTATATATCTCTCTTTATTTTTTATATGGATATTTTTAAAAAAATTGTTAGAAAAAAATGGAATTTTTAAAGCAATTTTTATATATTTTTTTTTATCCGTTACTTGACAAGACCGCCTCTAGGCAGGGTACCAACAATTTCATCTGGACGAAAAACCGCTAAGTTTTTGATACTTCTGAGTACAGAAATGGACGTGCCCAAATTACCCTAGAAATTTTTTTTTATTGAAAATCAAAAATGGCCGGTTAGAGGGTTAATTATCATTTTAAAAGAAAATGCAATTGTGATTTTTAATAAAACAAATTAGTTGGCATTACTTTTTTTCACAAAAAAAACGCTACATTTGACAGCATAAAAAACAAAATTTCAACTCTGTTCTAAATATAATTATATGCTTACTAAACACACTTATATCCGGTTTGCGTCTTGACTAACACTAACTGTCATTTAAAACAGCTGATTATCATGAAATAGTGCCGCCTTTATTAACTAAATTTTTTGTTGATTGTTTTGTTTATATTCTCTAAAACTTGATAAATAAACATAAATTATTCTGTAATCATCATGTCTTTGGAATGTCCAAACAGTCCAGTTTATCACACCACAGCTGAACAAAAGTTAAAATCAAAGAATGCAGCCAAGCTCTATCGTTTTGGTACTCCTAAGTTACGGGACCTGTTAAGAGAGGTTAGTTTCCAAAAGGAATTTGAAGAAAAGTTAATTTACATATTATTTTATTAAAAAAACATTAAACTAGAAATGTCGTATACGTGTGAAGGAGGCCAGACAAAATGTGTTTTCCGTAAATAGACCTGAGGGAGTAGAAGGAAAAACAAAGGTAAAATAAAGCCAACTTACAAAATAGTTTTCCTAATAGGGAAACTATGGAATTATATTTTCATTTTAAAATTGTTAAATCAATTTTTTTGTAAGTAGTTTTCCTTTAACGATATACTTCGTCAAGAATTGGCTGAATTAGAACAAGATATAACTTTACAAGAGGAAATCTATCAAGAACTATTGGAAGAATTCAATGAATGGGTTGCTGAGCAATTGGAAGAAGAACAAAACTATTTGGTAGATGTGGCCGAATCACAACAACTCATATGCCCTATTTGTCAAGTTTCCAATTTGGTAATATACCCAATAAATGAAGGTGGATTACTCAACTATAGATGTAAATGTAATGCCAAGTAGGTTTTTTTTTAGACTTAACTGTAAAATCCAAGCCGCTAATTGCGTTATTACCATTTCTTTTCAGTTTCAACTATTCCGCTAATATGGAAAATTTACGTTACAAACTCTTGTCTTTGATTGATATTCATGAACAAAAATGTTTGTCCAAATTAAATTTCTATGTTAATCCTTTGGCTAAACAATTGGAGGGTATTTGTGATAATTGTGATTATTTTTGTAGTTTGTAGAATATTGATAAAAATACTGTTAAATCATTTTACGTACTTCATATTTTTTATATTTTGTATTCCATTTCTTTTGTATTATTTATTCTGTGAATTCGAAAAACTGTTTTGTTATTTGAAGGCCGATTCTTACGCTGGCTATGCATAACTTCTATTTTAAAGTATTGGGTATAAGAATTGTTAATTTTAATTAATTTTTTAAGATAAATTATTTAAACCCGACAAATCGTACATCCAATACTAAGAAATAGTAGATAATGGTGATCAGGAATAGTCAACATGTAAATCTCCTTTAATTTAGATTTAATTTGAAATAAATTTGTGTTAACATTATTTTTAATTTAAAAAAAACACTTATAGTATATAGATTTAACTCTTAAAATGAACCAACCGTCACTCTTTTATCTATAAAGGTTCAAGAAATAAAAAGAAAAAATTACATCAATTAAACAAATATAATCAAACTTATCAATATCTGAATCGATGAAGATTACACAGGGCAACACTTTTTTTTGCCCGGGTTCTGATAGCTAATTTTGGGTAATTTAGGTAGTTTTTGAGATATAGCCTAAGGAATCTTTGAAAATATGCTATTTTTGGCATCTTTGTGAGTCCATATTTACCAACACTTATCTTACATCCAAAAAGTGAATAACAATTTTGAATATGTTGGATATGTTGATTCCAAAAATGAAAAAGTTCAACTTTTGTCTACCTGTGTTATTAGTGATCATGAAATATTGCTATTTTACTAATTCAGCCATTCAGATTCAAAACTTTCAAACCTAATTAAACGAGATATAGACGAAAACAACTTTATATTTGTGAATACAAAATTTCCAAATTTATTTTTCTGATTCAGTCCTAAACATTCAAAACTTATTAAACGAATACTTAATAGATTAATTTTTAAATGTAATTTTGTTACATAGTTATCGATGAAAAAAAATTGTCTTGTTATCGATAGCAAAAAGTTCTATAGAAAATTCTATAGTTATCGATAACAGCAAATTTTCTATAGAATATTCTTTTAATAAAAAAAATTCCATAGAAAATTCTTTAAATGTCGATAACAAAAAAATGTTTATAGAAAACTTTTTTAATTTCGATAACAAAAAATTTCCAATAGAAAATAATTCAAATATCGATAACAAAAAAATTTTCTTTAGAAAATTCGTCAAATATCGGTAACAAAAAATTCTATAGAACATTTTTTAAGTATTGATATCGATAACAATTTTTATTTGATAGACGCAATCCATAGAGATTAATTTT
Organism: Pegoplata infirma; assembly: GCA_963921195.1. Classification (NCBI taxonomy): domain Eukaryota; kingdom Metazoa; phylum Arthropoda; class Insecta; order Diptera; family Anthomyiidae; genus Pegoplata; species Pegoplata infirma. Next base: position 232,606,091 of record OY992537.1, read on the forward strand.
TAAATGTAACTTAGATAGTTATCGCTGAAAACAAATTGTCTTGTTGTCGATAAATAAATATTCTATAGAAAATTCTATAGTTATCGATGACAAAAAATTACTATAGAAAAATACATGTTTATCAAAAAAAAAAAACAATTTTCTATAAAAAATTCTATAGTTATCGATAACAGCAAATTTTCTATACCAAAAAATTTTCTATAGAAAATTCTTTAAATATCCATAACAAAATATTTTAGATAGAAAATTCTTTTAATATCGATAAAAACTATTTTCTATTGATAATTCTTTAAATATCCATAGCAAACAATTTCCTAAAGAATTTTTTTGAATATCTGTAATAAAATTTTTTTTATAGATAGTTCTGTAAATTTCGTTTACAAATAATTTTCTATAAAAAATTCTTTAAATATCGATAACAAAAAATTTTCTATTGAAAACTTCTTTAAATATCTACAACAAAAAAATTTCTATAAAATATCGGTAACACATACCATATGAAGAAAAACAAATTTTCTAAATTCTAAATTTATCGATAAAAAAAATTTTTATCGAAAATTCTTTAAATATCGATGACATAAAAGTTTCTATAGAAAATTCGTTTAATATCGATAATAAAACATTTTCTATAGAAAATTCTTTAAATATCGATTACAAAATATTTTCTATAATTATCGATAATAACAAAATGTCTATAGAAAACTTTTTAAATGTCGATAACAAAATATTTTCTTTTAAAAGCTCGTTAAATATTGATAACAAAAAATTTCCTTTTGACAACTCTTTAAGTATCGATAACTTTTTTTTAGAAAATTTTTTAAGTATCGATAACACTCAATTTTCTATACAAAATTCTTTATATAAGGTAACAAAAAAAATTCTTAAAAAATTCTTTAAACACAGATATCAAAAAATTTTCTATAGAAAGTTTTAAAAATAAATGTAACAAAAAATGTTTTATAGAAAATTATTTAAATATCGATAAAAACAAATGTTCTATAGAAAATTCTTTAAATATCGATAACAAAAAAATTTCAATAGAAATTTTTTTAAGTATCGATGAGAAAAAATTTCAATAGGAAGTATCGATGGGAAAAAATTTTCTGTAAAAAATTCTTTAAATATCGATAACAAAATATTTTCTTTGTAAAATTCTTTTTTTAAGTAGACATTTTTTTAAGTATCGATAACAAAAAAAATCTATAAACAATTTATTAAGTATCGATAACAAAAAATTTTCTATAAAAAATTCTTTAAATATCGATAACAAAATATTTTCTTTGGAAAATAACGATAAAAAAAATTTTCAATAGAAAATTATTTTAACAACGATAGCAAAAAATTTTCTATAGAAAATCCTTTAAATATCGATAACAAAATATGTTCTTTGAAAAATTATTTAAATATCGATAACAAACATTTTTGATAGAAAATTCTTTAAATATAGATACCAAAAAAATTTCTATAGAAAATTCTAAAAATATCGATAACAAAAAATGTTTTATAAAAAATTATTTAAATATCGATAACAACAAATTTTCTACAGAAACTTCTTTAAATATCGATAAAAAAAATTTCAATAGAAATTTTTTTAAGTATCGATAAGAAAAAAAGTTCTATAGAAAATTCTTTAAATATCGATAACAAAATATTTGCTTTGGAAAATTCTTGTGTAATATAGATCGCCTCCGTGAACAATACTGTTTGCAGGTGCACCCTGGTTTCCGCTAAATGATCTATCGCGACTGGCTGCCAAACTATCAGAACTAAGTATATCTGGTCTCCTGGTAAATTTGAAAAAACAAACAACTAGAAATACTAAGCAGATAAAACAACAACAAAATAATGCAGCCTAAAGTAAACCGAACTAGCTCTTCTAAGAGCTTCTTGACAAAGAATATCGGACCTTCGGTCCGAATTCTACAGCTTAATATTGAGGGAATGAGCAGAGCTAAATGCGATTATATCTCGCGTCTGCTGTCTGACGAATGTATTGATGTCGTCATCATACAAGAAACCCACATTTTAACTGAAGAAGAATTCAATATACGTGGCATGATTGATGGATATGATGCTGTTGGTGTACTATACCATCGTTCATATGGTTCCGCTACATATGTCAGAACTGGTCTGGACAATGTCACCCTAATTGATATTTGCTCTGAACAAGACGTGTATACTATTACGATTGAAATCTCTGGGGTGCATATTATAAACGTTTATAAGCCCCCAAACATTCTATGGCCTGACTCAGTCCTCCCCACATTTCCACACCCGTCGCTGTATACTGGTGATTTTAATAGCCAACATACCTCTTGGAGGTACCCTACTGATGACATAAGTGGCAACATGTTAGTCGAATGGGCAGAGGTTAACAACTTAAACCTTATTTTTGATGCGAAAGACGCCGCAACCTTTCACTCCGGTCGCTGGCGCAGAGGCTATAATCCCGACCTCACATATGTCAGTCTTAGAGATGACCACACTCCCATCCCAGTCTACCGAAAAGTACTACAAACATTCCCAAACAGCCAACATCGTCCAGTTTTCCTAGAAATAGGAATTCAGATACCCTTAGTCGAATCATTTCCAAAACCAAGATGGAACTTCTGCAAAGCCTCTTGGAAATCGTTTTCTCGAGATCTCGACTCTAACATAAGGTGGATAAATCCAACCCCAAATAATTATCCAAGAATGGTGAAAATGGTAATTGCTACTGCAAAGAAACATATACCCAGAGGATACCGGAAACAATATGTTCCTGGCTGGTCAGAAGAAACCGAGACTCTACACTCGGAATATCTAGCTACTCAAGATGAGACAATTGCAGACGAACTTCTAAAGTCTCTTGATAATGCTCGCAGGGAAAAATGGCACCATACTGTTGAAAATGTAAATTTCACACATTCCAGCCGAAAAGCTTGGAGCCTCCTTCGTAAATTGGGTAATAGCACTCCTATAACAACATCGAAATCGAACATACACCCTGACAGTATTGCTCTAAACATCAAACGAACATCAAAAATTGTATCGGAGAAGAAACACACCATTAATATTAAAAAGAAACTTAAAGAATTAAAAAATGAATCGTCTATCATCCCACAGTTCTCAGGACCTTTCAGTGAGGAGGAAATTAACTTCGCAATATCGCAAGTTAAGTCAGGGAAATCCGCAGGAGCGGATGGTATATTTCCTGAGTTTTTTATACATAGTGGAAAAAATTTTCGAAAATGGCTTACACTTTTCTACTCAAATGTACTACTAACTGGTGTAATGCCTACGGATCTGAAGAGATCTAAAATACTCGCCCTTTTAAAACCAGGCAAGCCAAAGGAACAAGCTGAAAGTTACCGACCGATAGCACTATTAAGCGTTGTATACAAATTACTCGAGAGACTAATTTATAACAGAGTTGAACCCACTATTAATAGCATCATTCCGGTAGAGCAGGCGGGGTTTAGATCGGGACGTAGCTGCACTGATCAGGTACTATCCTTAACGACCTACATTGAGGCTGGTTTTCAATTAAAACTCAGGACATCCGTTGCATTTATAGATCTCAAAGCTGCGTACGACACGGTCTGGAAAGACGGGCTGATCTATAAATTTCTAAAAGTTATCCCTTGCATCCGAACTGCTACTCTTCTCAACAATATGTTAAGTGATCGTCATTTTATAGTGTATCTTGGAAACAAACAAAGCAGGAAGTGTAAACTTAATAATGGACTCCCCCAAGGATCTGTACTTGCCCCGCTTCTATTTAATCTCTACACTCATGACCTCCCATCAACGTACTCAAAAAAGTTCTCCTACGCTGATGACATCGCTATAGCCACTCAACGCTACTTAGTTAAAGATGCTGAATCTGTCCTTACAAATGACCTGCTATCACTTGGAAATTATTTTAAAAAATGGCGTCTGTGTCCTAGCCTCAACAAGACGGAAGTAACATGTTTTCACCTCAATAATAGTCAATCTGATCTAAAGCTTAACGTTCGTTTTGGAGATACTATCCTACCCTTTAATCCAACACCAAAATACCTTGGAGTTACCCTTGATAGAACACTCTCTTTTAAAAAGCACATAGAAAATACTGCTAACAAAGTTAAAACGCGTAACAATATTATCCAAAAACTTGCGTCAACTACTTGGGGAGCTTCTGCAAAAACACTGCGCTCAGCATCACTCGGACTGGTTTATTCTTCTGCAGAATACTGCGCACCGGTCTGGCTTAATAGCCCCCACGTAAACAAATTAGATATCCAACTAAATGCATGTATGCGACTAATAACAGGTACAATGTCTTCAACCCCAATAAGATTTTTACCTGTTCTAAGTAATATTCTACCACCAAGTCTAAGACGTCAGAATGCACTACTCCGCGAACATCGAAAAATAATCGCCAATCCTAGCCTTAAAATACACCAATATATTGAAGCTGCTAATGACGACCGTCTCATATCTCGAAAACCTCCATTAAAACTAGCTGAAAGTCTCGCAAACAATAATTATGACCCATATAACATCTGGTTTAATAATTGGAACCAAGCTTCATGTGATGACTTAATGAAAATACAGGACTTGACCTGTATGCCTCCGGGATCAGAATTGCCTAGGCCTATATGGGTTAGGCTTAACCGTATACGGACAAACAATGGAAGGTGCGCAGCTACTCTTTTTAAATGGGGCTCCGCTGTTTCGCCATTATGTGATTGCAGTGATGTTAATCAAACCATTTACCACATTATAAAAGACTGCCCCCATCGTAAATTTCTTGGCGAACTACACGAACTAAACAATGCTGGCCCAGATGCCGTCCGGTGGCTGAAGAATATTGACATCAATATCTAATTATTATCTATACTATTTTTCTATCAAAATATGCTAAACTTTGTTGTATAATCTGTTAAACTAGTAATGCTTATATCTCTAAAATTGTAATTGTTTGTATCAGTGCCATACGATAAATAAATAAATATCGATAACAGAAAGTGTTCTATAGAAAATTCCTTAAATATCGATAGCAAAAAGTTTTCTATAGAAAATTCTTTTAATATCGATAACAAACAATTTTTTATAGAAAATTATCTAAATTATATATTCTTCAAATATCGAAAACAAAAAAATTTCAATAGAAATTTTTTTAAGTATCGATGAGAACAAATTTTCTATAGAAATTCTTTTAAGTATCGATAACAAAAAATGTTTTAAAGATAATTATTTAAATAACGATAACAAAAAAAAAATTCTATAGACAATTTTTTAAGTATCGAAAACAAAAACCTTTCTATAGAAAATTCTTTAAAAATCGATATCAAAAATTTTTAAAATATCGATTAAAAAAATTTTCTATAGAAAATTGTTTAAGTATCGATAACAACTGTCTTTCTATAAAAAATTCTTCTAATATCGATAAAAAAGTTTATATAAAAAATTCTTTAAATATCGATAACCAAAAAATTTCTTAGAAAAAATTCTTTTAATATCGATAGCAAAAAGTTTTCTAGAAAATTCTTTAAATATCGATAAAAAAATTTTATATAGAAAATTCTTTTAACTTCGATAAATTTTTTTTAAGAAAATTCTTTAAATATCGATAAAAAAAATTCTATAGAAAATTCTTTTAATATCGATAACAATAAACTTTCAATAGAAAATTTACTATAGAAAATTCTTTAAGTAATGATAGCAAAAAATGTACTATAAAAATTTTTTTAAATATCGATAGCAAAAACTTTTCTTAAAAAAAAAATTTTGTAGATATTTGTAACAAAAACTTTCCTACAGAAAATTCTATAGTTTTCGATAACAAGATTTTTTTATAGAAACTAGTGTAGAAATCAATAATTTTTATAGAAAATGATCTAAATATCGAAAACAATTTTTTTTCTATAGAAAATTCTTTAAATATCGATAAGAAAAAAATTTCTTTAGAAATTTTTTTAAATATGAATGAATAACAAAAAAAAAAATGTCTATAGAAAATTTTTTAAGTATCGACAACAAAAAATGTTTTATAGATAATTATTTTAATATCGATAACAAAAAAAAATTCTATAGATAATTTTTTAAGTATCGATAACAAAAAATTTTTAATAGAATTTTTTTAAAGTATTGATAACAAAAAACTTTCTATAGAAAATTCTTTAAAAATCGATAATTTTTTTTTTAAATATCGATAATAAAAAATTTTCTGTACAATATTGTTTAAATATCGATAACAACTGTCTTTCTATAGAAACTTTTCTATGGAAAATTCTTCTAATATTGATAACAATGTAAGATACAAAATTCTTTAAATATCGATAACAAAAAATTTTCTAGAAAAAAGTTGTCGATAGCAAGAATTTTTTATAGAAACTAGTATAGTAATCAATAACAAAAAATTTTCAATAGAAAATTCTTTAAATATCGATAACAAAATATTTTCTATATTCTTTACATTTTTTAATCGATCTTTTAATATCGATACCAAAAAATGTTCTATAGAAAATTCTATTGTTTTCGAAAACAAAGAATTTTCTATAAAAATTATTAAATATCGATAACAAACATTTTTTTTAGAAAATTCTTTAAATATCGATAACATAAAATTTGAAAATTCTAAAGTTATCGATAACAAAAAATTTCTATCGAAAATTCTTTAAATATCGATGGCAAAAAATTTTCTGTTGAAAATTTCTATAAAAAATTCTTTAGTTATCGATAACTAAAAAACATTGGCAAGCCACAAAAATATTTCACAAAGAGTTTTTGTCCTTCTAAAAATATTTTTACATACAAAAAAAATTTACATTCAAACAAATTTTACACTCATAAAAATATTTACACTCAAAATATTTTTTTTACAAAAAATATTTAGACTCAAAAAATTTTATTGTTATCGAAAACAAAGAATTTTCTATTGTTATCGAAAACAAAGAATTTTCTATAGAAATTTTTTTAAATATCGATAACAAGAATTTGTTTTAGAAAATTCTCTAAATATCGAGAGCAAAAAATGGTTGATAGAAAATTTTAAAGTTATCGATAACAAAAAAAAAACAATTCTATCGAAAATTCTTTAAATATCGATAGCAAAAAGTTTTCTATAGAAAATTTCTATAAAAAATTCTTTAGTTATCGATAACTAAAAAACATTGGCAAGCCACAAAAATATTTTACAAAAAGTTTTTGTCCCTCCAAAAATTTTTTACACACAAAAAAAAAAAAAAATTTATATTCAAACAAATTTTACATTTAAAAAAATATTTACACTTAAAAAAATTTTCATTTTACAATAAACATTTACACTCAAAAAATTCTATTGTTATCGAAAAAAAAGAATTTTCTATCGTTATCGAAAACAAAGAATTTTTTATAGAAAACTTTTTAAATATCGATAACAAAATTTTTTTTTTAGAAAATTCTTTAAATATCGATAACAAAAAATGTTTGATAGAAAATTCTAAAGTTATCGATAACAAAAAGTTTCTATCATAAAAATCTTTAAATATCGATAGCAAAACATTTTCTATAGAAAATTTCTATAAAAAAAATATTTCACAAAGAGTTTTTGTCCCTCTAAAAATTTTTTACACACAAAAAAAAATTTTACATTCAAACAAATTTTACACTCGTAAAAATATTTACACTCAAAATATTTTCTTTTTACAAACAATATTTACACTCAAAAAATTCTATTGTTATCGAAAACAAAAAATTTTCTATCGTTATCGAAAACAAAGAATTTTCTATAGAAAACTGTTTGAATATCGATAACAAATTTTTTTTTTAGAAAATTCTTTAAATATCGATAGCAAAAAATTTTTGATAGAAAATTCTAAAGATATTAGAAACAAAAAAAAAAAATTCTGTTGAAAATTTCTATAAAAAATTCTTTAGTTATCGATAACAAAAAAACATTGATAAGCCACAAAAATATTTCACAAAAAGTTTTTGTCCATCTAAAAATTTTTTACACATAAAAAAAATATTTACATTCAAACAAATTTTATACTCATAAAAATATTTACACTCAAAATAATTTCTTTTTACAAAAAATATTTAGACTCAAAAAATTCTATTGCTATCGAAAACAACGAATTTTCTATTGTTATCGAAAACAAAGAATTTTCTATAATTTTTTTTTAAATATCGATAACAAAAATTTTTTTCAGAAAATTCTTTAAATATCGATAACAAAAGATTTTTGATAGAAAATTCTAAAGTTATCGATAACAAAAAAATTTCTATCGAAAATTCTTTAAATAACGATAGCTAAACATTTTCTATAGAAAATTTCTATAAAAAAAAAATTATTTATCGATAGCTAAAAGACATTGGCAAGCCACAAAAATATTTCCCAAAGACTTTTTGTCATTCTAAAAATTTTTTACACACAAAAAAAAAATTTACATTCAAACAAATTTTACACTTAAAAAAATATTAACACTTAAAAATATTTTCATTTTACAAAAAACATTTACACTCAAAAAATTCTATTGTTATCGAAAAAAAATAATTTTCTATCGTTATCGAAAACAAAGAATTTTTTATAGAACAAATTTTTTTTTAGAAAATTCTTTAAATATCGATAACAAAAAATTTTTGATAGAAAATTCTAAAGTTATCGATAACAAAAAAATTTCTATCATAAAAATCTTTAAATATCGATAGCAAAAAATTTTCTATAGAAAATTTCTATAAAAAAATTTTATTTATCGATAGCTAAAATACATTGGCAAGCCACAAAAATATTTCACAGAGTTTTTGTCATTCTAAAAATTTTTTACACATAAAAAAAATTTACATTTAAACAAGTTTTACACTCAAAAAAATATTTACACTCAAAAAATTTTCTTTTTACAAAAATTACTAAAAAATGTTTTTTATTTAAAAAAAAAAATTTTTAGTTACAATTTTTATACAATTTTTCATTTAACATAAAAAATATTACTTGTATATATGCTGTTATTTGTATTATTAATCTGTTTTTCAACACTCTACATTGTTTTCATAAGAAATTAATTAAATACCAATCATCAACCCATATTGTCAATCACAATGTTGTGGCATTTAAACAAGTATGCATTCTCATATCAATATTTACGATCAATTCTTCTTCTGTATGTAAAGTAAAAAGTCATTTTCTGGATATTTTGTAAATTCTTAAACCAAATCAAATATTGACTTACATTGTAATATACAAACAAAAACGAGGACATTCTATTGATATGATGGTTTTGTATCCACAAAACAATTTTGTTGGTACACCCAAAATATTTGTTAAGTTGTTTTTGGGGTCAATTACCTCTTTCTTGACCCACCGGGTTATAAAATATAAATTGCTTTTACTGTTTTATAGTTGTGATTGAATATTATTATATTAAAACTTCTATTTTTTTAAAGAGCTAATAAATAAAAATATCTACTTAAAATCTACTGTTAGTTATACCAAAAAACAAAAACAACTGTGTGAAACAACTGTTTAAAATTTCTTATAGAAAAACAACTACAAGTAACGTTTTGTAATTGTAAATTTTTTCTGAGTGTGATTTAAAATCATACGATAAGGATTGCATTGATAGAAATGTATTATGCATGTTATTTTGGGGTTTAAGAGTTTCTTCTGTTCAGTTACTTGAGTAAATTATAGAGTATGGTCAATAAAATATGTTTACAATAATGTTAACAGTATATAAGAAATACATACAAATTCAAACAATGTGCAACCATATGCATGATGCCCTGCAAACAAACTAATAAGGCATCGATCTGGTTACTCAAAAATAAAAACTCCCAGCAAAAAAAGAGCTTACCATTCACTACAAAATTCACCACAACTTATGAACCAGATGTACTTCTTCTTCAGCTGAAACACTGATGAATTTTATATGGGCGTGACACACAATATCACTAGTGTTTAGTATGTACATATATATTAACATCTTTATCACAACTTCTGAAGTAGTGATCGGAATGTTAATATAACTTGACCTTTTGGAAGTGCTTTTTTCATCACTTCTTTATAAGTATATATTTCTTGGCATTTTGGATGTGATTATGTAATTTTTATATGGTGATTTAGAAGTGATTTTTTCATCACTTGATAAGTACATATTTCATGACTTTTTGGGATTGATTTTAAGATTTTTTTTTTTAGTATTTACACTAATAATAATTAAAACCAAAACGATATTTTTAACAATGTATAATATTTATTATGTAATATTTAGACTTGAAATTGTTAAGATTAAATCGATGTTTTTAATAATTTAGTTTAGCTAATAGGAATTATTAATTAAATGTGGATGTATATATTTTTCTAATAGTTTTTCGTGCGCTTAATCCGAATCTGGCCTTAGAAGTGATTTATATTATTTTGAGATATTTAGATTTTCGATTGACAGTACTGCATAAACTCAGATATTCGCAATGTTCGGGACCTTATAAAACCGAGAATTATTTTATGATGTATAATTAGTTCAGCACATCTAAAAATACTTCACTTATTCTTCAAATTACTTTTGCAATCCTTAAGATATCTTTTTTCATTACGGAGATATCCACCGATAAAATTATTGCAATTTCGGCCCTAAAAAATAAAAGAAAACAAATTTGAAAACCAACCAATTTGTCTTGTTGATATATAATAGTACCGAATTCGAAACTCTATTAGAGGTGCATCTAATCCCGGCATCAATTTGGGTATCAATTTTAGGGTAAATTTTCAGGGTGCCATACAAAAAATCTTTATTTGGGCTAACATTATAGATCTGCGCCATATCGGATAAAGATTTATTTTAAATAAAATTAATAAAATTCTTAAAAGTACATAGAGTTCTTAGTTTTATATTCAATGAAAATTTTTATTATTCGGTTAACCGAATAATTCAAATTTATCCGATTATTAACCGATTAAATCTCAACCCCGCACTCAGAAAATTATGTAAGTTACTACATGTTAGTTATTTGTATATTTTACAGTAGTTAGTTGTTTTCAACTACAAAGTCAGTTGTTTTTGTATGAAAAATATCAAACAACTATTTCTGTTAGTTATTTTAAGTCGTTTTTTTGAACAACTAACAAAAAAGTACTGTGATGTAGTAACAGTTATTTAAAGTAGTTAATTTTATTTATTTTATCTCTAAAAAGTTTTAAAGTTTTTTTCCAAAAAAAAAATCGTTATTTTTATTTTTCACAACTTTTTTTTAAAAAAAAACTTGGAAAAAATTTTTCAATTTTTTTTTCTGAAAAATATTTTGAAAAAAAAAATTATATATTGATTTTTTTATTTTTACTACATTTTAGTTGTTTTGACTACAAATGTAAGTAGTTTTTACTACATAAGTCAGTTGTTTTTTGTCAGTTAAAATAACTAACATTGTTAGTTGATTTAACTGAAAAAGTAGTTGACCCCAAAACAACTTACAAAGTAGTTATTTTAACTGACATTTTCAGTTGATTTTACTAACATAATTTTTTAAGTGCGATTAATTATTTGCCCGATTAGCCGATTAAACCAAAACCTCGATTAATTGAATACCCTAATGTTTAGAAGAGTTTTTAGTCATTTTGTGGCTATAATTCAGCCCTTTTTTAAAAAGGCTACCACCTTTTTTTGGTTATCTTTTTTAGCCCTTTAAGCACTTTTTAAGTCATTTGATTTTTACCATAATCTGGAAACTTTTTATTGTTTTTTTTTGTACATAATTTACAAAACAACTCCAAAAATTATAAAAAAAAAATGTTTTTATACATGTAGTTAAAAAAAAACATCCAATAAATAAAATGAAAAGTTAAAAAAAAGTAATTCTCTCATTTTAAATCAGATATCGTATATTTTTAGAAGAGTTTTTATACCTTTAAACGGCAATACCAACTTAGCTCTTTTTTGGTTATATTTAACCCTTGTCTTTTTTAAGGGCTAACAGTTTTTTTGTTATCTTTTCAGCACTTCTTGAGTCATTTGGTAATTTTAACAAAAATCTGGAAACTGTATTTTTTTTATAACATAATTTACATAACAAATTCGCTTTTGCGGCATATCAAGTTAATTCATTTATAAAATTTAACTTTTTATTAAATCAGATAAAATTATAAAAAAAAAAAATATTCAACAAAACAAATCCAATACTTAAGTGCCACAAATTTGTACTTTTCAATTGCATTTGTAAACACATATGAAAATGGTACTTCTAAATCATTGAGGAAAGAACTGGTGAAAGTTGTTATTATTGGCATTTTTTTAGCAGTTTTGGAAGTGCTTATAAAAGTACTTCTTATGGAATATGAAGATCGGCACATATAGCTACTATGTATGTAGTGAATCACTTATTCTTTTTGCACCACTTCGATTTTTTTTTGCTGGGCTGTTATGATATCACACCTTCCCCCTACGCGAAAAATTCATCTAAGCCCTATTCACACCTGAGGTAAAATCTCGCTTAAACGAGATTTTGATCATATGGTTATCTATCATTTCGTACACAACCATATGTTCGAAATCTCGTTCGAAGGAGATTTCACCTCATATGATATCATATGATATCACACCTTCCCCCTACGCGAAAAATTCATCTAAGCCCTATTCACACCTGAGGTAAAATCTCGCTTAAACGAGATTTTGATCATATGGTTATCTATCATTTCGTACACAACCATATGTTCGAAATCTCGTTCGAAGGAGATTTTACCTCAGGTGTGAATTGGGTATAATGCGATTTTTGTACTAAAGCCCCACAAAAGGTGGCGGGGCTTTTTCCAAGTGCAGTACTTAGAACTTCTTCCGAAATTAAAGTGCTTGATTTGCCTAATATTAGTATTAAAAAAACTGTAAAAATGGAGTTTTTCAGAGGTTGGTTTAAATTTACAAGGGGGAACTTTTTCCTCCTGGTCCAATCTTCCAGTCGTTAAACACGAACTGGATAATATACATTTGAAACTAGAGGCTAAATAAGTTAAAACTGCATTTACAGTTGTTCATTTCAGGATCCTGTTTCCTTTTAAAAGGACTTTAAAGTTTTAGAGGATTAAATTTGAAAAAATATTTCTTTTATATTTGTACTTGTCCTGGGATGCCACTATTGATAACAAATAAAAGAGGAGGATCTCCCCTAATTTTTCTATTTTATTGTTTTTACATATCAGGAAAAAGGAGGTAAGATACGTCTATTTAAAAATGTGTCCTTCAATATCAAAATTTTCAACAAAATATTTTGATAAAGTTTTTGAAAGACTTTATTCATATCCTTTTATACTGATATACACTAAAAAAATTATGTTAGTAAAATCAACTGAAAATGTCAGTTAAAATAACTACTTTGTAAGTTATTTTGGGGTCAACTACTTTTTCAGTTAAATCAACTAACAATGTTAGTTATTTTAACTGACAAAAAACAACTGACTTATGTAGTAAAAATTACTAACATTTGTAGTCAAAACAACTAATATGTAGTAAAAATAAAATAAACAAAAAAATTTTCAGAAAAAAAATTGAAGACCAAATTTTTTTTTTTAAAGTTGTGAAAAATAAAAAAAAAATAAATTTTTTTTTGGAAAAAACTTTAAAAATTTTTCAGAGATAATAAAATAAAATTAACTACTTTTAATAACTGTTACTACATTACAGTACTTTTTTGTTAGTTATTTAAAAAAACGACTTTAAATAACTAACAGAAATAGTTGTTTGATATTTTTCATACAAAAATAACTGACTTTGTAGTTGAAAACAACTAACTACTGTAAAATATACAAACAACTAACATGTAGTAACTTACATAATTTTCTGAGTGTAGCAAAATATAAAAATGGAAAAATAAGGGGAGATCCTCCTCTTTCACCTGCTGTCACCAGTGTCATCCTAGGACAATTACAAATATTTCAAAAATATTTTACAAAATGTATCCTTTAAAACTTTGAATTCCTTTTAAAAGGAAGGTTAGGTTGGATGGGCGTCCGCCGATTTGGCGAATTCACTCGGAGGCCATAAGGCCCATTGTGATTCCCCTAAAGTTGTTTCCCTACTCCCATGATATACAAAAAATTCTACCTCTCAAACCACCCCGATTCCCTAAGGTATTCTGCTAGAGACGTCAATGGTACATTGTTTAGGCAATCCAAGTTATCAAAAAATCGTTGCCCCAAATACTTAAGACGACGTTTCATCAGACCCGGACATTCACACAACAAGTGCCTCACTGACTCCTCCTCCTCCACTTCCCCACAACTTCTGCAAAAGTCCCTGTCAGAAATTCCCATACGAACGGCCATTTGGCCGATTATACAGTGTCCCGTCAGTACTCCTACTAATAGGCTAACCGTCCGTTTGCCAAAGGTAAGAAGGCTTTCTGTCCTCTTATGATCCGGCAGTGGCCACATGGTCCGCGATATCCTGCACGTGGTCAGCGATATCCACCTATCCCTCATCATATTCCCCGATATCCTATCAATTTCGTTCATCAACTCCACTATAGGAACCGAGATATCCGGTTCGACACGTTCCCCCGGAAACAGTACCACGATTTGAAAAACTGTAAATGCAGTATTACTCCATTTGATCTCTACATTCAGACGTATGTATATCATTCGGTTCATGTTTAATATTGACTGTCTGACGGTGTTATCAACATGATATGCTATATTGAAAAGAATTCACTTAAAAAGATTACCGCAACGTTTACCGATGTATCGTGACATATCACCCGATTGCTTGCAGGGTGATAACGTTTCAAAATCACACACCTTGCCAATTGCAAACATATTATTGAGTAATAGACCATGAACTTAAAAGCCAATATGTACATGAAGTAATTTATAAACCCATATAGGAACTGTGGTATTTAAAGTAAGCATTTATATAAGTATATTTCAAATAACTTTATTTGTTTCTAGACATATTTAAGATTTAAAAATAAATTTTGTTAAAACGTTCCTTTATTTTGCATCACTGGCTCAACAAAAAACGTAAGAAAAAATAAAGCAAACAATTAATTCCATTTCGTTCCCTTTTCCATTCCATTTTGTTTCACTTCTAATTCATTTTGTTCCTTTCCGTATACTACGTGTTAAAGTATTAAAAAATTCCAGAGTCTTTATCTCAATATTAATTTTTATAATGTAAAAAGCACCTTTTTTTACTATTTTTGTAAGAATAAATAGTTTTTGAGTGTAAACTTCTTTAAGTGTAAAGTTTTTTGAGTGTAAATTTTTTTTGTGTGAAAAAAATCGAGCATTTTGAGTGATTAAATTTTGAGTAAATAAATTTTGAGTAAAAAATTTTAAGCAAACAAATTTCAGTCCATATAGTTTCCTGTTCCATTCCATTTCGTTCCCCTTCTATTCCATTCCATTTCGTTTCCATGTAGGTTTCGTTTTCAGAGCCTTTATCTCAATAGATATAAAAAGTAGCACTTTAGCCTTTAATTTCTAAATATATATATACGGTTTCTAGGATTTTTAAAGTCATGAGTTCGGTGATACAGTTTGTAGATGTTTTGTAATGTTAATGTAAAATTTAAAATGTAAACATTTTAAAGGATTTCGTGGTAAAAAGCTTTCAAGTCAGATTTATTTAGTTGCATATTTTTTTTCTTTTTTTGGAGATGATTATGTTTTTAACTGTAAAATTTAAAATTTTTAAATGTGTAAAAATAAACATTAAAATGTATAAAACATTTACAGATAAGGAAAACCATAGAGTAAAAATAGTAAGAGGATTATTGGGTGAAAAACCTTTCCTTTTCGAAATTTGATTTTTAGCCGTAAAATCTGATTATCTCGGGAGTGAAAACCAGAATACACACAAAAGGAAATCGAAGAAAAAAGGAAAAAAACGAATACATTCAAAAGGAATTGAAGGAAAAAACGAATACATTCAAAAGGAACCGAAGAAAAAACAAAAAATAAACGAATACATTCAAAAGGAACCGAAGAAAAAAAGATAAATAAACGAATACATTCAAAAGGAACTGAAGAAAAAAAGTTTTCTCCTTGAGATAATCGGAGTTCATAACAAGGTTTTCACAATACTTTTTCCCATTAAGCCTCTTACTATTTTTACTCTATGGGAAAACGCAAATTTTTTTTAACAGATTTTGTGTTGTTTTTTTTTAGGTTAGAATTAGGTACTGTGAAAAGGTCATCCATCACACAGACCACAAATGGATATTGTTTTCTCACCTTTAAAAGAAAATTTTTTCGCACTATTTTTAAGCTAGAAATATTTAAGAAAAACATTGGAATAATTGATTTTCAAATTCATAGCGCTGTTTTCGAATAAACTTTTATATAGTGAGAGACAAATGTATAAATACAGGGCTATAGGAGATGCAATTCTTTATTTTATTATTATCAAACGAGTATTATTTTAAAAAGCATTTTGTAGAAAATTTATGAAGCTTTAATTCAAGCTTGATGGCGTCCAGATTGAGTTAATAACACTGTGCAACAAATAAAGACTTTTTGAAAAACACTAGAATTTGCTTATATAGGTTTGATTCTTCTACCAAAAGGCAGTAAAATAATATACTCGGAGTGTTTGTTTATTGTGATTTTTTAGAATTTTTCTGACAGCAACAGACCCAGATCCTGCAACAATTTTCAATAGAAAATATATCAGATTCAGACATGTTTTTTTTCGTTTTTTGAGGAACATTTTATACAGATCGAAAGGCCTATCCAATGGTGTATAGGTCGTGTCTGAATTCGGCTTCGTTAAGTCCTTATCTTCAAAAATGTACACATAGAAAATTATTGCAGTTACTACATGATGGTTATTTGTGTAGCAATTAGTAGTTATTGTTTTCAACTACAATTTAAGTTGTTTTTGTATGAAAAATCTCAAACAACTGTTTTTTGTAGTCGTGTTAAAAAACAAATACAAAAAATTACTACATTGTAGTAACAGTTGTTTTATGTAGTTGTTTTTAGTCTATAAAAAACTTATAATTTTCTAGTAATTTTTAGAAAAACAGATATGCAGGTATTATTTCCAAATAATTTTAACCGTTATTGACGTTTAGAAGTTTATTTTTTGGTAACTGTAATTTGAAGTAGTTTTTACCGTTTTTTGTAGTTGTTAATCAATAGTTAAAAACAACAACAATTTTTGGTTTATTTTACCGTAAAATGTAGTGGGCGCCTAAACAACAACAAATGTAGTTGTTTTAACTGTCTTTTGTAGTGGAATCTACCGTCATAATTTGTTGAGTGTAAAGACGTTGGGACCACCAAAATGATTTATAGTAATCTCTAATAAAATTAAGCTGACCCGTATTTTTGCGTTTGGCGAAATTCCTCCTAGTTCGGATTTTCCCGAAAGACTTAATTTTTTCATAAGGTGGCAACCCTTCTTTAAATTTGAGATTGAACAGCTAAATAAAAACAGGTAACTTGTAAATTCTTCGTATAGAAAAATGCTCAGATTTAGGGCGGTTTACTCAATGTCTAGTTAGCTGCTAACTGTCGATTTAACGGAGTCTTATGTAAAAATTTGTATGAAAAAGTTAAATTTAACAGGGAGTTATTTTATAACGGAGCATTGAGTAATCTAAGGCTTAGTTTTTTCTTATAGCAAACTTGTTAGGTTCTGAAAAATTGTTTTTCTTTTCCATTTTTCTACTGAAACAATAAAAGATTCCATTTCCTATTGAAATTCTGTGAATTTAAGACATTTTTCCTACAACACAGTCTTACATTCTAAGACATTTTCCCTGTAGAAAAGATCTTGCTTTTAAGACATATTTCCTATAGAAAAATTCTCAGAGTCTGAGTCATTGATAGTCTTAGATTTTGAGACATTTTTTTTATAGAAAAAATCTCAGAATCTGAGATATTTTCTCAGCTTCTGGGATGTTTTTCCTTAAATTCTCGGATTTGAAGCATTTTTTCTATAGAAAAAGTCACAGAATCTGAGTCGCTTTCCTAGAAAGTTTTTGTTTTTATAAAAAAAAATTCAATTTCTAAGATGAAGATCGAAAAATTCTGAGATTTTTTTCTAGGATTCTAAGAATTGTTTTCTACAGAAAATATCTCAGCTTTTGCCATTATATCAGATTTTTCCTATAGAAAAACTCTTAGATTTTTAATCAAAAAATTATGTTAGTTAAAATAACTACTTTGTAAGTTGTTTTGGGGTCAACTACTTCTTCAGTTAAATCAACTAACAATGTTAGTTATTTTAACTGACAAAAAACAACTGACTTATGTAGTAAAAATAACTTACATTTGTAGTCAAAACAACTAAAATGTAGTAAAAATAAAAAAATATATAAATAATTTTTTTTTTCAAAAAATTTTTCTGAAAAAAAAATTGACCAAATTTTTTTTTTTTTTTTTTTTTTTTAAAAAAGTTGTGAAAAAGAAAAAATAGGAAAATTTATTTTTATTTTTTGGAAAAAAAACTTTGAAAATTTTTCAGAGATAAAAAATATACAATTAACTACTTTAAATAACTGTTACTACATCACAGTACTTTTTTGTTAGTTATTCAAAAAAAGAACTTAAAATAACTAACAGAACTAGTTGTTTGATATTTTTCATACCAAAACAACTGACTTTGTAGTTGAAAATAACTAACTACTGTAAAATATACTAACAACTAACATGTAGTAACTTACATAATTTTCTGAATGTATAAAAAACTGTCAAATTTCCCTAATAAAAGTTGTTTTTCCTATAAAAAAATTCGCAAATTATTCCTACGGAAAAATTCTCAATTTTTTCCTATAGGAAAATACAAAAACTTTTCCTATAGAAAAAATTCCCAAATTTTTCGTCTGGAAAAATTCCGAAATCTTTCGTCTAGAAAAATTCTCGGGTTTTTTTTCTAAAGAAAATTTTTAATATTCCGAGATTTTTCATTTAAAACAGTTCTAACATTTCGAGACATTTTTCCATTAGAAAAATTTTAAGATTCTAACACATTTTTCATAGAATAATTTCTATAAAAGAATTCTCCTATTTCCCCATAGAAAAATTATTAATCAAGAAAAAAAATTTTCCCAAAGGAAAATTCTCAAATTTTTATATAGAAAAATTCTAACATTCCGAGACATTTTTCCATTAGAAAAATTTACAGATTCTTAGAAATATTTTGAGGATGTTTATTCTGGCTCGAGGTCATTATTTTCTTTACTTATTAAAACCATGATATTCTCATAGCATAATTTTCAAGAAAATTATTTTTGTTTTAAATTTATTTATGTTGGTCATTTTTGCAAGACTTAATCGACACGTGTTTCGGAATTTGTTAAATTCCATTGTCAAGATTATTTAGCAAAAAAAAAAAAACGATTTACTACAAAGTAGCAAACGAGTCTAATGACAAATCGTTTGTGCACAAACTGAAATATTAATACATATTTGCCTCTATTCACAATGAGAATTAGAAAGACGAAGAAATTGTACCATACTAATAAGGCAACGATTGTCAATAACCAACCAAAATATTTAAAACAATTTTACATATGATAGTCCATTGGACTTAGAAATTTTTTGTAGAAATAAATTCTCATATTATTTCCTTTTTCACTTTCCTTTTTTCATTCTCCTTCACCCTTCTTTTCTTTCTTTTTCTTTTTTTCCTTTTTGTCTTTCGAATTCGGTTCGACCCTCGTAGTACATTTATTATTTACTTAATCTGGACGCTATCAAGCTTAAACTAAAGCTTGATAAATGGTTGCTATTTTCAAAATGACTTATATAAGCTTCTACGAAAACGGTGCTATCGCCATAGGAGTCTTTTTTAGTCAATTGTCCCATAATTATAATCACAAAATATTTTTTTCTTTTAAAAATATCGTTTTCTAAAATCCGCATTCCCCAATTACTTGAGGGTGACTTCAATTAAATAGCATTTAGTTTTATTTACACAATATTTGCTATTTAACAAATTAAGGAAATTCCATTTAACAAAAAATTGTAGCGAAAACAAGAAGACAACTGATTAAAGTGATCAAGTTAAGGGTCAATTAATATTTATACTTAAAAGAAAGAAGCAAAAATGAAGACATTTATTCCAAGCAACCATAAATCAAGCACCCCTAATGTATGAATGGGTACGTTGTGTATTTAAAAAAGAACTTTCAATAATAAAACTCGAAATAAAAATAAACAAAATGTACAAGTTATATATTAATGCTCTAATTAGTTAGTAAAACTACATGTAGAATAAGAGACTCCACAGAAATGATCTTATAATAAAGGGGGAAGGTATACCAAGGGGGCATTGGCTGATATTTTTTGGTTTGACAAAAAATATTGTTTTCCGAGTTTCAAAAATACAAATTACAAGAAAAAGTCTCGAAATTCCATTTTACCAATATTTGACAGCTTTCCTGTTTTTTAACAAATAATTATCGATCGAAATTTAATTTTTTTTTAATTTTAGAAATTTCCAAGATTTTTTACAAAAAAATCTAGCAAATTTACGAGAATTACTTGTAAGTTTTATTTCGCCAAAAAAGTTGTAAATTTATTTACCAATTTTATTGGTAAAAAAACTCTAGTAAAATTACAAAAAAGCTCGAAATTTTAAGGTTTTCGAAAAATGTAAGATAAATGAAGTTAAAACAAGTAAGAGTGTTAAATTCGGCTGTGCCGAATCTTTTATACCCTTCAAAATGTTGAATTAAAAAAATACGCCCACAAAAGAGGGCGGGCCAAAAAAATTGCCGTCAAAGATATGAAGATATGGGTGTTCTTACGCAAGCAACGTAATGAAAATAATTTTGATGAAAAAATTTTGTTGAAAAAAAGTTTTAGATGAAAAAAATTTAAATGAAAAAAGAAAAAAATATGAAAAAACAAAAAAAAAATTATGAAAATACAAAATTTTGATGAAAAAATATTGATTAAAAAAATTGATGAAAAAAATATTGATAAAAAAATTATGTTATTAATTTTTATTCTCCAACTGGTGAATTTTTTTTTATTCACCAGCAGGTGAATTATTATCCAAGTTTCAAACCTATTTTTAGTCGTGAGCTAAAAAAAAATTTAATGAAAAAAAAAAAAAATTTATGAAAAAAAAAAAATATGGAAAAAAGTATGGAAATACAAAATTTTGATGAAAAAAATTTTGATGAAAAAATATTGATGAAAAATATTGATTGAAAAAAAAATTTATGAAAAAAATTGATAAAAAGAATATTGATAAAAAAATAATTATATTACTTTTTATTCACCAGCTAGTGATTTTTTTTTTTATTCACCAGCAGGTTAATTATTATCCAAGTTACAAACCTTTTTGGTTTTAAAAAAATGAAAATAGTAATTCTTATTTTCTTTTTTTTTAGTCGTGAGCTTATAAAGTCAAATTGAGGTGGTGACCTGCGCCAATTTTAAAATAAGACGCCAGCCTAAAAACATTATCATGTTAAAATTTTCTGGTTTCAGGAATTTGAACTTCTTCCGATATAAAAATGTTTCATTTACTAAAAAAAGTATAAAATAACTATAAAAAATGGTGTTTTTTAGAGATTGGTTGAGTTCTTAAAGAGGGAGCTTTTTCCCACTGTTCCGATTTTGTCCATCTCCGAACATAACCAGCCTATGACCTGATGTCAAACTTCCGGTGACTAACTCTTTTTTTTGGCCTGTATCGTGTCTTCTACGGACGGACATCGCTAGAATAACTTAGAATTGATCACTGACCAATAGTTTGTATACTTTATGGGGTCCTAGACCAATATTTTGATGCGTTGCGCGAAAAATGACAAAGTGAGTATACCCCCATACTTTAGTTGGAGGGTATAAAAATATTCAGCCTTACCACAGAAAAATAAAATAAATTAAAAATCGACTTTTAATTTTCTTTCCATACAAATTGTTTTTGTTTTTAAAATTGACTTTCAAAAAATGTATGACTTTAAAAAAATCGAGTGAAAAAAAAAATTTAGAGAAAAAAAAATTGACCAAACAAATTTTGAGTAATACAAAAATTCATTCCATGTCGTTCCCTGTTCAATTCCATTTTTTTGCTGTTCGCTTTCATTTCGTTTTCTGTTCCATTTCATTTCACTTACATTTTTGAACTATTTGTATCCCCACAAATTATGTATTTTGAAAAGTTCCTTGGTATTAATTTTGAGTAAAAAAAATTTTAACTGAAAAAAAATTTTGAGAGGAAAATATTGCAATAAAAAATAATCAGACACAAAAAGAATTTTTAATAAAAAAAAAATTAGTAAACAAAAAAATAAAGAAATAAAATTTTTAGTGAAAAATGTTATTGAGTGACAAAAAAAAAATTTAAGTAAAAATTTCATTCCATTTCGTTCCCCGTTCCATGCAATTTCATTCCCTGTTCTATTTCAAATGTTTTGCTGGAGGATCCTAGATTCAAAATTGCATGTTTATATTTTAGAAAATCAAAAAAGTACCAAAATACAAATTCTTAGAACTTTTTACCTGCTTATGATCAGAAATTCGATGATCCTTTTTAAAAAATATTTTGTTTTCATGTAGGATCCTTCTTTCCAAATATCAAGTGTTTATGAAAATTATTTCAGGAGATCGAAAAAGTACCAAAGTATTTATCCTCTTAGAATCAAAACTTTTTTAAAAGTACTTTTATCAGACTGTTTTTTTTCGCTGGATGTTGCTACATTCCAAATTAAAATTTTTTAGTACCATTATTTTAGTAGATAAAAAAAGTACATAAGTACAAATTTTTACCCTTTTTTATTCAATTTAAATCTGAATTTTTAAAAAGTAAAATTTTTAGAATGTTTTTTTCACCTCCCATATTTCATATTTCAAGTTTCTATGACCATTATTTTAGGAGATACAACAAGTACCAAAATACACAACTTAACCAATTTTTTCTCCCTAAGAATCAAAATTTCCAAAAAGGATATTTTTCTGATGTTTTGTCCGCCAAAAGAATCTACAATTTAGGTGAAAATTAGAAATTTGACTGGAAACTTAAAATGTAGGAAATATAAAATGTACCAAATCAGAGATGGGCGCTGGTCACGTGATTTGCGTGATTCACGTGAATCACGCGTGAATAACGCGTGAGTGTGAGTGATTTTCATTTCAATCACGTGATTGTGAGTTGAAAAAAAAATCTGAGTGAGTGATTAGTGAGTGAGTCATTTATTTTTTGCGTGAGTTTGCGTGATTAGATTTTTTGATTTGGCAAATTTTTTTTGTAATTTTTTGTAAAAAATTTTTTTTTGGATTTTTTTTCTTTTTGGTAAGAAAATTTTATTGCGTAAGTAGATTTTGCGTGACTCGCGCGTGAGCGTGACTGAATCTGGAGTGAGTCACGCGTGAGCGTGAGTAAGTTTTTTAATACTCACGTGAATGTGAGTGAGCGTGAGTAAAAAAAAAATGCGTGAGTGATTAGTGAGTGATTCGATTATTTTTTGCGTGAGCGTGAGTGAGTGTGAGTCAAAATCAACTCACGCGCCCATCTCTATACCAAATGTAAACTTTTTTATACCCTCCACTCTGGGGGTTCAAGGTTTTTATAAGTTTGTCATTCCATTTGTAACACCTAGAGTTGTCAATTATTCGACTTTCAACTTTGTTCGAATAATTCAAATAATTGTTTTTCCTCGTTCGATCAAACGATTAAAGATCAAAATTTATTCGATTAATCGAAGAGAATAACGAATAAAAAAATTATTTTAAAAAATATTTTTATTAACAAAAAAATAAACAATTCATGTAAAAAATCTTAAAATAAGAAAGTTAAAATTTTTATTAATGAAAAAATGCATACAAGACTTAAAAATGAAATAGTTAAAAGTTAAAAAAAAAACATAAAAATTGAATAACTGAGATCACTTTTAATTAATGGATGTCGATTTTAATACTTGTTGAGAAATAAATCAAATACAAATTATTATTTGAAATATTCAGACAAAATATATCATAAATGATTTTAATTTTTGTCAAATAAGACAATTTAAGTTTTTCTTAAGAAATAATCTTTTAAAAATAAAAGTTGACTTAATTTTTTTTCTTTCAAAGGATTTTTGGTTTTTGTTTTTATTAAATTAGATTTTGAAAACACTCACTAATTGTTGAAATAGGTGATATAGTTAGAAGAGCATAAACAAGTTTATCTATTTTTTCTGTTCTTTTTTCAGATTTTTCCAAATATACCATCTGATATATCGCTAAAGTCCTTTTTATTTTCTGAATTTTTAATACTTTGAATTGAATTATTTAACTCGCATAAAAGATTATTATTTTCATTACTAATAACTTCCTCTATTTCAATACTTTTATCTGAATTATTGTGATTACTTTCAACATAAAATAATCTGGAGTATAATTTATTTGCATATTCTTTTGTTTCGCTTTTTGGAGAATATTTTAAGAAACTTTCATTGCTCGGAAAATTTCCAGAATTTAGAAAAATTATTAACGTATTTAACACTTTTATACGTCTCTCATTAATTCTTATTTTAATACGTTTTAGTAAGTCTGATGCAAAAGAATTATTAATTTTGTTCTAAATTATTTATTAAAAACTTGATAACTCCCCCTAATTCTATAATGGATGTGCTATACAGGGCTATGGCTACAATATATTTTAACTTTCCTACATTTTGTATAAAATCTTTCAAAATTTATAAGAATAAATCAAATTCTAAGCATTTATTTAATGTTTTAATTAAAAAAAATTGTTCGATTAATCGACATTAATTAATCGATTTATTCGTTATTCGAAAATCGTCATTTTTGAATTATTCGAACAAGAGTTGGGTTTTGTTTGATCGATTAATCGAATTATTCTTAATCGACTGACAACTCTAGTAACACCTCGAAATATTGGTCTAGGTCCCCATAAAGTACATATATTCATGATCCTCGATCGATTTTAAGTCGATTTAGCGATGGCCGTCTGTCTGTTGAAATTACGCTAACTTTTGAAAGACTTAACTGAGGCTGTTGAAGTTTGGCACACATGTTTGCAATTTACCTCGTCAGGTGGCTATTGCATTTTATCAATATTGGTCCAGTGGTTCAAAAGTTATAAGCAAACACGTTACATCCGGCATGGTTTTTTTTCGCGAATTTACTTGTTAAATAACACGATAACTTTCGATTGACAACTCTAAAGCTGCTGAAGCTCGGCATATTTATTTGTCGTTCCCCTAGTCTGGTTGGTATTAAATTTCAGCAAAATCGGTTGAGTGGTTCAAAAGTTATGAACAAAACCTTGAATTTCAGATTGGTTTCACCTTAAATTGACGTGTTGATAAATCCGTTAAACAAGCTTTAAACACATTGGTAAGCAACAAAAGTGTTTTATAAAGTATTATTATACTCGAAAAAAAAAAATATTACACTCGGAAAAAATTAGACACTCAAAAATAATTTTACACTAAAAAAAAATTAGTAATTTTTTTTTTTTTTGCAAAAATTTTACTCAAAATAGAATAATACTCAAAATTGTTAATTTTTTTCACTTTAGAAAATTTACTTTCACAAAAAAGGACATTGTGGGCTCCCAAAACCCTTTATAATTGGAATTTCCAAAAACCCAGCCTTAGTGGATCTATTTTCCACGAGGGGAACCTAAATTCCAAATCTAATTCTCTAGTTTCAGTGGTTTGTGCTGTGCAATGAAGTCAGTCTGTCAAACAGCCAACTCTTTTAGAGGATTATAAAATCTCTCCACCCATCCATATCATACTAAAGATCCTCTCGTCTTATGATATCTGAAATTATGCACATTTCCCCCGGGTTACCTTCCCTCCCGAAACAGGCAAAATAAATTGTGTGCAATCATTAATAAAAATGCACTACAATAATACAAATAAAAAAGTCTTAATAAAAAAATATACAAACTAAAATCCATTGAGGATTAAAAACTCACATCGAAAAATAAAAAAAAAAAATAAATATAAAATTGGAATACGAAAAAAGAAAAACGTCTAAAAAACATTGCACATTGTTTTGTAAACAAATCACAAAAGAAAACATTTTACAAGTGGGTACAACACGATCAAAATGATTGTTTATACAAAAAAAAAACATCGAAATTGAAAAGCGAAAACATACAGACAATTTCAAAATTGAGCAAGAGTAAATTAACAAATTTTCGAAATATATACAAAAAAATTTCGAATATAAAATGCAAATTTTATTTGGCTAACTTGAAAATTAAATTAAACATAAAATAAAACAAATGTGAAACGGAAAGCAATCTCCTAAATGTCTGCCGGTTTGTTTTTTTTGAAACACTTTCAATCCAAAATATTGCACACAATTTAAAAAAAAAATTCTCTAAAGAATTCTTAAGAGTGCTCAAAAATTGATCATTTGTATAAGAATGTTTATTTTTTTTTTCCAAAAAGACATTAAACAAGTGAGAGTGTTAGGTTCGGCTGGGCCGAATTTTAAATACGCTTTATCAGGATTTTCAAAAAAAAAAATAGGAGAGGATTTAAAATTGTTATTATTCGACCTTTCCAATTTTAAATAAATAAAAATTCTTCGAGCTTGAGGCCAGTTTTTTCATTTTTGTGAATAAATATTCTTTTATTCCATTCCAATATTTCGATTCTCTTTGAGAATCACCATCAGGGGATTTATTGAATTTTTATACACACAAAAACTTTAAAATATGTTGTGCATTCACAACATATTTTTAAGTTTTTGTGTGTATAAAAATTCATGATTCTCAAAGAGAATCGAAATATTGGATTGTAATAAAAGAAGATTTATTCACAAAAAAGAAAAAACTGGCCTCGAGCTCGAAGAGTTTTTATTTATAGGAGAGGTCTTTCAAAAAAAAAAGGAAACCGAATAAATTTTTTGTTTTCCACAATTTTCTGACATAATTCGAAAACAGATCAATAACATTTTGAAAATTCCATTTAAAAGCTCTAGTTGAGCTTTTTAAATTTTCAAATTTCATCTGTACTTTAAAAACTACGTTTGATACTCGAAAAACATAAATTTACGACAAAAAAAAATATTTCTAAAAATAATTTCGAATTTCAAATATTTTTTGTTTTGAAATTCAATTGAAATATTCGAAAAAAAAATAATTTATTAATTTTCCATAAACACATAAATTCAAATTCGAAAAGTCTACTATAAATTTGAACAAGAAAATTTTATTGAAAAAAATTAATTGAAATTCGAAAAAGATAAATTACACTCAAAAAAAAAAAAACTTGTAAAAGACAAGAAATACTTGTTATTTTTATTTTTTGCTACCGCCTTATTAACAAGAATTCCTTGTAATTTTACAAGCTTTTTACCAATAATTTTGTAATTTTACAAGCTTTGTACCAATAAATTGTAAATTTACAATTTTTTTGACGCGATAAAACTTACAAGGAGGTATTTCACGAGAATTACTAATAAATAGGGATGAGATTTTCATGCACTAAAAAATTTAAAATATGCGCTTAAAATATGCGCTAAAAAATTCAAAATATGCACTAAAAAACCTAAAAATATCCACTAAAAAATAAAATGTCTGCAATAAAAATCTTGTTTTCATAGGAAAAACTTCTTAAAAATCAAAAAGTAACGCCGGGTTTAAATAGTAACATTTAAAACTTTATATATGTAAGCAAATTTTTTAGAAATTCCCACAATCTCTAAAAAAAAAATTAAAAAAAAAATTTTTTTTTCTTATTTCCAAAAAAAAAATTAAAAATTTAAAAGTTCTTGAAACAAGTAAATTTCAATTTGGGTTTTTGCTAATTTATGCCCAAATATGCAAAAATATGCACTTAAAAGTTGGAAATATGCACAAAATATGCATTTAAAACCAAAATATGCAAAAATATGCATTTTCACCAAAATATGCAAAAACAAATCGATGCCATTTTAACGCAAATTTCTTTATTCGGAAAGAAAATCGGTCGATATCGTTTTTAGACTATCGACAAAAAACATGCATTTGCATGGAAATCTCATCCCTACTAATAAACATAAGGATTTTTTTTTTTTGTAATTTTACAAGCTTTTTACCAATAAAACTGTAAATTTACAACTTTTTTGGAGCAATTAAGCTTACAAGGAATTTTCGTGAATTTACTAGATTTTTTTGTAAAAAATCCTTTGAAATTTGTAAAATTACAAACAAAAAATGTAAAATTGTAAAAAAATGTTAATTTCGATCGAAAATTTTTTGTTAAAAAAGAAGGAAAGCTGTCAAATATTTGTAAATTGGGATTACGAAACTTTTTTTAGTCATTTGACAAGGTTTTTTTTAGTGTAAAATTTAAAAACATCATTTTAAATTCGAAAAAGATTAATATCAATTCAAAAATATCAATTAAACAGCGAAAAAATCATTTTAAATTCAAAAGCTGATTTTTATACCCTCAACTCTAGTGATAGATATATAAAAGTTTGTCATTCCGTTTGTAACAAATCGATATATTGGTCTAGGACCCCCCCCCCATAAAGTACATATATTTATGATCATTGAACGATTTTAAGACGATCTAGCAATGTCCGTCCGTCCGTCTGTGCGTTTGTCTGTCAGTTGAAAACACGCTAACTTTTAAAAACTTTTCGGAGGCTCCTGAAGTTTAACATATGGGGCGAAACGCGTCAACGGTCCCCACCAAAAAACCGATTAAAGTATAATTTTGCCAAAATGTTAGGATAATAGTAGGTAATCTAAAGGTCAAATAAAAAATTTTTGTTGAAATATTTTTAGAGCTACAGAGATGGGAAGTTTTCATTTTTTCGCAAAGAACATATTTGGTTGAATTTCTATTGACACTTTGATGCGATAAAAATTTATTTTTAAAAAACGAATTTTAAAATATTTTTGACGGCCTTCTCAACGGCGTTGGTGGTTTTTTAAAAAAATATAAATTTGACCTTAAAATTCAAGATCAAATTACTAAAAAAAAAAATTATTTTATAAAGCGCCTATTTTGAAATTATTTTAACTAATTGTAGGTTTATTAGAAAGCTTGACTTTTTTTACATATAAAAACATTTTTCAAAAAATGGATCGAGAGTTCCTTCCTGCGAAATATTTTTTTTTTTTTGTATAAAATAACACTTAAGAAGTACGAATACCGCGTGTATTATAAGTAAAAAAATAAATAAAAAAATATTTTCGCAATAAGGAACTCTCGATCCATTTTTTGAAAAATGTTTTTTAATGTAAAAAATGTCAAGCTAATAAACTTAGTTAAAATAATCTCAAAATAGGCGCTCTATAGGAAAATTTTTTTTAATAATTTGACCTTGAATTTTAAGGTCAAATTTATATTTTTTTAAAAACCACCAATGCCATTGAAAAGGTCGTCAAAAATACTTTAAAAATCGTTTTTTAAAAATTATTTTTTATCGCATCAAAGTGTCAATAAAAACTCAACAAAATATGATCTTTGCAAAAAAATTAAAACTTCCCATCTCTGTAAATCTAAAAATAATTTAATGAAATTTTTTTTATTTGAACTTTAGACTACCTCTTATTATCCTAACATTTTGGCAAAATTATATCTAAATCGTTTTTTTGGTGTGGACCGTTGACGCGTTTTGCCCCATATATGTTAGACATTTACCTGGTCAGGTTGGTATTGCAATCCAGCGAAATCAGTCCAGTGCACTATAGGAAATTTTACCCTTTTTTTGGCCAAAATTATTTACAGCCAAACGGCTGGACCGATTTGACTGATTTTTTTTATTTGACTTTTGGAAGACTCTTTAGAGGGAGGGAGTGACTCTTAAAGGTTTTCATACACTCAAAAAAAAAAATTAGTAAAGTTACCTAAAAAATTACCTAATAATTAGTTCCAAACAGGGTTCCCGGGTTATAAGTTGCCGCATCTAAGATTTTTTAGATCCTTGATAGATTATATGGTTTTCTAAACTGTTTTTACAATATTTTTTTTTTTTGAGTGTACACTAACTTTCGAAGATAACAGTAGAAATTTATTTTAACAATGTTAAGAAGTGTCAAACAAATCTACTTTTTAATAAGGATTTTATTCAAAAATTTTATTTTTGAGTTCCAAGTCGTCAACTACATTTCAAAATGCCACTACGGGCAGCATTAGATGATGCAAGAGCTAGGGGCTCAACTTCCCTATTTAGATCTTTAGAGATTTCTGCTGTAACTCGTATTTTTGTTCTCGCAGATTTTGACAAAAAAGTTAATTGCGGTCGCCCAGGTTTCGATTTAGTGGAGGCAGGCTGCGTTTCAAGTTTTTTTTAGCCAAGTATTGCCTTTAAGCCAAACAGCATGCTGTCTTTCAAAAATTTTCAAACTCCTACAACTTTTAATCCTTTTCATATTTATATTTGAACAAAATATTCTTAATTCCTCCTTTATATATTGTTTAAAGTTTTCGAAACATTCACTCTCAGCAATGTATGAAAAGAAATGGTCAGAAATCAGGGGTGCCAGATGATTTTGATGAAAAATCGGCATATTTTCAAAAAAAAATCGGCATTATCGGCACTTCAATTTAAAAAATCGGCAAATGAAAAATAACCATTTTAAATACAATAAAACATATTTTTATTGACAAAAAATAGCAAAATTGAACAATTTAGCATTAAAGGCAAACGATAATTAATACGCTTATTAAAACTCATCAATTCTGCACTAATATAACGTTATATTTTCAGCAAAAACTAAAAATTCTGAATAATTTTTATTAAAAAGCAAAAATTGTTTTATTCGACCTTTAAAATATTATATTTTGAGTAGGTATTATATTTTAAGAAGCTCGAGGTCACTATTTCCTTTACTAATTAAATACATGATATTCTCTAAAATAATTTTCAAGAAAATTATTTTTCTGTTTAAATTTATTTATGTTGGTGATATTTGCAACACTTAGGCTGGATTACTCAACAACTCTCCCTTAAATATAACTTTTTCATACAAATTTTGACAAAAGGCAGTTAGCAGCTAACTTTTCATTGAGTAATCCGCCATTAATCGACATGTGTTTCGGAATTTGTCAGATTCCATTGTCAAAAACTAACAAATAATTCCAGCAAAAAAAAATTTTTAAAATACATTTCCTAACAGGTTCAATATCTGTTTGTGTTGATATTGACCCTGAAAAACAACTGTTCTGACCCCTGTGATAAGTAAAATAAAAAAAACCGCTCCACTCTAATGAACATGCTTTGTTTTCTACAGACAGACGGACGGACATTGTTAGATTGATTTAAAATCGATGGAGGGCCATGAGTATGTTCACTTGTGGGGTCTTAGAACGATATTTCCTGGCGTTACAAACGGAATGACAAACCTATTTACATAAATCCTCTTATCAACTAAGGGGTGGGTATAAAAAGTGACAGTGTTTTTAGAGCTGATCAAAAAATCGGCATTTTTTGAGCAAAAATCGGCAAATCGGCACTTTGATATTTTTGAGGCAAAAAATCGGCAAAATGCCGATAAATCGGCAAATATGGCAGCCCTGTCAGAAATAGCGGCTCCTTATCCACCTCTGCTTTATTTCTCTCGCCATGTATTAAATAACTCTGAATTTGGCACTCAATAGTCACCTGGAAAAATGGGTATAAAAAAAAAGTTTGCACATATCCGACCTTGAAATTTTTTAAATTCGGAAGGTAATTGATTGTCCTAGAGAACTTTTATGGTTTTATAGCTAACATATGCTATCATTTTTTTTAAAGTCAAAATAAAATTCCAATTCATACTTCAATAAGTTCATCTTAAGGTCACTTCAATTTTTCCAATAAAATCGATCTAATAGATGAGTTCACCAACATTTCACTATTTATCATTAAAGTACTCACCTTTGACATTATTTTCCATTTTTTAGTTTTTAAAAACTATAAATTCTTAATATAAAAACTTTTGTTAGAAGCTATCACAAAATTCGATGCTCTCAATCGTTATTTTATAACTAAGTAAGAAATTGCAAGAAAAACTACTGATAAAGTGACAGTACATCAATTCTGTCGAAAAATTGAGAAAGAATTGTTTACTTTGTTAAGTTTTTTTTATATTAATGTGAAAAAAAATAATGTTTGCAAAAATTTTAATTTTGACTTTTGGCCAAAAAATGGGTAAAATTTCCTATAGTGCAGTGGTTCAAAAGTTATGAGCAGGGAAACCAAAAATATGCTCTAAAAAGCACGTTTTATGCGCTTGAAAAATGCCCTTTAAAACGGAAAATATGCTCTAAAAACACTAAAAATATGCTCTTTAAAAAAAAATTATGTCCCCTTTTTTGCGGTGTTTTTTACAATTCGTTAGGGAATAGACCTTCCAAATACCGTTATGTGCGGTAGTTAGAGGGTTAAA
Source organism: Pegoplata infirma (assembly GCA_963921195.1). Classification (NCBI taxonomy): domain Eukaryota; kingdom Metazoa; phylum Arthropoda; class Insecta; order Diptera; family Anthomyiidae; genus Pegoplata; species Pegoplata infirma. Next base: position 232,638,316 of record OY992537.1, read on the forward strand.
TATATTCTACAAAAATAGTTGCCTTAATATTTTCTACCAAGTTGCTGAATATACCCAGATCTAAAGAAAACTTAGTTGAAGCAAGAACAGGCCAAAGGGGAATCAATCGTCACAATTCTGTAATTGTTGAAAAAAAAAACATCCTTGTTGGATAAAAAAATTTAAAAATAAATGTTCCAAAAATTAAAAAAAAAAAAAAATTGCTCTAAAATGAAAAAAAAAATGCTCTAAAAAGTTGAAAAATGCTCTAAAAATTGAAAATATGCTCTAAGAATATGCTCTTATGCTAAAATATGCTTTTAAACCTAAAATATGCAAAAATATGCTCTTAAGGCTAAAATATGCAAAAATATGCTCTAACAAATCGATGCCAGATTTCTTATAAACTTCTGAAACGGATGAATACCTTACCCATTTATCAATAAAATGCACAGGAAAAAACATGATACTGCATATTTTTGGTTTCCCTGGTTATGAGCAAAAGACTGAATTTCGGCAAGGGGTTTTCCTGAATTTACGAGATAAAAAACAAGCTAACTTTCGAAAGGCAATTCTGATGCTGAGGCTTGGCATAAATGTTTGTCGTTCCCCTGGCTAGTTCGTATTAAATTTCAGCCAAATCGGTCCAGTAGTTCAAAAGTTATTAGCAAAACCGTGAATTTCAGATTAGATTTACATTAAATTCAAGTGTTGAAAGCCCGTTAAACATGTTTTAAAAACATTGGTAAGTCACAAAAATATTTTACAATGTATTTTTGTCACTAAAAAATATTTTTACACTAAAAAAAAAAAAATTCACTCGAAAAAAATTTTACACTCAAAAAAAATTTAGTAAATTATTTTTTTTTTCAAAAATTACTTAAAAAAAAAAGTTTTTTTCTACCGAAAATAAAATATTTCTAATCAAAAATGTTATTTTTTTTGACGTTAGAAAATTTACTATCACTTAAAAAGGGCATTGTGAAGGGTATTCATAGATTCGGCCAAGTCGAATTTACTTTCTACTTGTTCTGTTCATAAATTCATTTATTATGCGTTTTGCACTTCAGTAATACAATTTTATCACTATATAAATAATTTTTCGATATCCACGCCCAAGAAAGGGGCGGACAAAAAAAAAACATATTTTCCAATCCCCGGGGTTTAACGACAGGACATTGAACTTCTTCCGACATTAAAACGTTTTATTTGCTTAATAAATAATAATAAAACCTTAAAAAATTGAGTTTTTTAGAGGATGGTTTAGTTTCTCAAGGGGGAACATTTTCCTCCTGGTCTGATTTTTTTCGATCTCCGAACTCAAGCAGCCTATGACCATAAGACATACTTGTGCCATCTTTTTTATTTTGGGCTGTATCTTTCACAGACAGACGGACAGACAGACGGACAGACATCGTTAGTATTAGAATCGATCACTGATTAATAATAAATGTACTTTACACTCAAAAAATTATGTTAGTAAAATCAACTGAAAATGTCAGTTAAAATAACTACTTTGTAAGTTGTATTGGGGTCAACTACTTTTTCAGTTAAATCAACTAACAATGTTAGTTATTTTAACTGACAAAAAACAACTGACTTATGTAGTAAAAACTACTTACATTTGTAGTTAAAACAACTAATACTTATGTAGTAAAAAAAAAAAAAATCAATAAATAATTTTTTTTTCAAAAAATGTTTCCGAAAAAAATTAAAGACAAAATTTTTTCCAAGTTTTTCCAAGTTTTTTTTTTGTAAAAAAGTTGTGAAATTTAAAAAACAAAAATTATTTTTATTTTTTGGAAAAAAAACTTTGAAAATTTTTCAGAAAAAAAAAAAAATTAACTACTTTAAATAACTGTTACTACATTACAGTTCTTTTTTTGTTAGTTGTTCAAAAAAAGGACTTAAAATAACTAACAGAAATAGTTGTTTGATATTTTTCATACAAAAACAACTGACTTTGTAGTTGAAAACAACTTACTACTGTAAAATATACAAATAACTGACATGTAGTAACTTACATAATTTTCTGAGTGTATGGGGTCCTTGACCGATCGGCGTTTTTTTAGGAGGGGAGTCGGTTGGAGACTTTGAGGGACACCTTCCCTGAAGGACTTCCATTAAAAATTAAATTTTTATAAAATTTGCTCCAACTGTAATTTGTATGGGAGCCTACTTAGGGAGTGGAAATAGGGCGAAGGTATGTTTTCAAAAAATGTTGAGGGGTAAAAATAAATAGGGGTCGGTCTAACTAATGACTCCTCTCGGACGCACCATTGGACCGGTAAAAGCTGATTAAATAAAACAAATTTACAAAAAATAAAAAAAATGTTGTATGGGGACCGCCTTAAGAGTTAAAGATAGAGGGTAGGTGTGCTCAGAGAAAATGTATGGACTAAAAAAATATTGTGGGTAGGTCATACATTTGATTGCTCTTAGGGAACTCTTAGGGCAGTAAGAGCGGTTGGAGCAAATTTTAAAAAAATGTCGTTTCGTGTGGGAGCCCCCTTAGAAATTGGAGGGTATTAGCTAGTTCCGAAGAAATGTTTAGTCGTAAAAATTAATGGGGGTCGGTGTTGGATATTACCCATCTATGACGCACCATTGGGGAGTAAAAATGATTTTAAGAATGGAAAATTTCAATAAAATTTTTTTAAAAAATTTTAAAACTAGTAATAATCGTTATCCCAAGATCCTTCTGGGCAAAAAATTTGTAGAATCGATAGAAGTTTTACACAAAAAAATTTCCAAAAAATCAAAGAGTACAAGCATTTTCAAAAATGATATTTTAAAACTTAAAAATCGCATACTAGAGCACTTTTAAGAATTTTTTTGGTTTTTTTTTAAAGTAAGTAAAAAAACAAAAATTTTTTAAAAAAAAATTTGCAATTTGGACCATTATTTAACAAGTTATTAGTAAAAGAAGTTTGAGTAAAGGAACAAAATACCAATTTTTAAAAATTCGATATATTTTGAACGGGTCATAAAAAAAAAATTGAAAATTTACCAAGAAGGAATTTTCGAAGGGTACTAAAAACTGTAAACAAATTGGGAAAATTAAAAAAAATTATTCAAAGTGTCCGATTTGACATGGAATGCCCCATATACTTAATTGAGGGTTAGAAGTTGCTGAAAAAAAATTTTTGATGACAAAAAAATTTTCATAAAAAAAAAATATACATAATAAAAAAAAACAAAAATTTGGATGAAAAGAAGTTTTCAACGAAAAAATGCCTGCGAATTTTTTACTCTTACCCAAAACATTAAACCATGATAATGTTTTGCGGAAGATTTGGGTGCACTTGCCAAAGCAAAGTTTTTTTAGAAAAAATAATGTTATATGACTTTGCTATTCCATGCAAAACGAATTGAAATATCAGTCGAGGACCCCATTAAAAAACCAAAAGATCTGTACATTTCGTAAGTGAGTGCAAAAATAAGTACAAAAAGGTGTTTTTACATTTTGGAGAGTATAAAAGATTCGGCACCAAAGAATATAACACTCTCACTTGTTTTATGTAGTACATTTGATAAACAAATGGGAAATTTTTATGCGAAAACCTCAGACTTGGTAAAAAAGTAGTGTTGGTAAAAAAAATGATTTTTTTTTTATTACGAAAAACAAAATTATATTAAAGAAAATTTAATGAACCCAAAATTTTTGGTAAAAAAAATTTGATAAAAATAAGTTTTTGATGAATTTTTTTGATGAAATTTTTTTTTCACGAAAAACTAAATTTTGTTAAACATGTGAAAGTGTTAAATTCGGCTGTGCCGAATCTTTTATTCACTCCAAAAAGTAAAAAAAAAAAATTGTCAGGGGCGTTTTTTTTGGGGGGTGATGGGGGTGATAAGGGTCAGTGGGGGACTTTGAGAGCACCTTCCCATCGCGATAAATATACCAAATGTTTCATTTATTTAACAAAAATACAAAAAAACATGTAAAAATGTTGTATTTTTTCAGTTCTTCAAGGGGAACTTTTTTCCCCCTTGCCCGATTTTGCCCATTCACGAACTTAACCTGCCTATGAACATAAGACATATTTGTGCCAAACTTCAGGAGTCTAGCTGTTTTATTTTGGACTTCATTGTGTTATCTACAGACAGACGGACGGACAGACGGACATTCACAGAATGTCTTAGAATCGATCATAGATCAATAATATATATACTTTATGGGGTCCCCGACCGATATTTCGATGCGTTACAAACGGAATGACAAAGTGAGTATACCCCCATACTGTGGTTGGAGGGTATAAAAAAATTTAATGAACCCAAAAATTTTGATAAAAAGAAGTTTTTGATGAATTTTTTTGATGACAAAACAAAAAAATTGATGAAAAAAAAATTTTGATGAAAAAAAAAATTTGATAAAAAAAAAAAATTAATGAAAAAAAAAAATTGACGAAAAAAAATTTATGAAAAAAAAAATTGATAAAAAAAAAAGTTATGAAAAAAAAAGTTTGATGAAAAAAAAAATTTGATGAAAATAAAGGTTGATGAAAACAAAAAAATAAAATTGATGAAAAAAAAAATTGATGGAAAAAAAAATTTGATGAAAAAAAATTGATGAAAAAAAAAAAATTTATAAAAAAAAAAAAATTTATGAAAAAAAAAAAATTTTTTTTTGTTAAAAAAAATAATTTTGTTACTTTTTATTCACCAGCTGGTGAAAAACGGTTTTATTCACCACGAGGTGAATTATTATCCAAGTTACAAACCCAAGTTATTCAAATTTTTGGTTTTAAGAAAATGAGAATAGTAATTCTTGTTTTCTTTTTCGTTAATTGTTAGTCAAACTGAGGTGGAGTACTGCAACTTTTTTAAAATAAGACACCAGCCTAAAAACATTATCATGTTAAAAAAAATCTTGATGAAAAATATTTAGTAAAAATTTTTTTTTGATTAAACAAAAAAAAATTTTTTTTGATTAATTTTCAATTGATCTTTTTCAATCTTCAATAGCTCGTTTCAAATTTCAATCGATCATATTTGAACCTCAGTTTAAATTTAAAAAAGATCAATTGAAATTCGAATCTGATCAACTCAAATTTGAAACGATTAATTGAAATTCGAATTAGATCAATTGAAATTCGTAAATGAGTTATTGAAATATCGATTGATCTGTTTCAAGTCTTCTTTGATTTCAAAGGATATTTTTAAAATTTGAGTTCATCATTATCGAATTTTAATTGATATTTTCTAAATATTTCAATTGAATTTCTAGGGGGATATCGATTAAATTTGATTGTCTTATAATGTCTTATTTATTTAGACTCTGATCAATATTTTAACATGTTACATATGGAATAACAAATTCTATACACCCCCATTTGTGTTCATACAGGGTACATATAGATTGAGAAAGTTTGATATGTGTATGATGTTTTGAGTTTTCAAAATGATTATATTCGAATATATATTTTTTTGTATATTCAGATGATTTTTAGTAGTCGGTGGTAACGGTTGTTGAAAATATTTTAAAGCGATTTTATATAAAAAGAAGTGCGTGAATTTGTTTTTTTGCAATTTTGAAATATTTTGGAAAAAATAATAAATTATATTTGTACTTTGTTGCTAAAACATTGTGTGTTTTTGAAGTAATTTAAATTTAAACAAACGAAAAAATTGTTTAAATTTCATAATAATATAAAAAAAATATTAAAACTGAAAATTCCTACATCTCTATACAAATTATTTTGAAAAATTATTGTGGAAGGCCAATTTGTGTGTGGTTAAATACAAAAAAATTGTTATTGTAAATTTTTAAATATTTAAAAACAAATTGTATATTCGTACTGGCATATTGTTAATATTTTTTTTGTATTTTTGGAATATTGAATTTTGGTATTTGATTATTTATTTTAAATCTAAACAAATGTGAATGAAATTATACTTTTGGTGTTTAAAAGAAAAATTAATTTCTTATTATACAGAAAATTAAAAATTTTTTAATAAAAATCTGTAATGGAAAATTTTTGCAGAAATGAAAATATAATGAAATCATTATCATAAAAATATTTTTTTTAAGAAAATTAATAAAAAAATATTATAAAAAAAGTGCTTTAAATTATAAAAATGGGTTTAACAATTTATTGTGAAAATATAAAAGCTGAAGCTATTTACGAACAACTTGGCACAGATATTTGCAGTATAACTACCGTTAAATGGGAGGCTTCAGCTATTGCTTCTGTGTTATTATTGGTCATTTTGATTTATATATTGCAGAAATGGAAATACAGGTAAAAATTTTTTAAAGGATCTTACTACAAAAGTTTTACTTTACCAGCAATATTTTACTTTGAAAAGAAATCAAATTTATAAAATTGTTGGAACTATCAGCCTTACCAAAGAAAATCGACTTTAAATTCTATTTCAATACAAATTGTTTTTGTTTTTTAAAATCGACTTAAAAAATTTTATAGGAAATTTGAAATTAAAAATAAAACTTTTGTTTAAGTAGACTTTGTTTTTCTTTGGTACGAGCCTATAGTTTCAATCATTCAAATTTTAATTCACAATTGAACCGTTCATGCAAATAAGGACAATAAACCACTTGTATACTTAGAAAATTATTGTATGACAGTCATTTGTGTAGTAGTTTTTCTTTTAAACTACAATTGCAGTTGGTTTTGTAACAGTTTTTTTTTTTAACTAGAAAAACGGATGTGTTGAACAAGTTGGAAGTGTCAGATGCAGCAGGAATTATTACTAAACAATTGTTACGTCTAGAAGTTTTTTTTTCTTTGTTTATAAAAAAATTCAGACAATTTGAGTTACAGTAAAAACAACTGTAATTTGAAGTTGTTTTTACCGTTTTTTTAGTTGTTAATCAATAGTTAAAAACAACAACAAATTTTGGTTGATTTTACCGTAAAATGTAGTGGACGCCTAAAAAACAACAAATGTAGTTGGTTTAACTATTTTTTGTAGTGGAATCTGCCAGACATAATTTTTTGAATTTTACAGGGTACAATAAAAACGCAGGGAACGGTTAAAAACCAATATTTTTATCAAATTTTTTGCATTAGCTTTAAGATTTAACTAACTTCTACCCATACACAAAATTTTAGTAAAGAAAAGTCGCCAAAAATTGGATTTTTGCTTAAATGGGAAAATGGCGAATATCCAAAAAAATGTATTGAAATTTGAATGAAAATATTTTATTTTGAAGCACATTTTGACCAAATTTTAAAGAGACTTGCAAAACTTGAAGAACTATTTTTGCTATTTGTTTTTAACACTTTAAGATTTTCAAGGATACACTTTTTAAGGATTGCAAGGACATTTTTTTATTTTGATATTATTTATGAAAATGTGTAAAATATAATACATTGCAGTAGAGATGGGCTCATGTGCAGATTTGTGCGTGATTCACCGGATTCAATCGGGATTACGCGGGAGTGTGACTGAATTTAATTTTACTACGTGATTGTGAGTGAGTTGAATGGGGGAAAAAATTGCTTGAGTGAGAGTACGTGAGTAAGATTCTTGCATGAGTGAGTTGATTTTTTAGCGTGAGTTTGCGTGATTTATTTTCTCTTCACATTTCTTTTCGTACAAAAAAAAAAAAAACAAAAAAAAAAACTGTAAAATTTGGCTAAATTTTAAAATTTGTCTCTAAAAAAGCAAAAAAAATTGTAAAATTTCGCTGAAATTTTAATTTTGCTTAAAATTGTATTAGATATTTGAACTTTTAGTTTTTGAATTTTTTTTGTATAAATAGGAGTTTCGTGAGTGTGACTGAAGCCTGTGTGAGTGCACGTGAGTGTGACTTGAATTAAATTTACTTACGTGATTGTGAGTAGAATAAATATGCTCGTGAGAGTGTGTGAGTGATTTGAAAATTTCTGTCGTGAGCGAGTGTGAGTCAAAAGTCACTCACTTGCCCATCTCTACATTACATACACAAAATTTTTAAAAACAAAATTTTTTCGCGCATAGGTCGAAATTTTTATGAGGGGTACTTACAAGGGAAGTCTCCCTGCTGTCACGCTCCGATCTTCATGAAATTTTAATATGTTGTTAAGAACGAAAATTAATTCGACACTAATATTTTTTTAGCGGCCCAAACTTATTTTTAGGGGAGGTCGATTTGTATGGGGGGAAATTGAACTTTTTCAGTTTTTTACGATTTACGCCTATTTAAACAAAATTAATATAGGCACGTGTGGTATCAGATTAAAGGTATTGAAATACCTATCTCGTGGTGCTAACAACGGGCCAAAGAAGTTAATATTTTTCGACTTATTATCAAAAATGTCCTAAAATTTTGATATTTTACTCAATATGACGAAAAGTTGTGCATGTTTGGACACGTTCTTAGCACACGTAGATAGGTTTTCCAAAGACCTTTCATTTGGTATGTAACATGACTTTGCATAATATAGGAGATAAACAAAAAAAACTGAAAAATATCCTTGTCTTCCCCCCTCCTTTTTACCCCCTAAATATTAATTTGGGCCGATAAAAAAAATACGTGTCTCTTTATTTTTTCTGCTCTCGAAATAAAACCAATTCCATAAAGATCCGCGGGTGACACTAGGGAGACTTTCCTTGTAAGCCAACGATTTTCTTTGATATCTTTAATTTTTAAAGTTTGAACTTATGTTTTCTAATTTTAATTGATCTATTTTAAATTATCTATTTCTGCTTTTAAAAGATCAATTGAAATTCCAAAGAGTGCAATCGAAATTTGAAAAATTTTATTTAAAAAAATTACATTAGTTCACAGAAAAAAAATTGTTTGCCAATGAACGAAATTCATAGTTTTTATCAACAAATACATAAAAAATATGAATTTTTTCATAAATTTTTGAACTTTTTCATAGTGTTTATGAAAAATATTAAATAGTTCTTAAATTTCACATATTATGATTTATTCATAAATACTATGAAAAAAATTATAAATATTATGAAAAAGTTAATAAATTGTATGAATTTGTTCATAAATACTATGAAAGCCGTTCATTGGCAAATATTTTTTTTCTGTGAACTAATGTTATTATAAAAAATATTTCATTTACTAATTAAAACTATGATATTCTCATAGAATAATTTTCAAGGCAATTATTTTTCTGTTTTAAATTTATTTATGTTGGTCATTTTTGCAAGACATAGTCGACACGTGCTTTGGAATTTGTCAGATACCATTGTCAATACTATTTAGCAAATCCTTATATATATATAAAAATGACATGTTAGTTTGTTTGTTTGTTTGTATGTTTGTTTGTTTGTGTCGCTTTCAGAAAAAAACTACTGAACCGATTCAAATGAAATTTGGCATGTAGATAGAGAATTTTCTGGAATGAAAAATGCGACCAATGGCATCTCGATTGGATGCCCCGCCCCCTTTTACGCCCACTTTTTGTGAATTTCAGAGTTTTTAATATATTTGGATGTTTGTTACTGTATTTGGATGTTTGTTACTATATTTGAATGTTTCTTACCGATTACCATGAAATTTGCCATCCCGCATCTTGATTGGAAGCCACGCCTCTTTTACGCCCACTTTTGTAAATTCAAGGCTTTTCAATTCAATGGGATACATATAGCAATTTTTGTGGAAGTGAATATAGGCCTTACCGCATTCGGATTCGATGCCCCGCCTTTTTTACGCCCACTTTTTGTTAGTTTATGCCGTTTTCACGCCAAAACGATGTAACGAATTCAAAAGGAATTTGGCATACAGTGAGTTTTCTGGAATGCAATAGTGGCTTTACGCCCACCTTTTTTATAAATTCGACATTTTACAATATATTGGTTGTTTGTTTTCTTTAACATTCCACTTTATATATTTAAAATATGTTTCTTGAATTATCCTTATCCTTATATATATATAAAAATGACATGTTAGTTTGTTTGTGTCGCTTTCAGAAAAAAACTACTGAACCGATTCAAATGAAATTTGGCATGTAGATAGTACGTTTCCTGGAATGAAAACTGGCACCAATGGCATCTCGATTGGATGCCCCGCCTCCTTTTACGCCCACTTTTTGTGAATTTCCGATTTTTCAATATATTTGGTTGTTGTACTATATTTGGATGTTTGTTACAGATAAACATGCAATTTGGCATACTAATAGGGCGTTTTTGCAAGGAAATATTTGCCATCCCGCATCTTGATTGGAAGCCACGCCTCTTTTTACACCCACTTTTTGTAAATATATGATCCTTACAAAGGGGCGTGGCATTCTTTGGTTTTTCTGTCTGTCTGTACCGATTTACATTAAATCTTCACCTCAGATAGTACTAACCGAGACGGGAACTATAGGCCATAAGAGAGACCGATCTGCCAAGTGGGCGTAAAATGCCACGCCCCTTTGTATTATATTGAACATTATTTCTGCCTTTTCAGCAATTACACTTAAACGGCTGAACCGATTTTAAAAAAATTTTCACCACATACTACTAATCCAAGCGGGAAATATAGTTCATAATAGGGCGGCGATCACACAAAGAGGCGAAAATGCCACGCCCCTTTGTACTTCATTGAAAGGTATTTCTATCTGTTCCGTAATCACGCTTAAACGTCTGAACCGATTTTAATGAAAATTTCACCACACATAGTACTAACCCAGACGGGCACTATAGGTTATAATAGGAGGGCGCTCTGACGGATGGGCGTAAAAGTCCACGCCCCTTTGTATTAAATTGAAAGTTATTTCTGCCAGTTCCGTAATTACTCTTAAACGTCTGAACAGATTTTATTGCAATTTTCAACACAGATAGTACTAACCGAAGCGGGAACAATATGCCATATCAGCACGTTATTGGGCAAACGCGTTTTAAAATGCCGCTCTTTGTATTAATTTCAAATTATTTTTGACTGCCATAATAAAGCGCGTTTGGACAAAGAGGCATTAGTTGCATCGCTCTTTTGTACTATACTAAAAGTTGTTTCTGTTAGTTCCGCAATTACGCATCAACGGCTGAATCAATTAAGATGAAATTTTCGTCACAGATAGTACTAAACGAGGCGGGAACTATAGAACATAAAATGAGCGATCGGACAAAGGGGCATAAAATAACACGCCCTGTTAAATTTATTGCACCTCCTTTCTGCCTTTTTCGCAATCACGCTTATTCGGCTTAACTGATTTTGAAGCAATTTCCACAGCAGATTGTACTAACCGAGGCAGGAACTATAGGCCACAAAAGAGTGTGGTTTGACAAAGGGGACCCACGCTATTTTGTATTACATTGAAAGTTATTTCTGCCTGTCCCACAATCAAGCTTAAACGGCTTAACCAATTTTATAGTACTTTCGAAACGGGAATAATAAACCATAATAGAGCGTGTTTAGACCACGGGGCGTAAGTTGTCACGCCCCTTTGCACCACACTGAAAGTTATTTTCTGTCTGTTCCGTAATTACGCTTAATCGCCTTAACTGATTTTAACAAAATTTCAATACATATAGTACTTACAAACCGAGGCGGGAACAATATGCCATATTAGCGCGTGATTGGGCAAAGGCGTGTATTTTTGCCAGTTCCCCAATCACGCAAAAACGGCTGAGCCAATTTTTAATAAATGACTAACAGATGCGGGCCCATATCAGTGTGCGATCGAACAAAGGGACCTAAATTTCCACACCCATTTATAATATATTGAAATATATTTCTGCCTATTCGTTTATCACGCTTAAACGTCGAGTACTAAACAAGGCGGGAATAAAGGGTCATATCAGCGCGCGATCGGACAGAGGTGGTGTAAAGTAATGCGAAATTGAAATTTTCACCAGATGGAGTGCTAACCGAGAATGCAACCATAGGGCATTACAAACTGTTATTCATTATATAATATTTTTTTCAACCCGGGCAACGCCGGGTGCGAAACAGCTAGTATAAAAATCATATCGTCACCTAAAATGCAAAACAACGTAACAACACTTTTTTTCAAAATGTAGTTATTGATTGATTGTGATGCTTTATATCAAAATACATGTCCCCACTAACAAGGGAAGTCTCCCTGGTGTCACCCTCCGATCTTCATGAAATTTGGATATGTTGTTAAGAATGAAAATTAATTCGACACGTATTTTTTTTAGCGGCCCAAACTCATTTTTAGGGGGGGTCGATTTGTATGGGGGAAAATTGACTTTTTTCAGTTTTTTACGATTTACGCCTATTTAAACAAAATTACTATTGGCATGTGTGGTATCAGATTAAAGGTATTAAAAATACCTATCTCGTGGTGCTAACAACGGGCCAAAGAAGTTAATATTTTTCGACTTATTAAGAAAAGTGTCCTCAAATTTTGATATTTTACTCAATATGACGAAAAGTTGTTCATGTTTGGACACGTTCTTAGCACACGTAGATAGGTTTTCCAAAGACCTTTCATTTGGTGTGTAACATGACTAGGTTTCTTTGCATAGTATAGGAGATAAACGAAAAAAACTGAAAAATGGCCTTGTCTTCCCCCCTCCTTTTTACCCCCTTAATATGAATTTGGGCCGCTAAAAAAAATACGTGTCCCTTTATTTTTTCTGCTCTACAAAATAAAACCAATTCCATAAAGATCCGCGGGTGACACTAGGGAGACTTCCCTTGTAAGTTTTAGTTATTTACCTTAACAAAAATCAAATTTTAAGATCAAAATTCAAAAATATTATATTTTATAATTTCAACAATTTTTTGGTTCCCCTATAAAATTATTAATGTTAGTTATGATGCACTTCATTACCCGAAAATATGTGCAAAATTTCAGACCTATCCGATATAATATGACCGACTTATGAGCAAAATTCCAAAAATGCTTCCGTTTTTCGCTTCTACTGTAAAAAAGCAAAAAGTGTTGTTACGTTGTTTTGCATTTTAGGTGACGGTATACACCAAGTAGAAAAGGGAATTTAAATGACAAATCGCTAATATTCAAACAAAAATATTAATACACATTCAACTCTATATTCATTGAGAATTAAAAGAAGAAAATTGTACAGTCTCACGATTAACAGTCAACTTTCTAATGGCAAGCATAAACGATTGATTTTTAAAGTTTTTGATACAACTTGTGGCTCCAAATTTTGTAAGAAAAAACTTCACCGGTATTAAGACAGTACCAGTCTTAATAAATAATTTTTGGCAACAAATTATTTTGCATTTAAATTGAAAACATCCCACAATATGCAAAATCAAATGCTTGTAATTTTTATGCAAATTTATTGATTCGGAAAGATATTTTGTCCATATTTTGACAATTTTAGATTATCAAAAGAAAGAATTTGCATTTTCACGGGAATTTTTTCCCTAGCAATGACTAATTTAAAAATTGCTCAACTTTTCTTAAGAATTAGATCGGAAACTATCACAGCATCTGCTAAAAATTTAATTATTTTGACATGAAAAATTATTTATTTATTTAGAAACGGCAAAAGTAAATTATTCAAAACAAAATACACACAAAAGTGTTTCAAAAAAAAATTAATACAAACATTTAAGGAATTAACTTTAAATAAAGAAAACAATTTCAAAATAAGATTTCAAAATTTTCTTTAAAAATACAATTTTTTTATGAATATTCATATGTATAGAATTAAAAAAAAAGTTACTCTGTTTTGTTTATTTTTTTAATAATGACCATAAAACCACCGAAAGACACATGTCATTTTTAACAAAAAAAAAAAATAAATTTAAAAAATTAACGCACTGTATACCATTCAACATTTTTTAATGATTTTTAATCAAAATGTCATATTGTTTGAGAATAGTGCTATGATATGATATATGACAACTTGTAATATATGGGGAATTTCATAAAAAAACCATTGTTAAGATAGTAGCCCTGTTTTTTGCAGACCGGATTAAGATTAGGATTAACTCTATTTAGTTAAAAAATGGATCAAATCAAGTCCAGTAATTTTTTTTATATTTTTTTTCTGAATTTACATCCAATTAGTTAATATAAACAGCAAAAAAAATTAAGCGTTGTCCAAAATGTAAAACGGTATAAATAAATTAGAGTTAATCCTAGGATTTAACAAAATTTATTTTTCATTCTTTGCATTTTGGACAAAGCTTAATTTGTTTTTCTGTTTATATTTACTAATTGTATGTAGTTTCAGAAAAAAATTATAAAAAAAAAATCTGAACTTGATTTGACCCATTTTTTAACTAAATAAAGTTAATCCAAGTCTTAATCCGGTCTGCAAAAAAACAGGGCTAGTATCGTGCTTTCCACTGACAGAATTACTTCGTTAAAATACCTTAGAATTCACAAAAAACAAACATTGTAAAATTACAGAAAAATCTTGTTAATTTTATTTTTTGCTGCCACCTATTTGACATGAATTCCCTGTAATTTTACAAGCTTTTTACTAATAATTTTGTAATTTTACAGGCTTTTTATTAATAAATTTGTAAATTTATAAAACTTACAAGTAGGTTTCGTGACTTTACTAGATTTTTTGGTACCTCCTACTTAGCGAGAATTCCTAGTAAAAATTACGAGATTTTTTGTAATTTTACAAGTTGCTCGTGAATTTACTAGATTTTTTTGTAAGAAAACCTTGGAAATGTGTAAAATTACAAAAAAAAGTTGTAAAATTACAAAAAAAAAATTAAATTTCAATCAAAAATTTTTTGTTAAAAAACAAGGAAAACTGTCAAATATTGGTAAAAAGGGATTACGAAACTTTTTCTATTAATTTGACAAGGTTTTTTTTTTGAGTGTTGATAAAGAATCAATAACATATAAAGTTTATGGCGGTTCTATACCCGTTACACTGACATTTTTTGTATGTCTAAAAAGTTTTTCTTCTTATTTTAAACGTCCGGGCAAAATTTTATTCTCTTAGGCCTAAAACTTATGTGGTACATATTTGAGGCCAATCGGAATAAATTAACCCTGGCGCCCGGCAATCCAAGTTTTGAATTTTTGAGAATTAAATAATCTATTTTAAATTTATTTATGTTGGTCATTTTTGCAAGACTTAGTCGACACCAGTACGGCAAATTCCGAAACACGTGTCGATCAAGGAAATAATGACCTCGAGCTGGAATAAACCTACTCAAAATATTACAAAAAAAAAAAAATAGCCACTGGACTCCTTGTTCCTCGCGGTAAATGTTTGAAAGTTCATTTTATTCTACTTATTGCACTAAAGTAACACAAATTTATTTAAATTATTTTTTTTAATAACGCCCACAAAAGGGGCGGGCTGAAAAATTATATTTTCTAATTCCCTGGGTCCAAGTGCAAGATTTTGAACTTCTTCGAACTAAAATGTGTCATTTGTTAAACAAAAATACAAAAAAAAAATTTTCAACGGCGAAATTACCTCCTGGTCCGATTTTGTGCATTGCTCCTGTATTTTGGACTGCATCGTGTTACCTTCAGAACGACGAACATTCATATAATGTCTTAAAATCAATCATGGATCAATAATATATATAATTTATGGGGTCCCCGACTGATATGCGTTATTTTCGGAATGATGGAATAAAAAAAGTGATATGTGTAGGGTGACCATTTTTTTCTGAGCTTAAATCAGTACGCCCCAGTTTTTATGTTTTTTTTTTCTAGAAATAACTCTCGAAATTTTTTTCTATGAGAAAACACTGATGTTTTTTCAACACTCAAAAAATGTCGGTTAAACTAACTTGACCCCAAGTATTTTGAAAAAAAAAACAACTGCAAAAAAACAACTGTTGTCGTTATTTTACAGAAAATTTAGTTGACTTTAAACGACTTCATTTGAATGTTTTGATCGTTTCAGTGCAGATAATATAACAAAATTCCACAGGTTTTGAGAATAAGAAAATCTCAGAAGACTTTTTCCGTAAGTTTTGACAACTTTTCCTGTAAGAAAACTTCACAACTAATAAGCAGGTGTTTTTTTTTAAAGGCCCTGATTTTCTGAGCGCTTTGCGAATAAGCTCTGATGACATTACCTCATCTAAGATCTCAGAATCATTTGGATTAATGCAATTTACATCATCTTTCTAAAAATATAAAAAATCCATAGGCCCATTGAACTTTTCGTTATAGAAAACCTCAAAGATTCTGTGCGCATTTTCATATACACATAGGCGTAGATAGCCCTGTCTGGGGGGGGCTTAGCCCCCCCCAGAATAATTTTAGCCCCCCCCAGAATTTTAATCATTCACAAATTTTTTTTAATAATTTAATGATTTCATTAATTTTTGCAAAAATAAATAATAATAATATTAATATGTAATGAGTCTTTAGTACTCGTTATGATTATTCAATGAGTCTTAAGGACTCGTAATAATTATTATATAAGATCTAATAGTTTTTCCCATTGAAAAATAGTCTGAATTATTGAAAAAAGTTTTTATATGAATCTGATGTTTTTGTCAGTAATAAAAACTACCGAATCTTAGGGTTTTACCTTCAGGAAAACATTGTAACTTCTGTGATTTAAAAAAGTTTCTAAATTCTAAGGGGTTTTTTATAGACAAAAGTTATTTAAAGAAAGAATCTGAGAATTTTGACTAATAATCATCAACTTTTGCAATCATCAGAACTTTTTCTTGAAAATAATCATAGTTATCTAATGTTTTTACTATAGGAAAAACATCTTTCATTCTCAAAACATATCTAGGAGTTCTAAATTTCCGAAAAATCTACAGAATCAAAATTTAAAAAAAAAAATGTGAATTTTTAACCGCTTTTGGGGGCATTCGTTTCTAGGACACCTAGACGCATGTTAAAGGGAACGCTTCAGGAATAGGTCTGGGTTTTTTTATTAAAAAAAAAAAAATCTAGGGGGGGCTTTAGCCCCCCCAGAAAAGTTGGCTTCCTACGCCAATGCATATACATAAATTTAGGAAGATCCAAATAACCTCATGCTTAGATTCATTTCTGCGTTTTTACAAATTATCTCATTTTCAGACTTAGTTATAAAAAACAACTCTGACGACTTATATTATAAAAATTATTTTTTATGATGAAATGTTCAAAAATCAGTACAATCAGTACATATTTTAAAAAATCAGTACAAATCAGTACAACGTTTTTTGATCAGTACACGTGATCAAAAATCAGTACATGTACTGATCAAATCAGTACGAATGGTCAGTCTAGATATGTGTAAAAAATGTTAATAGAGAAAAGTAAAAAAAAAATCGTTCCATTTTGTTACCTAATCAATTCCCCGTTCTCCGTTCTATTCCATTTCGTTCCCAGTTCCATTTCATTTCTTTCCACGTAGCTTTCATTCCTTCCGTACAGCATCAGATTAAGTAATAACACAGTTCCACTTTGTTCCCCGTTCTATTCCATTCGTTCCTAGTTCCCAGTTCCATAATTATTCTTTCCATGAAGGTGTCATTTCTTCCGTACAACATGCAACCAGGAAATAGCACAATTCTAGAGTTATTATCTCAATATATCGTTAAACTATATTCAATTTGAGCTATCTGCAAGTTTATAACATAGCAGATAGCTCAAATTGAATATAGCTCAACGACATAAAAAAAGTACGAATTTACCCCAAGTTTACCAATTTTTTACCCCTTTTTGGTATATAAAGTTAAATTTAAAAAAAAAAAATTTTTTCTTGGATCTTCTTCTGGAGGATCAAACATGTAAAATTTTCAGTTTCTCTGGTTTTAATAGTTATAAAAAGTGCAAATTTTTCATTTTACCCACTTTTTCCCCTAAGATCCAAAATTTTCCAATCCTACTTTTTCAGATTTTTTTTTTCTGGATGATCCTAGATTCAAAATTTAAAGTTTATAAGGCCATTTTCTTAGGAAAAGAATCGAAATCACAATTTTTCCCCCTTTTTACGATCTTAGAATAAAAAAATTCCAAAAAGTCTTTTTGAGAATAATTTGTTCTGATAAAGGACCTACAGTTATGACCATTATTTAAAAAGATAAAAAAAAAAATCTCTTAGCTTCAAAACTTTATATAAAGTACTTTTTCCAAAATGTTTTATTTCGCTGGATGATTCTAATTAAATTCCACATTTCATCTTTCTAGAACTGTTATTTCAGGAGATAGAAAAAGTACCAAATTACAATTTTTTACCCTTTTTACCCCATTAAAATCGGAATTTCCAAAAGGTACTTTTTCAGAATCTTTTTTTAAGGCTGCAGGATCCTATATTTTAAAATTTTAAGTTTCTTAGACCATTTGGGAAAAACAAGTACCAATGTGTACTAAATACTTTAACCATTTTTTCTCTTTTATAATTGAAATTTTCAAAAAGTACATTTTTCGAATGTTTTTTCTGACAAGTTACAAGTTTCTAGGACCGTTATATCAGGAGATAAAAAAGTACCAAAGTACATCTCTCTCAAAATCAAAATTTCCAAAAAGTACTTTTTTCAAAATGTTTTTTTTTTTGCCAGAGGATCCTACATTCAAGTTTAAAAGGCCATTATAACTGGAAATATAAAAAAATGGTACCAAAGTAGACTTTTTTACCCTCTTGGAATCGAAATTTCAAAAAAGACAACCTAAGTGGATCTATCTTACTGGAGGTCAAACAATATTATGCGTTTATTTACAAACATGATATTTAATATGGAACGTTTCATATGTAGAATAACATACAAGATCATAAGGGAAAGCAAAAATATGCAATGTAATAGTGTTTCTTGAACGTATTCAAAAACTATTATTTGATTCTTCGCAATCTTTAGCGTACTATATATTTTTATACCCTCCAACCACAGGGTATGGGGGTATACTCACTTTGTCATTCCGTTTGTAACGCATCGAAATATCGGTCGGGGACCCCATAAAGTATATGGGGGTTTTCGTGTCAACTGACACAACTTTTGAAACCGATGTCTTCCGATCGGGATGAAATTTGCACTAAGGTTAGTCCTATTGGATAGTAGTTCAGACACAATTTTTCAACGACATCGGTCAAGGACTTTCTGAGTTAGAGGGGGTCGAAATTTTACATTTTGGCCAAAGAGGTGTTTATTCTAATCCATGTAACTTCTTACCTATTGTTTTTAGCAAAATGTGTCCCAAAAAGTATAGATAGCTATTTCTTCAGTCTTTTGAAAAAAATTATAAAAAATTAAAAAAAAATTTTTTTGATTTTTTTTTTTTAAAATCCAAAACTTTTTTGACCTTTTCCTCAAATTGGGCCCTTTTTTTTTTTGTTTTTGATTCTAAAAAAAGCTTATTTTATTTCCTTTAAGACCTATGGGGTCGCTTAGTGGGATGCGAGTGGGATATCTATGAAAAAAAATTTTTTTTAACTTTGGACCACAAAAAACGGTTCTTAAATTTGCACTATTAGGCGTGGGAAAGCTAACCAGTTTTCGATTTTCATTCGCGATACCCTCTAATTTTTATAGGTTCGAAAAAGAAGCATGAGCCAAAAAATGAGGGCGGTGGGGTGGGGTCATATGGCCCCACATCGGGGTCAAAGTTAGGCTTTAAGTGGTAAAATACCTTAAAAAGCCCCACAACTGCCCTACACACGCCCCTGGAGGGGTGCAATGTGAGACGAACCCCCAACAATTTTCAGCCCCCAACATTTTTCTTGAACATACCTAACCCCTATTTCCAATTCCTAAGGGGGCTCCCATACAAAATGTCATTTTTTAAAATTTGCTCCTACCGCTCTAACTCTCCATAGGGTGCCCCTAGAGAAGTAAAATGTATGACCGACCCCCAATATTTCTTCAACTCCAACATTTTCTCAGAATATACCTACCCTTTATTTTCAACTCTTAAGGGGGTCCCCATACATTTTTTTTTATTTTTTTATTAGTTTTTAAAGATACATGTTTTTATAATGTATGGGAGCCCCCTTAGGGAGTGGAGATAGGGTGCTATTATGTTCGGTCAAAATGTTGGTAACTAAAAATTAATGGGGGTTGGTCGTAATTTTTACCTCTCTAGGAGGCACGGTAGGGGCGGTAGGAGCTGGTTAAATAAAACAAATTTATAAAAAAATAAAAAAATGTATGGGGACCACCTTAAGGGTTAAAGATACATTGTAGGTATGTTCGGAAAAAATGTTGGAATTAATAAAATAATGGAGGTCCGTCATACATTTGGCTACACTAGGGGCACTTTAGGGTAAGTTAGAATGGTAGGAACAATTTTGTTTAAAATGTTTTGTATGGGAGCCCCCTTAGGAATTGGAAATAGGGGTTAGGTATGTTCAAGAAAAATGTTGGGGGCTGAAAATTATTGGGGGTTTGTCTCACATTGCACCCCTCCAGGGCCGTGTCTAGGGCAGTTGTGGGGCTTTTTAAGGTATTTTACCACTTAACGCCTAACTTTAACATCGATGTGGGGCCATATGACCCCACCCCACCGCCCTCATTTTTTGGCTCATGCTTTCTTTTTCGAACCTATAAAAATTAGAGGGTATCGCGAATGAAAATCGAAAACTGGTTAGCTTTCCCACGCCTAATAGTGAAAATTTAAGAAGCATTTTTTGTGGTCCAAAGTTAAAAAAAAAAATTTTCATAGGTATCCCACTCGCATCTCACTAAGCGACCCCATAGGTCTTAAAGGAAATATAATAAGCTTTTTTTTGAATCAAAAAAAAAAAAAAAAAAAAAAAGGCCCAATTTGAGGAAAAGGTCAAAAAAGTTTTGGATTTAAAAAAAAAAAAATCAAAAAAATTTTTTTTTTAATTTTTTATAATTTTTTTCAAAAGACTGAAGAAATAGCTATCTATACTATTTGGGACACATTTTGCTAAAAACAATAGGTAAGAAGTTACATGGATGAGAATAAACACCTCTTTGGCCAAAATGTAAAATTTCGACCCCCTCTAACTCAGAAAGTCCTGGACCGATGTCGTTGAAAAATTGTGTCTGAACTACTATCCAATAGGACTAACCTTAGTGCAAATTTCATCCCGATCGGAAGACATCGGTTTCAAAAGTTGTGTCAGTTGACACGAAAACCCCCATATATATTATTGATCTCTGATCGATTCTAAGACATCCTGTGAATGTCCGCCTGTCCTTCCGTCAATGCAGTCCAAAATAAAACAGCTAGACTCCTGAAGTTTGGCACAAATATGTCTCATGTTCATAGGCAGGTTAAGTTCGTGAATGGGCTAAATCGGGCCAGGGGGAAAAAAGTTCCCCCTTGAAGAACTGAATCAACATCTGAAAAAATACATTTTTTTACATGTTTTTTTGTATTTTTGTTAAATAAATGAAACATTTGGTATATTTATCGCGATAGGAAGGTGCTCTTAAAGTCCCCACTGACCCCCATCCTCCCCCTCCCAAAAAAAAAACGCCCCTGACAATTTTTTTAAATTTTTTTTTTACATTTTGGAGGGTATAAAAGATACGGCACAGCCGAATTTAACACTCTCACTTGTTGAAGTTCATTTGTTTGAAAATTGTTTTAGAATATGATTTGGATTCTAAAATAATATTTTAATTTTTGAGCGATTCAAACTAAATATCGTTCACAATTTGCATTATTTGCACATGAAAGCATGCTTTATGCATATTTAGTTAATAAATGCATATTTCTGACTAAAGCATACTTTCATATTTTTCTTGAAAGTTGTATTGAGAAATTAATGCAAAATTGCATTTATTTTTGCATAAATTAAGCTTTAAACTTAGTTGATGCTTATTTTATTTTAAAATGCATATTTTTATATTAAAAGCGTAGTTTGTTTTATTATAAAAGTATTTTATAGTTTAAGTAGGATTATTCTAGCTCGAGTTAATAAATGCATATTTTCTGACTAAAGCATACTTTCAAAATTTTCTTGAAAGTTGTATTGAGAAATTAATTGCATTTATTTTTGCATAAATTGAGCTTTCAACTTATCTGATGCTTATTTTATTTAAAAATGCTTATTTTTATATTAAAAGCGTATTTTGTTTTATTATAAAGTATATTATAGTTTAAGCAGGATTATTATAGCTCGAGGTGATATTTTCTTTACTTTAGTATTAATGATATACTTGATATTGAATAATTTTCAAGAGAATTATTTTTCTGTTTATAATGAGTTTGTGCTGATGTTTGTAACAACCCGAAATATTGGTCCTAGACCCACCTTTAAGTATGCCGGTCGACTCGCACAACATTTACATGGACCGTCCGTCCATGTAAACGTTGTGCGCACGATACAGGTCAACATTTTTAAAAGATTTGTCTAAAATTTGAAACTTAACCTTCTTTTGACCGAAGGACGGACGCTATTGAAATTGGAAATTGAAAAATCGGACCATGTTTTGACCTAGCCCCCATACAAACTGCCCCTTTAAATAGAAAACACTCACAAACCAAATTTGAGTGAAATAGGTTTTTTTTTTGATTTTTTTTTGTTGCCAATTAACCGCTTTAAGCAAATATCGGGCAAAATTTTGATATACGGCCTAACTCCAAAAATAGTGTAATTATAATCAGATTTGATTGGGTTATTTCAGAACGCGTTAAACCCACAAAAACAAAATTTAAATAAAATATTTTATATTTTCATGACATTTTAGAGATTTTTGTGAATATGGGGAGAGTGGTTTGGATGGCTACAAAAAGAACTGGTCCGATTCCTTTAAAATTTGGAATGGTGGTTTGTGAATACAAAACACGTTTACCTGCCAAATTTCGAAGGGACACTTATAAAAATACGATTGTTTGGGTCATTTGACTCATATTTAAAGGGTGCAATTGTATGGGGCTAGTTCAAACCATGGACCGAATTTTTCCAATTTCAAGAGCGTTCGTCGGTGACAGGACATAATCCCCACGGACATTACCCCCATAACGGAAATGGGGATTATGACCGAATTCATTTCGGTCATAATCCCTGTAATAGCTGTGAGGACTATGACCGTTTCCAAAACGGTCACAACCCCAATGGGGATTATGTCCGTTCCTTGTTGGGATTACGACCGAACTTTTTTCGGTCATAACCCCCATTCACATTATGGGGAGTAAGTCCAAAGCAATTTTGGTCATAATCCCCGTTTTCTGCAGAGAGGGTGGGTTTAATGCATGGAGTTTGTAATCCCTAAGCCAGGCCGAAGGCCGGCTACGCAGAAAAACTTTTAAGTAAAAAAAACTTTCAATTTTGGGGATTATGACCAACTAGTATAGAAGACATAATTCCCATAATGGGGATTATGGCCATTTGTTACGTGGTCATTATCCTAATAAATCTGGGAATTATGTCCGTTTTTTATTGGGATTAAGTCCAAATAATTTTCGGTCATAGTCCCCACTACCATTATGGGGATTATGTCCGTGGGTATTATGTCATGTCACCGCGTTCGTCCTTGCGTCAAAAGCAGCTTAATTTCAAATTTCAGACAAATCGGTTCAAAATTGTGACCTGTACCGTGCGCACAACGTTTTTATGGGCGAACGGACATCGCTAAATCGACTCAAAAAGTCATTCTGAGTCGATCGGTATGCTTGAAGGTGGGTCTAGGACAACTATTTCGGGTAGTTGCAAACATCAGCACAAACTCATTATACCCTGTACTAGAGAGTGGTGTAGGGTATAAAATTGTCTATTCTGCAGTTTAAATGTTCATAAAATTGCCTTTTTAAAGCTTATTTTTTGGTTGCCCTGATCTTTATCCACATCACTATGCTGTTATAGTGCGGTGACAAAAAGACATCATGATGTTGATGAGCACATTTATTAATAATTGTTTGTTTTTGTTATACATAATTAAATTTATGACAAAGTTTTTTTTTTTTTTATTAACAATTTTGTCTGTTAATATGTTGGGGGAATTCCTTTAAAAAAAATGCGCTCATAGAATTTTTTTCGAAATGAGTTTTTTCACTTCTTTTTGTTTTTTTTTATAATCTTATAAATCTTAAGGCTTGTGTTTTTTTTGTACGTTTTCTTTCCTTTTTGTTTAAAAGATAATTTTTGTTTTTATAATTTGTGCTAAATTTAAAATTATATTTGTTTTCATTATTTTCCATTTGTTTATTTATACTTGTATTACACTCGAACAAAAAAATTTTTTTTTTGCTCACGCTAATTTGTTAATATTTAGCAAACCTTTTTTTTGTAAATTGAAGTTTTACCTAAGTTTTTTTTTGGTAAATTTAAAATTTAGTTAAAAATATTTTTGTCTTAATTTTATGTTTCCGAAATTGTTAGAGAATTGAAAAAATTTAAAAACCCAAAGCAGAAAGTATAAAAATCTTTTAAAAAGAAAATTTCTTAATAAAATTTGCAATTTTTTTTCTTAAAAAATCGATTTTTAAATTTATCTTAAACATTTGTTATTTATTTTTTAACTATACTGGAAAAAAATAAATATTTTTGTAAAATAAGTTGAAAAATTAGTTAACTTTAAAAACACCTAATTTTTTGGTTAATTTTACTATTGTTTTTGTTAATTTAACTAAAAAAATTGTAAATTTAAAAAAATCTTTTTTTATTATAAAAATTTGTATATTTACTATTTTTTTGCTGATTTCAGTTAATTTATTAAAAAAATGCAAAAAGTTTTTCTAACTTTAGCAATTTAGTTGTGGACTCAATATCTGCTAATTTTCTTGTAGATTTAAACGTTAATTTTGTTAGCACTATAGTATATATAGTATGAAATGTTCAATTTCGTTTAACATCATTTTTTTGTAATTGTTTAAATATCTTTTTGATTTATGAAATAATGTATTAATAATTATTTTTAGATATAGTTTTCAGTATTAAATAAAACTACACTGTAAAAAATTTGTTATTAGATCGAAATTTTTTTTACAAAGAAAAAAGAAAAAATCCGGTGAAAACTTTTTTTTAAAGAAATTTATTTTACGGAAATATTTTTACATTTTTTTTTTTAACAAAAAAAAAAAATATATTCAAGTAGGTTTATTTACTAATTAAAACTATGATATTTTCATAGAAAAATTTTTAAGAAAATTACTTTTCTGAATACTACACTCAAAAAATTATGTCATTAACTGTTTGTAGTTTATTTAAAAAGTTTTCCGTTTTGTCGTTTTTAAAAGAATAAACATTTGTTTGATGTTCAGTTTTTATTAATGACTACTTGTATCCTTTGTTTCAAAAATCACACACTAAAAAATAAAGACTTTCATTAACATTTAATTTTTAAATTCATTTATTTTTATTCTGTAAGTAAAAACTACTGATTGTTCTTTAAATTTTTAATGATTTGTGTAAGTCATTTTTTTTTTAAAAATTGTTGGTATTTTTTAATGAGATATCATTAGTTTTTACCTACACAAGTAGGTTATTTTTTTGTAGAAAAAAAATTCAAAAAATTATTTATAGAAATATAAAAACATGTTTGTATCAAGTGACTTTGGCACGATGGGTAGAGTGTCTGGCCAGAATGTAGTTGATTGCGGGATCGATTCCCCAAAATTTAATTAAAAATTTTTAAAAAAAATATTTCAATAGAAAATTGTAAAAAATAACCTACGAAATCATTAATTTTTAATGTTTTGGTAGGTTATTTTTTTGGAATTTGTTGGTGAAAATAACAGAACTATCATTAATTTTTAATGTTTTCGTAGGTTATTTTTTTCGAATATGGTAGTAAAAAAGAGTAAAAAAAGTAATTTTTTAATGTTTAATGTTATTTATTTTAGAAAATTTTGTCAACAGTAAAAAATAAATGTTGATGTTTGTTAAAATAAATGAATAATAACTGGGATGGTTT